>JAECWU010000380.1:600000-1039217 GCA_018150985.1 Chymomyza costata | reverse complement strand
TGTGCTATACTATACACTAAACTACTAGTAAGTTAAAATATTGAACGACAAAGAATACTTCGATGCTTAAATTTGCAAAACTGAAATTAATATAACAATAATGAATATGTTTATAATATTGTATAAGTATGTTACTAGTGCTATTTTCCAATGTTTTATAAGACAATGCGAAGCAATTTAATTTCACCACATTTACATACATATGTGCATACATGTGTATACATGTGCCACACACTATTGCTCAAATAAATCCGCGTTTTTGTTTCGCTGGCAAGCAGATCTTTACCAGCAACTTTTATATTGTAGCAACATATGTATAATACATATGTATTTATGTACGCACAAAGTGTAAATATATTAGTATTGTATTATATTAGTGATTTTTTCATTAGCACTTGCATTATTGCTATATTAATTTAAGTTTTGCAAATTTAAGTATCGAAGTATTTTTCGGCGATCAATAATTTTATTCACTATATGAATATGGGGAATATACTATATACATACAAACATATATATGTATGTATATTTTTTTGTGTAGCTGCACAAATAACGTATGAGCGCCTACAATTTTTAAACAACGAAGACTTAGTTGGTGCAGTGCCATCAATAGGCCTCAGAGCAGAATTTCGAGAAAAGCTGTTTATTTGGAGAAAACTAAAGGTAAATCTAATGTTTAGATGTGAGAGTAAATTAAATTATTAATTTCTATATTCATTTATTTTCAGTTTGGAATTGAAGACACTACCATTTCAGTGAAGTCTAAGGTTGATAGTTGGTTGGACGTGAATAGCCCATCCCAACAGTCTGTTGTTTCAAATACAAAATTTGTTTTGCATAAGGTAAGCGTCTATTTAAATGTTTGATGCTAGTCACTTTATTTAGAAACAGTACACACCATAAGCTAAACATAACATAAACATTATTGGTATATCTTTTTATATATATATTTTATATATGTATACTATATATAGGATTTGGCTTGTATTTTAAATGAATCCTCAAAAGGACGTGCTATCATTCTTTATGAGCAACAAAATCAGAAACTTTTAAATTGCCATAGGGATGATATTATCAACATTATAGTAGAGGATGCGACTGTTAACAAAATTTGTATTCAAGTTTTGGATTTTCCACTTCTTGTGAATGAGATTTGTACGATATTTCCTTGTGAAAAAAATATGCAGGTACTATAACATGTGCATTTATTATTTCGAACTTTTAATAGTCAACGCTTATTTTTTTTCATTAAAGGAATACTACTATATACCACGAAGTGCTAAAAATAATCCCAGCGGCAAACTATATTCCAAATATAGAAATGCTCGCTCAAAAATACTCAAATTGGAATCAGAACAAAAAGTGGAAAGCAATCAAGAAATTTTTGATGAACCCGAAATTGACACCTCTGTAGCTGTCTCAATAAAAACAACTTTAAATAGAGATTGCTCAAATTGGGAGGATGTATGTGAGAGTTGGAAAAAGACTTTTCACATGCGTCAAAAAGATTTAAAGAAGCTCAATAGCGTCGATTTTTTAAAAAATTAATCGAAATTATCACAAGCAAAATCAAGCGAATTGGTAAATAAGAATCAATGGTTTAAATGACATAAATAAGACATAATATATTTCAGATTAAAATTGACTTTGAATTGATGCATCCCACAAAAACTCACTTACTGTTTGCGAAATGGGAAGACTTTAAGAACAAAATTTTGCTATATTACAAAAATAATCTTACCAACGAGCATTGCAAACAGCTTTTAGAGAAAGCCAATTCTACAACAAACAAAGGAACAAAAAATCAATTCCTTTCCCATATTTCTTAAATGTTTATGTATAAGTAAATAATGTCTTAAATTCTAATCAAAATGTATTTTTCTTGTCTTTTCTATAGATGCACAAGATTTCATAGTTGCAATTCTGATCAACGCTGTGTTGCCATCGACAGCCCGTTTTAAAAATGATGTCGGCAAAAAATACAAAAAAGCAACAATAAATGATGCCATGGAATGCTTCGTTCTACGATTAATTACCATCAATGATTACCAGAGAAAAATTACCACTATTACGAATAAGTACTATTTGTCAGGATTAAAAATTCAACCATTTATAATCGTAGAGGGACTATCTGATTCAGAAATCACTTCATTTTATGTATATTTTGATGGAAACTTAAGCAAATATATTTCCTTTTTAGAAAGTCTTGACATATGTTTTAAGATGTTTCACGTGCTATCTTTAAAGTATCCCGAAGCTTGCCAACAAGCTTGGACTTTAATACAAAAATTTATTTTCGAAATTAATACAATTTATGATAAAAAATCATCAAATTTGTCATCCCTAACAGATTTTCTAAGTAATTAAGATGTTTGCCTGCTTTCAATGTCAAAAGACATTTGTGGAACCCCAGGTTCTAATTAATCATTTTAAAAATGATCACTTAATGACAAACAAGTTTTTGAAATTAACTTGTATTAAAAATAATTGTTTTCAAATATTTAGTAACTTCCGCAGATTTCGTATACACTTAGAGAGACTACACACGCATAATGAGAGTGATATTGCATCAAACAATAACCATTTACCTTCAGTTAATAATGTTATAGATCCGTCAAATTTAAATGAACCTTTGACAATCATAGAAAATACATGTGACTCTGATGAAATGTCGATTTCTTTTAACAGCAACAACACTGTCAAAAAATTAAAAAAAGAAGCTTTACATTTATCTTTAAATTTATATGAAAAAAGTTCATTGCCTAGAAACTATGTCATGGATTTACAAATTATGTTTTCAACCCTTTTGCAAAATGTTACTGCTGCAATAGAAACACAATTAAGTCAGAAACATAGAAATGATTTGAAATGTATTCTTAATTTTTGTAAACAACCATTTGATGATATTCGGACAGAACACAGAATGTTTAAAATTTTAAAAGATATGCATTTATTTGAATATCCAACCGCTTATTTAATTGACGAAAAAGTTTCTGAAATTATTGCTCATGGTAATCCTACATTGGGCCAAAAAAAAGCTGAAATTATTATTATGCCATTACGTTTTATATTTAAGACAATTTTTGAAATTCCAAATCTTTTATCTTGCACATTACAAAACGTTAAAAAAGGCTTACTTGAAATTAATTTAAATAGCTTAACATGCGGACATATATTTAAAAAAAAGCACAGTTTCTTAATTATGATCTTATAATTCCATATATTTTATATCTTGACGATTTTCAAATTAACAATCCACTAGGTAGCCATACATTTAGTATTTGTGCTTGTTATGTAAGTTTTCCATCCATGCCAAAGCATTTGCTATCAAAACTTAAATACATTTTTCCAGTTGCTTATATTTCAACTTCAAATGTAAAATCAATTGGTATCGAAAAATCTTTTTATCATTTGGTTGAAGAACTTAAGTTTTTAGAAAACGGTATAGAAATCAATACGGGTCAAGATATAAAGAAAATTAAGTTCGTTTTAAGTTTTGTGGTTGGAGATAATTTAGCTGTAAACACTGTTTTAGGCTTCGTACAATCTTTTAATTCCAACAAATTTTGTCGTGCCTGTAAAAGAACAAAAGTTCAAATGAAATGCGATGTTTCCGAAATTTTTGCCGATTTAAGAGATGAAGGGTCATATCAAAATGATTTGTTAGCTAACAATTTTCAAGACACAGGGATAAAGAGTTATTGCATTTTTGAAAAATTGCCTAGTTTTTTTGTAACAGAAAATTTTGTTTTCGATTTAATGCACGATGTATATGAAGGTGTATGCATTTATGACATATGTAACGTACTTAAAGAGTTAATTAATTCAAATGTAATTTCACTTTTAGATATAAATGGAAGAAAACAACTATTTCAGTATGGCGAAACAGAAATCAATAATGTTTCGATTCCTCTCGATTATAAGCGGTTAGCTAAGTTTAATCTTAAAATGACTGCAAGTGAAATAGACTGTTTCATATATTTCTTACCACTTATGATAGGGGATTTAATACCTGTAGATAATAAGCACTGGCAGTTTTTCCTTATTTTATTAGATATAATTGATTTACTTTTGCGATCAGACTACGTGGAAGACGATTTAATTAGGCTTAAATGTTTAATCGAAAAACACCATTCAGATTTTATAAAGCTTTACGGGTCTTTGAAGCCTAAGCACCACTTTCTTGTACATTAACCACAGTTACAATAAAATATATGATCCAAAAAGTCGTTACATTTATATATTTTAAAATAGGCATAAAAACTAAGCTTTGAGACAAACTTTAAAAACCGTTAAAGCTCTCATAGTTAGCAACCGCGCTCTTTAGGGGGTCAATGACCACTCTTAATCATGCGATTATGCTGTTAGCTTTTTTGGCGCAAACAGCATGGTGTAGGTTTAACCGAAGGAGAGAGCGAGAGGAAGGGCTTTCATATGCGTTATGCTCTTCATACTCTTTGTGCATTCTCACGCTTTTTTTTTGTTGTTAAAGCTTAGTTTAATCGGTCCCGCTTAATGTGATTAGCAACTGAATGGTTAGTTTAAGTTTGGCAGTGCATAAGTGCAGTGGATGTTTTGCCGTTTTTTTTTCTAATTGATTTTCATTTCGCGATATATACATATATCGGTTTTTTTTTTACCTAAGTGCATATAGATGTCGAATGGTATGCCTTTTTATGCATAAATATTTGTTTTTGTGAAAAGTGCCCTCTTTGATGTATAAGCTGCTTGTGAGAGGCCAGTTTTGGTGCGACACAGTGCGCAGCCCCTTTTGGCTGTAATTTAAATTTATAGCGTCGACGTTTACTGGCATGCCCTAGAAACGCAGCCGAAACCGACGCAGAACCACCAACAATCGGAGCGACCACTGATGAACTGGCGACAACAACACAAACTATAGCCTCAACATTGGAATTTGTGCTCAGTGTCGTCACAACAGCAGCAGCAGCTTTAAGCGCTGCATTCCCCAACAACAACATCCACCGGCGTGCACTAGCAGCAACTCCCACAACGAAGGCATAGCTTTGAGAGCTGCGCTCACCATATAAGCACAACCACTAAGGCGACCGTTCTAAGAGCTGCGCTCCCAACGCCAACAACAACAGCAACAGTGCCCAGAGCGGCTGCGCGCCCTCGCCAACTAAAAAAACAATTTTTCATATGGTGTTTGTTTATGAACATATGTTTATAAACAATCACACGTAACAGCAAGTAACCAAACCATATAGATATATATATAAAAGCACCAGAAAGAATATAAGAAAAACAGCTGTAGTAACTTTTGCTTGTTAGGAGATTTGTGTACGGATGGCCTAAGAAAAGGCATAACATGTAATTCCATAAGAGTAGATTCATAAAGTTTATTTTGTTATTATTAATGTGTTCTTGAAGCTTAATGTGCTTTTGGTTCTCTTAAATTGAAGCGAGAACAAAAGAAATGCTTATAATGTATCTTTTTCGAATAGTCTATAGTAACCCAAATTGAAACTTTGTATATCGTAATATTTTGGTTATTAGAGCTATAATTATACGGTGCCATTTTCTATATATATATATATGTACGTATTTATATTTAAAGATAATTGCTCTCATATACTAATGAACTTGAAATTCCCTAAAAAGGTACACCATCGGCGATCGTTGAGCTCAAGGATTCGGCCTAAGGCGTACGAGTAAGTTGTGAGTGGTCGGAAACGACTAATAGTATTTTTTTTAGTTTGTGGGCAGTTTCTACGTATATACTCATATATATATATATTGTATACTCTTTTTTTTTATATACTTAATGGCCCAATAATCATAAATATTGTCGAAACTGAATAATGTTAATAATAATAGTCTTAAGAAAATGAATGAAAATTGTAACCTATTTTAAGAATTAATGTTAAGTTTCGTATATATATACCCCCAATTATTTTCTTAAATTATAACGTCGTCAATATGAATTGTTAAAGGAGTCTTTTATGTTCACTCGAAGTAGGATATGATTAGTCTGGCAGGAGTATGAAAACTCAATAGGTTGTTTAAGGGTCGAAATAGACGGCCAAGCCGTTTATCGGTAGACTTAGGTTGGGTGGGTAAAGACGGAACTCACTTCCATCGGAGTTCCCAAATAAGTATAGTAGCATAGTCCGTTTAAATGTTTCCCTTGTTTTGCTTTTTTTGTACCCCTTGGTATTCATTTAGTTTTTATTTATATATTTTGTCCATGTGCACCTAAAAATTTATGTTTAGTGTGTATCAGGAGGTAGTATTTAGGAAAAACCCCCCCCAGTCCGGCGAGCTGAGCCAGAGCACAGCTAGAGGTGCACCGTCCCTGAATACTCTCTTGTGCGTCCGAGTTACATCTTCGGCGTTAAATACCCTACACACTACATAATTGGCGCCCAACGTGTGGGGCTCGACAGGCTTTTTACAAAGCTTTATAAACCAAATAACCCAAATTGCCCCAAAACAACAGCTCTAATTAATTCCAGCCAAAACAATAGTTTTATAAATAACTTTAAAAAATCATCTCCTTATCCGCAACCATTTCCGAGGCTGCTTAAAGAATAGCGACTACTATATGTTTTAATTTGTTTAAAAATATATGTATGTAAGTCGACTTAAGTTTAATCGGATAAAAGGTGTGTGAATGTTAAGAGGATTGATATTGGAGTTACGTAGGTTCAAAGATTACAAATTTTCTCTGAAATATACAGCTGATGTTAGTTTAGGAATTAGCGATCCCTTTTAATCATAGGTTGATAGGACGACCAAATTATATTCAGCTAGTATAATCAAAGAGGATTTGTGACGAAAGATGTTTAAAGATATAACTAAGAATCAGTTTTCGGAATTGCTACTTGCTAAACCATACGATTTAGAGGTAGACCAATTAATGACTTAGTACACTTTAAACAGCAATAGAATAGAAATAAATTTCAGTTTTTTTTGTATGCTGCTATATATTATATTTATAACAATCTATTGAGTGTTTTCATGTACCTTTTTGACTCTTCATGTTCGAAAAGAGTGAACAATAATTTTTTTTGGATTTTTGATACAATTTTTGTGAGTTTTTGGAACAATTGCGTTTGATAGTGATTTTTGTAATTTTATTAGGTTGTTTCTTTTTGCTAAATTTTTGTGTGCACTGAGTTGAGTCCCTAAGTTGATATATTTACACCATTTTTCTTATTTTTGAACATTATAAATATTTATTAATTAATCAATATTCGTATTGTTAATTATTATCAATAATCATTATTATTTAGGTTTTCATAATATTATTATTAATAATTAATAATTTATATTGATTAATTATTTATATATTTATACCCAAATCACTTTAAAGAAATGTCTCTCCGTCACAGTAACGAGGATATCGCCCGTAGTGCCAATACAAATAGTATTCCGTGTGGCGTTTGCCGCGAAAGTATTGGGAGAGAACAGTTGATAGCTACAACTAATTGTAGACACCTTTTCCACGAAGTTTGTATTAAGGAGTTCCTTAAAAGTTCCAAGTTATGCCCAATTTGTAAAGCAGACTGTCAACCAGAGCAGCTTCGCTTTAATGGAGGCGAACAAACTTCCGAAACTGCACGACTTACTCAAAATACTTTAAATGTTGATTCAGGTCCAAGCTCGAGAGGCAGAACCCAGTATAGGGGCAGAAATATCCGTGGTGCAACCCCTAAGAGCGGCATGCAGACTAGGTCTCAGGGACAAAACAGGGATAACTATGGACCGCGAGATCAGTCAGGCAGCAGAGTTAGCGAGACCGAGATCCAAGAGAACGTAACAAGCTACATACACTCTATTATACAAGCGAAGCAAAAAAGTATGATGGATGAGTTAGGCTCGTTTATAAAAAATTCAATTGAACAGGCTTTAGGATCTCAGATGCAAAACCTAAATATTGACAGGGCGAACATAGAAGGCATAAAAGAAAGATCAGAGGCTCCATCAAGATTATCAATGGATATGCCACAGGCATTTCAATTTCAAAGAGAAGATGACGGTAGGCAGCATCCTTCTACATTAAGTATTCAGCCAGAGAAAGCCGCGGGCATTTTAGCAAGTTGGCGTCTCAAATATGACGGGTCTAAAGACTCATTATACGTAGAAGAATTTCTATATAGAGTACGCTCCCTAACCGCTCAAACTTTAAATAATGATTATGCTCTGTTGTGCGATAACTTGCATTTACTATTTATAGGAAAAGCAAGTGATTGGTTTTGGAATTTCCACAAAAAAAATTTCCAATTTTCATGGCAGTCCTTTTGTTCAGCGTTCAGGGATAGATTTGATGACGCTAAAGATGATTTCGATTTGTGGGAACTGATAAGAAAACGGAAACAAAAAGAAAACGAATCTTTCGATGATTATCAGTCTGCAATGGAGGAATTGGTAGCACGTCTCCCAGATGAAATAAGTGAACAGAAATTTATTGATGTCTTAAAGCGTAATGCTAAAACTTCGCTTAGGTATGAACTTTTACATCTAAAAATAAATAGTCTTCGAGAACTAAGAGAAGAAGTGAGAAAGCATGAAAATTTCTGTAGGGAAACAAACGCGATTCTATCCCGCCCTAAGTTTGGTAGGCCCAATATTTCAGAGATTTTGAGCGAGGAAGAAGAAATAGAAGATGCCAATGTCTCAGAGATACGCCGCAATAAATTCAAATGTTGGAATTGCGATAAGCCAGGGCACCGTTTCGATGATTGTATGGGGGAAAGGAAGGTTTTTTGCTACGGATGTGGCGCTAAAAACACTTATAAGCCCCAATGCAGCAAGTGCAATCCGTCGGAAAACCCAAAGAAGGATGCGCAAACGGAACCAAGTTTGACGCATCCAGAACCAACCAGGAATTAGAACATGAACATAATTTAAACAACTCGGTATTATTAGAACAACAACAGGTAGCTGCGGATTGTCAATCCCAACGAATAATTTCAGTTTGCAATACTGCAACCCAAACCGAGTCAGTGGATGAGATTACGCCAGATGTGGCGGACGAAATGAATAGTATGTGTTTAAGACGTAAACCAAAACGCTCAACACGGCGTTTAAAACAGTTTTGGAAAAGGATTCACGGAACCCGTAAAATGCTAATTTCAGCAATTTTTATGAGTTCCGATGAAAGAATATATACAGATCTAGACATTGAAGGGCACACGTTCAAAGCCTTATTAGACTCAGGGGCCACACTGAGTTGTCTAGGTGGAACAGCTGCTACTTTACTAAGTAATCATCCAAAAGCAAGAAAATGCTCGGGACGGGTTAGAACTGCCAATAGTCAAAGATGCGCAGTAAAAGCTTCACTGATTGTCCCAATAAAATTTCGCAATCAAATTAATGACATGACATTTTATATAGTCCCTGATTTACAACAAGATGTATATTTAGGTATCGATTTTTGGAAAAAGTTTGGCCTTTTAAAAGACTTATTAATGGAAAGATTCGAGGTCAATGAGTTAGATGTAGGTAATGAAAGTAAAGATTCGCCAAAAATGCACATTCTCACTCCTGATCAAAAACTCAAATTGCAGTCTATAATAGATACTTTTCCTTCATTTGAGAAAGAAGGCTTAGGGCGCACTAGTCTTATTAGTCACTGTATTAAGATGAATACTGACACTCCTGTAAAACAGCGACATTGGCCAATTTCTCCAGCCAAAGAAAAGTTAATGTTTGGGGAAGTCGAGAACATGTTAAAATTAGATGTCAAAGAGAAATCAACAAGTTCTTGGAGCAGTAACAGTGTATTGGTAGAAAAAATCGCAAAACAACGCCTATGTCTAGATTCTAGGGAAATCAACAAATATACTTGTAGGGATGCGTACCCGTTACCCCAAATAGACGGAATTTTAAGCAGATTACCTCCTGCCAAATACATAACTGGTCTGGATATGAAACACGCATATTGGCAGATACCATTAGACGGGGCTTCTCGCCCGTATACAGCCTTCACAGTGCCAAACCGTGGACTGTATCAATATAAAGTAATGCCATTTGGTCTAATAAATGCAGCACAAACGCTTTGTAGACTTATGGACAAGGTGATACCTATAAGCCTACGCACTCGCGTATTTGTATATTTAGACGATTTGCTAGTTCTGTCCGATGAATTTGAGCCGCATATGTTATTGTTGCAAGAAGTAGCACTTCACTTACGAAAAGCAAATCTAACAATAAATATTGCCAAATCCAACTTTTGTATGAGAGAAATTAAGTATCTTGGGTTTGTAATTGGTTATGGCCAAATAAAAACTGATCCCGGCAAAATACAAGCGATTGTCGATTTTCCAGTACCTAAATCCGTAAAACAACTCAGACGATTTCTGGGAATGGCTGGGTGGTATCGACGATTTGTGGACAATTACGCTACTATCAGTTTTCCGTTAACAGAATTGTTAAAGAAAAACAAGTCCCTTAGTTGGAATCCTGCGGCGGAAGAAGCATTTAAAGAACTTAAACAGTGCTTAACTTCTGCACCAGTATTGTCCACTCCCGATTTTTCCAAGCCGTTTACTCTTTTATGTGATGCTAGTACCTTCGGTCTGGGTTGTGTTTTAGTTCAACCGAATGAAGATGGAGTAGAACTGCCAATAGCGTTTATGTCAGAGAAGCTGTCAAAGGCGCAGAGGAATTACTCAGTAACCGAGTTAGAATGTCTAGCGGTGATAAAAGGTATCAAAAAGTTTAGAGCCTATGTGGAGGGGCAAGATTTCCAGGTCGTAACCGATCACGCTTCGTTGCAATGGCTCATGAGACAGAAAGATTTATCTGGCAGATTGGCTCGATGGGCGATAAAATTGCAAGGGTTTGTTTTCAAAATAATACACAGAAGTGGTTCACAGAATGTAGTAGCAGATGCTCTATCGCGTCAAAATGATGTCGAAGAGCTAGAAGATCAAGGCCCTATTGTAGATCTGACTTCGTCTGAATTTAAGTCTGCTGAGTATCTAGCTCTTTTAGATAGAATCCGCTTAAATCAGGCAAAATTACCGGACTTAAAAATTAAAGATAATCTTGTATATAAAAGAACAGAGCACTCGACGGGGGACATTGTTCAAGAAAATTTCACTTGGAAGTTATGGATTCCAGAGCAGCTTACACATGGTATAATTTCTAGAGCTCACGATCCACCTAATGCCTCACATTGTGGTATAGGTAAAACAACACAAAAGTTAAAAAGATACTTATTTTGGCCCAAGATGGTTACGCAAATAAGAGCTTATATTTCCAAATGCGATGTGTGCCGCCAGACGAAAAGTCCTAATATAGCTTTAAAGCCACCTATGGGAAAGCCCATGCTATCTGAGCGTCCTTTTCAAAAACTTTATATAGATTTATTAGGGCCGTACCCGAGGTCAAAGAGCGGAAACATAGATCTTTTAATCATTGTGGATCACCACACCAAATTTCATTTCCTGTCACCTTTAAAAAAGTTCACCTCTGATAAGATTTGTTACTATTTGGAAAATACCTTGTTTTATACCTTCGGGGTTCCGGAAACCATTTTAACAGATAATGGTTCGCAGTTTGTTTCAAGCACATTTAAAGCCTTTCTTACTCGTTTTGGTGTAAAGCATATGCGAACAGCTATCTACTCACCGCAGGCGAATGCCAGTGAGCGACTAAACAGATCTGTTTTGGCTGCTATAAGAGCCTACATTGATAACGACCATTCTAGTTGGGATCAAAAGCTGCCCGAAATTAGTGCGGCGCTTAGATCCAACGTTCACCGTAGCACAGGATATTCCCCTTACTTTTTAGTTTTTGGCCAAAATATGATCCTGAACGGGAAGGATTATGAATTGCTTCGTAGTTTGGAACTACTGTCGGATGATACCATGATACAGCCTCAGAATGCCATTCAAGTTATTAGACAAGCGGCCCAGACTAAAATGGCCGAGACCCATGAACGGAATGCGAGGACTTATAATTTACGTAGTCGTAATATCACACTGAAAGTTGGCGACTCAGTATTTGCCCGTAATTTTTGCCAAAGTGATGCGGCTAAGAAATTCAGTTCTAAACTAGCACCTGTATTCTTACCAGCAAAAGTAACTCGCAAAGTTGGTACCTCATATTACCAGTTAGAAAATGATCAAGCCAAGAACTTGGGAGTTTACCATTTAAAAGATATACAAGTCAGGACATAAACTGCCTTTCTTCAGTTAATGCCTCGACAGTGAAACTATCGTTTCATTAACTGTGCTGTAGTGGCCATGTGGATCTAGGTAAAATATATGATCCAAAAAGTCGTTACATTTATATATTTTAAAATAGGCATAAAAACTAAGCTTTGAGACAAACTTTAAAAACCGTTAAAGCTCTCATAGTTAGCAGCCGCGCTCTTTAGGGGGTCAATGACCACTCTTAATCATGCGATTATGCTGTTAGCTTTTTTGGCGCAAACAGCATGGAGTAGGTTTAACCGAAGGAGAGAGCGAGAGGAAGGGCTTTCATATGCGTTATGCTCTTCATACTCTTTGTGCATTCTCACGTTTTTTTTTGTTGTTAAAGCTTAGTTTAATCGGTCCCGCTTAATGTGATTAGCAACTGAATGGTTAGTTTAAGTTTGGCAGTGCATAAGTGCAGTGGATGTTTTGCCGTTTTTTTTTCTAATTGATTTTCATTTCGCGATATATACATATATCGGCTTTTTTTTTACCTAAGTGCATATAGATGTCAAATGGTATGCCTTTTTATGCATAAATATTTGTTTTTGTGAAAAGTGCCCTCTTTGATGTATAAGCTGCTTGTGAGAGGTAATATGTCGATGCAGAAATATTCTGAGATCTAAGGTTTCTTGATTTTTAGGCCAGTTTTGGTGCGACACAGTGCGCAGCCCCTTTTGGCTGTAATTTAAATTTATAGCGTCGACGTTTACCGGCATGCCCTAGAAACGCAGCCGAAACCGACGCAGAACCACCAACAATCGGAGCGACCACTGATGAACTGGCGACAACAACACAAACTATAGCCTCAACATTGGAATTTGTGCTCAGTGTCGTCACAACAGCAGCAGCAGCTTAAAGCGCTGCATTCCCCAACAACAACATCCACCGGCGTGCACTAGCAGCAACTCCCACAACGAAGGCATAGCTTTGAGAGCTGCGCTCACCATATAAGCACAACCACTAAGGCGACCGTTCTAAGAGCTGCGCTCCCAACGCCAACAACAACAGCAACAGTGCCCAGAGCAGCTGCGCGCCCTCGCCAACTACAAAAACAATTTTTCATATGGTGTTTGTTTATGAACATATGTTTATAAACAATCACACGTAACAGCAAGTAACCAAACCATATAGATATATATATAAAAGCACCAGAAAGAATATAAGAAAAACAGCTGTAGTAACTTTTGCTTGTTAGGAGATTTGTGTACGGATGGCCTAAGAAAAGGCATAACATGTAATTCCATAAGAGTAAATTCATAAAGTTTATTTTGTTATTATTAATGTGTTCTTTAAGCTTAATGTGCTTTTGGTTCTCTTAAATTGAAGCGAGAACAAAAGAAATGCTTATAATGTATCTTTTTCGAATAGTCTATAGTAACCCAAATTGAAACTTTGTATATCGTAATATTTTTGTTATTAGAGTTATAATTATACGGTGCCATTTTCTATATATATATATATGTACGTATTTATATTTAAAGATAATTGCTCTCATATACTAATGAACTTGAAATTCCCTAAAAAGGTACACCATCGGCGATCGTTGAGCTCAAGGATTCGGCCTAAGGCGTACGAGTAAGTTGTGAGTGGTCGGAAACGACTAATAGTATTTTTTTTAGTTTGTGGGCAGTTTCTACGTATATACTCATATATATATATATTGTATACTCTTTTTTTTTATATACTTAATGGCCCAATAATCATAAATATTGTCGAAGCTGAATAATGTTAATAATAATAGTCTTAAGAAAATGAATGAAAATTGTAACCTATTTTAAGAATTAATGTTAAGTTTCGTATACATATACCCCCAATTATTTTCTTAAATTATAACGTCGTCAATATGAATTGTTAAAGGAGTCTTTTATGTTCACTCGAAGTAGGATATGATTAGTCTGGCAGGAGTATGAAAACTCAATAGGTTGTTTAAGGGTCGAAATAGACGGCCAAGCCGTTTATCGGTAGACTTAGGTTGGGTGGGTAAAGACGGAACTCACTTCCATCGGAGTTCCCAAATAAGTATAGTAGCATAGTCCGTTTAAATGTTTCCCTTGTTTTGCTTTTTTTGTACCCCTTTGTATTCATTTAGTTTTTATTTATATATTTTGTCCATGTGCACCTAAAAATTTATGTTTAGTGTGTATCAGGAGGTAGTATTTAGGAAAAACCCCCCCAGTCCGGCGAGATGAGCCAGAGCACAGCTAGAGGTGCACCGTCCCTGAATACTCTCTTGTGCGTCCGAGTTACATCTTCGGCGTTAAATACCCTACACACTACAACAGCTATAAGAAACTGTGGGCCATTGAAATATATTTGGAGCATGCGCTTCGAAGCAAAGCATAAAGAGTCTAAAATATATTTCCACAATATAACTTCACGTTTAAATCCTCCTCAAACGATTGCCTTTAAAGCATGCATTAAGTTTTCAAAATTTTTAGTGGACCACGAAAATGGATTCGAATCCGAATTGGATTACTCATCAATTAAGTTGCAAAATGTACTTCCTGAATCAGAACTTTTGTATTTTATTAAAAATATGTTTAAATTAGAAGAATATAAAATGTGCACCGAGCTAACTTATAAAGGAACAGCATATAAAAGTAACTATTATTTGGCCACTAAACTTGATATTGTTCAATTGTTTAAAATAATATCAATCATAATTAGTAATAATCAAGTTTTTGTAATTTGTCAAAAGGTTAATTTAAATGATTTAAATCGAAATTTTCATGCTTATGAAGTTGGAGAATTGTGTCAAAATTTAGAGTTAAAAAGAATTGAAAATTTTGTAAGCCCACCTCTTCATTTGTACCCTAACAATAATGGCAAAACCTATGTTAGAATTAAGTATATTTAAGAAAAAATTACTGAAATAAATAATAATCGTTCTTATTGTAAACAAATGAAAAAATCTTGTTATAAGATTTCAAGATTTTGTTCCATTTTGTTTCCATTTTGTTCCAAAATATTGAAATCTTAATTCAAGATGCAAATATTTTGGATCAAAATCTTGAAATCTCGATTCAAGATTACATTTTTCTTATTTTAAATTTCAGGTCAAACTTGATTCAAGTATATAATATGCTCCAATCAAGATTTTTTTTATTTGATTCAAGTACATTACGTACTTACTTTAAGAGTGAATATGGACTTGATTCAAGATGCAAATATTTTGGATCGAAAACTTGAAATCTTGATTCAAGATTACATTTTTCTTATTTTAAATTTCAGGTCAAACTTGATTCAAGTATATAATATGCTCGAATCAAGATTTTTTTATTTGATTCAAGTACATTACGTACTTACTTTAAGAGTGAATATGGACTTGATTCAAGATGCAAATATTTTGGATCGAAATCATGAGAACTTGTTTCAAGAATATTTCATACTCATATGAAGTATTTTGTTATCTCAATTTAAGTTCAAAAAATACTTGAAATAAGATTTTTTTACTTATTTCAAGAACATTTCGTCCTTATTTTTTAAGAAATCATGTTCTTAATTTAAGAATTTCGGACTTAAAATCGAGTTACTTGAAACAAGACCGAAATTCTACATTACAGAATTTTCGTTCTTGAACCCAAATCAAGTGCGGATTTCCTTGTTTTAAGTACGGAATACTTGATTTTTTTCTCAGTGCAGGTATTATTGTATTAAGAAGGCCGTGCTTCGGCCAGCCAAGCCCCGCATAAAACCACCCATAGCCGGGTAGAGAATTTTTGAGGCTCAGATTTTAAATAAAAACACCGCTGCTGGGACCGGCTTAACACACATAAAGTGTTTGTGCCACGCGCCTTAAGGCAGCGTTGGCTACAATGCTGCACTAAATCGATATTGGGAAAGAAGTAAAACCACAGCCCATTGGCACTTGCTGCAAGCAGATGAACCTCGTGCAGTAACCACGATGAAAGATCGGGTTGGGCCATGTAGCCAGCGTCAACGTAGTAGCAGTTCAGGATGGTAGTTGGGCCTGAACCACATACGTTTATCACCACAAGCTTAATTATTTTTGAGTATTAAGACTCCGTTTTTCGTCGCATCATCTTATTGTTAAGCAACAATAACTTGTTTAAGTTATTAAATTGTAAGGTTAAGTAGGTAAAGCCTCTGGTATATATATACACGTGTCAAATCAGCATTTTATATATTTCTAACACCATTTGAAACCCCTAAAACAGGACATCAGTCACCAGGCCTGCTGACATCGATGGACCCATTTGTATGCTTGTGAGTACGGCACAGCCGCAACGTTTCCCATAAAAAGAGTGAGTTTATATAAAGTGTTGATAAGTTTTGATACATGTGTGCACATACTTGGCCATTGCCAGTTTAAACTTGAAAACCAAGTTCTTTTGCATTAATTGCCGAGTTTTTTAGTAATATTTTAATGTTGTAAGGGAGGAACCGACTATAAGTCGTTTGATAAAATTAAGTAAAACCATACATTTGTAGTTTCCATATTTTTATATCACTTTCTAAAGTTATTGGTTAGTTTAAGTCCTGTATTAGTTACACCAACAAAAACATGAAGTCGTTTGCTATTTTCTTGAATATATTTACATGAATTATAATGAAGATTAATATGAATTTGTACTAATTTATTAGACGGGCTCCAATGATAAAGATTAGCACCCATTATAGGGGAGGATGCAATGATATTATTTAGTTTTTGCATTGATAGGTAGGGCGGGTATAGACGAAGAACCCTAACATCATTGTTCTTCGAGGTATATGGACAGACCTCCCTTCTTTTGGATATTTCCTCTGTAGCTTTCTATTTCTATCTTCTTACAACTCTGTCTACCATTTTTAGTTGTGTGACAGGGCAGCGAACTAGGACGCAAAGACCCACCCCGTTTTCCCTGAGCTAGGCCGACCCTGTAGGCAGAGTACGCGTCCAGTAGCTGCACACTAGGCCATGTCCGTTACAAAAGATGGGTGGTATATTTGTAATTGCATTGAGCGCATCACTCGAAGTTGTTTTTAGGGCACCTGTGATATTTAATTGTGCCATTCTTTGCACCTTATTTAGTGCTTGAAGTTTTGATTTAGTTATAAGAGCTGGCCACCAGATGGATACGCCAAATAAAAGTATAGGTCTTACTATGGCGGTTTACAGCCATCGTAACTCCAAAGGGGACATACCGCATTTGAGTCCTAATGTTCTCTTACAGGAAAAGAAAGCTCTGTTAGCTTTTTGAACTCTGTCAGCAATATTTGGATTCCACTTGCACTATCACTGAAAGACAGGATGGAATTATTTATTCTGGGTGGAGATAGATTTGGGACGATAAGCTCCGTTTTTAAAGGGTTAACGTTTAACCCGCTTTCGGGTGCCCAAAGTGTCAGTTCTTTTAGCTTTCCCGTCATCAGGTCACAAAGGGTCTGTGAAAATTTTCCATTCAGCATTAGGACCACATCGTCCGCATAGGCAACAACCTTGCAACCCCCTCCTTCTATGCAACCCCTTCTTGGCAGACATGTTCCATAGAAGAGGTGATAGTACTCCCCCCTTGTGGAGTGCCTCTGCTTACGTACCTACAAAGAGAGAATGTACCTAGTGAAGAGATCACCGTTCTGCTCAGTAGCATATGGTTGACTAATCTCACTAACCGATCATCCACCTTCAGGTACAGTAGTGCATTGGATATTGCCTTAGGGTCGATGTTATTGAGAGCAGTTTCTGTTGATCTGCCCTTACAGTAAAGCGTGTTGCGACTGTGATAATAGCCTTGGATCGATCGACTTTCTAAGGTATAGTCCTATCAACCTTTCCAAGATTTTCTATAGAAACGACGACAAGCTTATGGGTCTGAGATCCTTAGGGACTGTTTGTGAGGCTTTGCCCGCCTTGGGTATAAACACCACTCTGGACGTTAGCCAAGAAGTTGGGATTTGGCCTAGCGCAATGATGGTAAAAGTTGCTTTTGGCCACAAGACTACCAGGTCCCCCCGTGCTGCAACTGGGCTGGTATTAGCTTGTCGGCCGAAGGCCGAAGCTGTTTATAGCCCATCTAATGTTGGAGTCAGTTATGATATATTCCAACAACATGTTGGTGCAAGGTTGGTCCAGGAGTAGTTTTAGTGACTCTTCGCTGGAATTTGTCCAGGATAATATAACCCAAATTTGTGGGGGACTTTGAGAGTAATTTGCGAAGTCTTGCAGATTCTGATGAGGAATCAATTTCCGAGCAAAATCTTCTCCATTCATCTCGCTTTGCTTGCCTAATAAGTTTCCTGTATTGGGCTAAGCTTTGTTTGTACTCGGACCAGCTCTGGTCACATTTTAGTCTTTTTTCTTTATTAAAAAGTGTCCGAAAACTTGCCCTGAGCGTACTTTTTTTAGGTCTCCACCATGGGGGTTTCCTTTTGCCTCTTGGATTACTTGTTGGACAAGATGACTTGTAAGATTTATTGCACCCTTCGGTGAAGGTTTCAATGAGATGCTCTAGTTTCTTCTTTCGAGACTTCCCACTTTATCACTTGATTATTAAGAAAATCAGATATTAAGGTTAGGTCAATAATCTCTTCCCAGTCCCTGATTATAAATGTAGGATCATTTCCCCGATTGCAAATTAGCAAGCTAGTAGAGAGAAGATATTCAAAGAGTAACTCACCTCTCACATTTATTTATTATATTGGAGCTCCCCCATTGTCCATGGTAGGCATTTGCTTCCCAGCAAACCAGTAGGCCAGTGCCAAGATCATCACTGTCCCTAATCAGTTGTCGCAGCTTATGACCCGGAAAAGGATCCAGGATGTCGTGAGCCAGGTATGCCGACGCTATACGGATCGGCTTGTTCTGGAGTTCCATGCTTACCGATGTAGTATCACTGTAATCAATTGAAATTGTTAAGCAAAAATACACTGAGAATCTTTTTGCTAATATGCAGGTGCCGATTTTACCTTCTTCTTGAGCCACAAACAGCCTACACTCTCGTATGCTGAGCCCAGATACCCTATTAGATATAGTCCAGGGTTCCTGACCAGCATCAAGTCAACTTCGCCCTCAGCCAGGCGAAGCATTAGGGCAGCGGTTGCTGCTTTAGAATGATGGAGATTTATAACCGTTATATCTGCGTCTGTGTCGTCGCTGATGCTCTCATCAGCGGAGTCAGCACTCTCCTGACATTGCGCACTGACATCAAGATTCGCAGTCCTCGACATCGGGATCTTTCTCCGGCTCTTCTATCTCTGAGGCCAGTGCCTCCATAGAAACCAGATACTCTGTCTGCTCGGCATCCGATTTGTAGACTCGAATATGCACCGAGCTAAAACCAAAGTTTAGCTCTCCGTGCTTCGCGTCTATCGGAGCCAGCGACTCTTTATTGAGGATTAATAGGATCTCCCTCATTGGGGGGCGGCAAAATCTCCCACTGAACACTCCCCCGGTAATAGGTGCCACAGCTTTCAGTCTATTTTTTATAGACAGGCACCTAGCTAAGGTTTCGTTTTTTTATATATATTCTTATTGTCAATCAACCTATACAGATTAGGTTATTATACAATATTGATGAAAGTAATTAATCGCTACACAAAAAAAAGAAATTTAGTGTGTGATAGGGCTTAAATTACTATATACATATATACACAATATTTACAAATAGATTCGACTCAATCTAACAAATATTTATATTCCTTTAATCTGAGAGAGCAGATTAAATGACGACTTTTGAGGTCACGTGGGTGAAGACGTTTCAGGCGTCTTCGCGGTCTATGACCGACCAGGGCGCAAGCAAGAGAATTCGTGTGGGATCGTAAGCGATTCGCGTATCGGTCGCTTAGTTTATTTAGCAAGTTTCCCACGAATGGAATGCCTAGATCCTTGTGAAGGTTGCGATTACGGATATACCACGGGGCATCAGCAGTTTTGCGCAAGGCTTTATTTTGCAAAGTTTCAATTTTTTTCATATTGGATGCCATAATACCAGGTTGGCATTATTATGCTCTTATAGAGGATGCTTTTATTTTCTAGGGACAGCTTGCTGGTTCTGCCAAGTAGCCACTCCATTTTGCCAAGTTTCACTCTGCACCTTGCTGTTATTATTTTAATGTGCTGCTTCCAGCACAATTTTTTGTCGAGATGAATGCCAAGGTATGGGTGCGATGTTTTAATTGGAATTATCTCCCCATTTAAGCTGAACGCAAGGGGAGATTTGTCACCGTTAAGCTTGATGTTCCAGCGTTTTGCCCAAATTGCAATAATGTCCAACTGGTTCTGCAAGGCATCAGCAGCCATTTGAACGCTATAGGTATGGCAGTGTCGTCAGCATATGTTGCCGTTATAAGCTCGGAACTGCCCGTCGAGCTCGGCATGTCCATAGTAAAAACGGTGAATAAAAATGGCGAAAGAACGCACTCCAGCTTTAATGTTCTCACCTTTCACCATAACTTTGAAAGATCGATATCCAAGAAATTATTTTAGGACTTCATAATGGGGAGAAGGAAGGGCCGATTTAAGTTTTTGTAGCAACCCTTCGTGCCACATTCTGTCAAAAGCCTGCTTGGCATCCAAGAAAGTTGCCATGCAGTAGCGACGATGCTCGAAGGAGTCTAAGATGTGCTGATCAATATTACACTTGGTGTACTGTTACAATTTAATGTTACTATTGTTGATGGTAATAGCTTACAATTTTGTGTTTTTGTTATTTGTTTATTGTTGATGCCTTTCTCCTCAAACAGAAATCTTAAATTTAGATTTTTGTGGTAATAAAATTCTAATCTTAAAACAAGAAAAAATATTCTCAAAATAAGAAACATTCTTAAATTAAGATTTAAAATTCCTAGATTACGATTTTGGCATACTTAGATTACAAGACAAAAAAATGTACTACAGTCGAGGCGGTGCCTGTACCCTGTACCTTTTTTCTCGAAAAATGTTTTTATTCCTGCATATTCCTTCTAAGAACATTCCAATTGGAACATTATTTTGTTGGTGCAAAACGATATTTATACCTATAAGTTCTGCAAATCTCAACCGATTTTAATGAAAATCGAAATTTTCGTCCAAAGTAGTTATTTAAAGCATATGGGGTAAGTTTCAATGGGATATGTTGAGGGGTGTGGGAGAAAACACGGTAAATCGATTGCGGGGGTGGGGGGCCCGCATTGATAAAATTTGGATGTGGATTTGTTCATTAGAGCCACATGAATCAGCTTAGCAAAATTGGTGATTCTATTCCATTTCTTACTATAATTACGTAGAGTCGAATATTGACGCAGTGAAATTTGTACATTTTATACTGTAACTTTTGTTGTATTTGTCCGATTTTGTTTATTTTTGACACACGGATGCAAAACAAACACAACGCATCGCTCTGTTAAGTTTCAGATTGAAATATCAAACGGTTTAGCTAAAAGCCGCGAAACTCTGCTACGAAGAAACGGGGAAAGATATGGACAGACTGACAGACGGACAGACGGACGGACAGACGGACATGGCTCAATCGCTACCCGAGGTTATGATAATCACTTTGGTGTAAAGGACTTGGGGTCTGCCACGCCTCCTTCTGTCCGTTACATACATTGCACAAATCTAGTATACCCTTTGTACCTATAGGTACAGGGTATAAAAAACGCATGCTTCGGCTGAGGCGCCAGTGTGCATTATGAAAACGCACTATTTGTACGTGTTCTTTTTGATTGCCATCTCGCTTGCACTCACACGTAACAAAAATTCGGTTTTTGTTTTTCATGGCTTCAATGTTCAGTATACCACCGACAACTGCAGACGCGTTTTTGTTATCAAGGTGTTGTGCATAATATAAAATAAATGCGGGATCAAAGTAAAGAAAGTTTCAATGAGGAAGATCCCTTCGGAAAAAAATTAGGTAATTAATTGTTGGGTCAAATAATATGCCTTCACCACATAATTTATGTAATATAGCTAAAGCTCTTATTTGCACTCATTTGTCTAATCTTAAAATATTATCAAACCATTATAACTATCATTGCACTCAATGCAAGTTGCACTCGATTCTCTCTCTGTAAAGCTTTTATGTTAAGCCAAGCATCCAACTAGTTCTAAGTTATGTTAAGTTCAATAAAATCAGTTGTGCATAGAACCTCAAACATGTAAAAAGTGCGTCTGTTCTTTTCGGCGATCTCAAATAATTCTTATTGATCTAACCTTACCGTACCGCCCAAACTGAAGTTTCGTGTTTATACAAAAAACGCTTTGTATATCCAACATTTTGGCGCCCAACGTGGGGCAGTACGTTGAAGTTTATTAATAAAGAATATTTTTATAGCAATCGCGTAAAATTTGTGAACATTTAAATAAAAATCACATATGTGAGAAACTGTTGGTTTGATTCAACACCAACAAACACCAATAACAACTCAAATTACGCCCACTTCACTCGTCGCCCTAAACGGCCGTGATCGGAGTAAGTGAATTTTCTAAAAACTTGGAAAATCGGTTACATAATCGCACCACGAGGCCTAAGGAAATTTCATCAGCCGCAACTCTTCAAAGCTCTTAGCATTGGGCTAGAGCTTCTCTTCTTTATCGACGCTGCTGCCGCTGCCCTTACCGGCTGCAGCATATGCAACGCTCTCAGCACAGGGCTAGAGCTTCTCTTATCTTTCAACGCTCCCCTCACCGGCTGCAGCATATCCAACGCTCTCAGCATTGGGCTAGAGCTATTCTTGACTTTCGACGCTGCTGCCGCTGCTGTTATCGACTGCAGCATACCCAAAGCTTGGCTAAAGCTCATCTTTACTTGCACGCTGCAGCATACCCAACGCTCTCACCACTTGGCTGAAACTCAACATATATCGTCGCTGCAGTCGCACCTTTCGACAGTGCATCACACCATCATACGCTCTTAGTACAAAGCTAAAGCTACTCTTCGTTTTCGACGCTGCTGCCGCTGCTCACTCCGACTTCAGCATATTCATCGCTCTTAGCACTCAGCTAAAGCTCCCAACATTTCGTCGCTGCTGCCGTTGCCGCTCTCAGCACGTGCGCCTTATTTCTTCGTTTTCGAATGCACAGGATCGCCTTAGCATGGTAAAAAGTTTGGACGTTGCATTAACTGCTTAGGCAACGGCCATCGACTAGCAAATTGCCCATCGTTATCGTTGCCGCACATGCAATCAAACTCATCATACTTCTCTTCATCATGATAGCTCATCGCAAACCTCAATATCACGTTCGTCCGAAACCAAAGCAACTTACCCTGAAGTAGCTTCTCACTCTCATTCGCAAATAGATATATCAAACGGATCACAAGTAGTCTTAGCAACTGCTATGGTTTTTGTAAAGGATGGCACAGGCTCATACAAACTTGGTCGAGCCCTATTAGATTCGTGCTCTCAGGTAAATTTCGTTACCGATGAGTTTGCTCAGAAGCTTCGTTTGCGTCTTGAAAAGCACAACATACAAATTCGCAGCATAGGGGACTCGCAAACTTTCATAAAATCTCGCACTACAACGTCCATCAAATCTCGTACGTCATCGTACAATCTTACACTAGAGCTATGCGTTATAGCATATCAACCAGATTGATATTTCGAGTTGGTAGATTCCAGCTAACACTCCTCTAGCCGATGATAAATTCTATCAATCGCGCCACATCGACCTTTTGCTTGGTGCAGAAGCCTTTTTGATATTCTCGCTGTTTGGCAAATTAAACTCGGAGCCAATTTGCCTATTCTTCAAAAGACTTTGTTTGGATGGGTTGTCACGGGTGGATATCAATCACCACGCTCATCGCAATCAACATGTATGCTCGTCACTGAGCCATCTATCGACAACTGCTTACAACGTTTATGGCAGTTGGAAGCTGCCAGCATGCCAACTAACACGCTTCAACCCGAGCATCACGCTTGTGAACAACATTACACAAAAACAATTCAAGACGATAGCGGACGCCTCATCGTTAGACTACCATTCTCTGAAGACCCTAAATGTCTTGGAAAGTCGTTCACCACCATTGCTCGGCGTAGATTTCGCGCAATAGAGCGGCGACTCGCTGGTTCACCAGATCTACGCTCACAATACAACCAATTTATGGCGGAGTACGAGAGTCTTGGTCACATGTCATTGGTGACAAATGTCGACCTTTCGCAACCACACTACTATATTCCGCACCATTGTGTCATGAAGCCGAGCAGTGAGACAACCAAACTCAGAGTCGTCTTTGATCCATCTTGCCGCACATCGACACAAACACCGCAGAATGACATTTAAAATTAAAATTCAAAAGAAAAACGAAACTAATAGCAAAAAGCTAGAAATAAAAAACAAGGTTGTTAAAAACTGAACCAAAAACATATAACATCAGCACTTATTTACTGGGCATATGGTAAAATAACAAAAGGCTCCCAAACGCTGGACCACAACTCATAACTGGCGCAGTCGATTTACACTCCAGATCGGAGTCAGAACCTAAAGGATTTTAATGACCGTATTTTAATTGTAAGTTAAAAAACAACAAATTATATGGAAGGGGTTTTATATATACAAATATAAAAAAAAAAAAAAGAACATCACCTAAGAGCAAGTGTATCTGTGAATATATATGCATGTACATGCATATGTACAAATTTGCACATAATCGTTATTGATTGCTTATTGCGACACATTGAAAATTAGCTAAAGATATAAATTTTTGCATTATGACGATAAAGAAATGATTGAATTTTTATATATAAAAAAAAAACAACGGAAATTTATAGAAGTGTTTCTCCGATGTTTACCCTCCCTACGGCCGATGCTTTCGTTGTTCAGCCCAGCATGTTTAAGGGTTTCAAAATAAAACATTGTTGGAAATCATAGAAACAAGCATTAGGGTGAAACAACGTATCGCACCGGTCGTGATAACATGTGGAGTTAGAGCGAACTAAACGGTTCGAAGAGGTCACTGAAACTTGTCGACCGTCGGTTACCGGCATTAAAATTAAAAAAAAAAAAATCAAATTGAAATTAAATAAAAGGTCCGTGCACCACAACACAGCACACTATAAAATAAATAATCGAATAAAAAAAAAAATTTATTAATACAATTATACATGTAGGTATATATATACCATATGTATATATATATAAACATTATAATAATATATTATAGATATTATGAGGAAATTTAAAATTTTATGCCTGATATACCACCACAACACCATTCTATGAAGAACAATGAAATTTTGAAATATAAAAAAATAAATACTAAAGTCCTTTTTATTTACAGAATTTTATATTAAACTACTTACCGTCACGAGAGAGACATATTTACACCATACATATAGTAACTACACAAATCATAAATATAAAAGGCCTTACTATATAACATATAAAAATAAACACGAAGTTAAAAGTATACATACTCACACACCCTAAATACATCATACATATAGCAACAACAAATATCATAAATATAAAACACATATAATTTACAATATAAGAGAAAACACAGAGTTAAGCGTAAACATACACACATAGTTAATTTAACTTACAATACCTATAAACACTTCATATACACAGAAAAGTTTCCAATCAATACAAAGCGTTATCTATATAAATCTTAAATACAATACACAAATATTGATGTCAAATTTAGTAAAACCAACAATTATCTGAAATAAGACTAAAATTAATGCTAGCTTGTCCGATATTAGGGACAAATCTACAAAAGACACACAGAACAGATTGAAAACGTTAGTGATAACTCCCAAGAAATGGCGTCTGGCCGAGCGACTCCACCAACTCATCAAGCGTTACTTAACCCACAGGAAGTATTTGACTCACTTAGAATTCCGGATGCCATCCGATTTCTTCCACCTTATGAGGGGAATGCAAAAACTCTTAACGAGTTTATTAACAATGTAGAGGAGATTCTTTTGTTGATTAGGGGAACTGATCAGACCCCGTACGGGAAAATTTTGCTAAGGGCTATCCGTAAAAAAATCGAGGGAAAAGCCAATGAAGCCTTGCTTGCGGCTGGCGTCCCACTAAATTGGGACGAAATTAAAAATGAATTAATTTCAAGTTTCTCGGATAAGCGGGAGGAATCATCATTATTATGTGACTTGCATTTACTGACTCAGAGGGAAATGACGGTATCTCATCTTTATGAGAAAATTGTTGAGATCAGGTCGGCACTATTCAATTTAGTTGACGCAACTGAAAAAGAAATTACCGTGGCTAAAGCAAAAAAAACAGCGTATGAAAAAACTTGCCTATCCACCTTTGCAAGTGGTATAAAGGGACCATTAGGTAGCTTCGTTAGGTCGTTAAAGCCAACATCCTTAAAAGAAGCTTATGAAGCAGCCATTAAGCAAAGGGAAATTTATTACCAGGAACGGATGAAAAGACAGGAGTTCGAAAGAGCAGGGGTCGCTCATAATAGACAGAACGAGAGATATTTAAGACCAACAAACTATACAGGAAATCGATATAGAAATAACTCCAGTCCGTATCAATCAAACAATGTTGTCCGCTATGAGAGACCCAATCGGGTTAATTACGAGGGCCGAAATTACCAACAACCAGAAACACCTAGGAGACCAGATAATTGGAACGGGTCTTCTCGGTACCACAACCCAAACACCACACCGAGAGCAAGTAGGTTGGCAATTATGC
The DNA here is from genome assembly GCA_018150985.1 of Chymomyza costata. Classification (NCBI taxonomy): domain Eukaryota; kingdom Metazoa; phylum Arthropoda; class Insecta; order Diptera; family Drosophilidae; genus Chymomyza; species Chymomyza costata. Next base: position 1,012,460 of record JAECWU010000380.1, on the reverse strand, counting down.
CAAAATCAGAAACAGAATCGAGACAATCTCAACGTAGTGGAAATTCAGAGACGCAAGGAAGACTGTACAACATAGAACAAAACGAACCAACTAAAGAACAATCGCAACCCCCAAAAGCAAGGTTGGACTGAAACGACAAATTTTCGCGTACCCGTACTCAGAACCCAGACAGGATATATAGACGTTAATAAACATGGATCTAGATTACCCTATGTCTTTATACAATCTCCATTCGGAAGATCCTTGAGATTTTTAATTGATACTGGGGCATCAGACTCATTTTTAGACCCACAATTCACAACAAAAAGTAATAGAATTTAATTAAGCGAACCGACCGTAATCAAAACAGTACTAAATATACACGCATTAAAGGAAAAAGTTAAATACCCAATCTTTCAAGAGTTCCAAACGGATGGGAAATTCACAATCTTATTGGTTAAATTTCACGATTTTTTTTATGGCCTTTTTGGCATGGATATTTTACGACAATTAAAGACTAAGATAGATCTACAATCCCTAACATTAGAAACGTCGCAAGCCAACTTACCGATTAATATCCGATCCAATCATACTTCGGAACTGTTTATATTAGAACCAAATACAAGAACGATAGTAGTACTGCCGGTAAACATTAAGCAAGGTACATTCTTTTGCAACCAAATAGAGGTAGCTGAAAATATTATTATTTCCGAAAGGCTGTACAAGTCTGTAAATAACATGAGTTATATGGAGGTATCAAACTATTCGGACGCTCAACAAAAATTATATTTAGATTCCCCATTGGTAGTGGAGCATTGGGAAGAGGATTTTAGTGAAATCAATTTTTTAGAATACAAAGAGGAGTTTCACAAAAATAACGAGGAAATCTTAAAGCAATTGCGGACAGAACATTTAAACGCCCAGGAGCAATTTGAACTCAAAGAGCTTTGTCTAAAATTTCTGTCCTTGTTTTACAATGAAGATGAAAAACGCACATTTACTAACTTGATTAAACATAACATCCCAACAGCGGATGATATTCCCCTACATACCAAACCTTTCAGATATGGGCATTTTGAAAGAAAGGAAGTTCGGGCACAGATTGACAAGCTATTAGAGCAAAATATTATCAGGAACAGACACTCACCTTGGAGCGCTCCAGTTTGGCTTGTACCAAAAAAGCCAGACGCTTCGGGGGAAAAGAAATGGAGATTAGTGGTCGACTTTAGAAAACTTAACGAAAAAACAATTAAAGACAAATACCCCATGCCAGTAATCAACGATGTACTGGATAAAATAGGGAGAGCTAGATACTTCACAGCATTAGATTTAGCCAGTGGATACCATCAGATAGAAATGTCCCCAGAAGACTTACTAAAGACCGCGTTTACGGCAGAAGGAGGACATTATGAGCTTACCAGAATGCCATTTGGTCTAACTAACGCTCCAGCCACATTCCAAAGGGTGTTTGGTCTATTTGGACGACATAATTGTATTTTCCGCCTCGCTCCAAGAGCACACGGAAGATTTAAAACAAGTCTTTTCCAAATTAAAAGAGGCAAATCTCAAACTACAATTGAACAAGTCCTAATTTTTAAGAAAAGAGATTGAGTACTTAGGGCATATCGTCACTGACGAAGGTATTAAACCTAATCCAAGGAAACTAGAGACGATTCAAAAGTTTCCAATGCCCAAAACTAGAAAAGAAATAAAATCATACCTAGGATTATTGAGTATTATCGAGCAGAACACTGTACGACACGGAACAGAACTACTCAATAGTGGAAATGGAGATGTTAGCAATTATTTGGGCAATCAAATACTTTAGGCCCTACTTATTAGGGCAAAAATTTAAGATAGTAACGGATCATAGGCCATTGACCTGGCTTATGAGTTTCAAAGAACCCAACTCCAAGTTAGTACGCTGTAAACTCCAGTTGTTAGAGTACGACTACGAGGTCATCTATAAGAAAGGTTCTCAAAATGTAGTGGCAGATGCCCTTAGTGGGATTCAAGTCGATGTTAATATCAACGACAAGGAATCAAAAGCAGGGATAGCAGGGGATACTATACATAGCAATTGGGAAGACAGAAATGACTATATTCCAATTTCAGAAAGATCGATAAACGAGCACAATATCCAAATAATTTTAGATACGAAAACTCACCACAGAATACGGTTTAAAAATAAAATTAGACGGATAGTCGCAAATCCTTAATTCACGAAGACAACTTAGCGAAAATTCTAAAGAAAATTCTCAAGCCAAACAAGACATGTGCAGTATATGCACCAGTTGAAATATTTTAAACGATACAAACATGTTATTCCAAATACTTTGCGCACGGGAATATTTACAAGATTGTTAGATGTACTACCATATTAACAAACCTGTTAGATACGGAAACGCAGGAAAAACAAATCAGGGAACTACACGAACGGACTAACCATAGGGGGATAGACGAAGTAACTCAACACAAATACCCTTGTGCGTGCCCTTCTTAGCTAGCCCAGCAGCCTTGCTAGTTGTGGGTCGCGGGTTGCTGTCAGCATTAAGGGCCGGATTTTGTAGATCCGTGGACACTGAGGTCATTACAGCTTTCTCAATTGTATCCACGGAGGGGGCCACTGGGGTGGTGGTGGAAGCGGTTGCAGGCTGCTCCGTTTGGGAAGGTTCAACAGTCTTAGGGCCCACGCAGCTGTGGGTTCATTCGCACATATCAGCAACACAAAGTTTGAGCGAAGGACACATCCTTCGAAATATGGTGTCACATCACATTTTTATTGTTTAAATTTCACGATTTTTTTGATGGCCTTTTTGGCATGGATATTTTACGACAATTAAAGACTAAGATAGATCTACAATCCCTAACATTAGAAACGTCGCAAGCCAACTTACCGATTAATATCCGATCCAATCATACTTCGGAACTGTTTATATTAGAACCAAATACAAGAACGATAGTAGTACTGCCGGTAAACATTAAGCAAGGTACATTCTTTTGCAACCAAATAGAGGTAGCTGAAAATATTATTATTTCCGAAAGGCTGTACAAGTCTGTAAATAACATGAGTTATATGGAGGTATCAAACTATTCGGACGCTCAACAAAAATTATATTTAGATTCCCCATTGGTAGTGGAGCTTTGGGAAGAGGAGGATTTTAGTGAAATCAATTTGTTAGAATACAAAGAGGAGTTTCACAAAAATTACGAGGAAATCTTAAAGCAATTGCGGACAGAACATTTAAACGCCGAGGAGAAATTTGAACTCAAAAAGCTTTGTCTAAAATTTCCGTCCTTTTTTTACAATAAGGATGAAAAACTCACATTTACCAACTTGATTAAACATAACATCCCAACAGCGGATGATATTCCCCTATATACCAAACCTTTCAGATATGGGCATTTTCAAAGAAAGGAAGTTCGGGCACAGATTGACAAGCTATTAGAAAAAAATATTATCAGGAACAGTCATTCACCTTGGAGCGCTCCAGTTTGGCTTGTACCAAAAAAGCCAGACGCTTCGGGGGAAAAGAAATGGAGATTAGTGGTCGACTTTAGAAAACTTAACGAAAAACAATTAAAGACAAATACCCCTTCTTCACAGCATTAGATTTAGCCAGTGGATACCATCAGATAGAAATGTCCCCAGCAGACATACCAAAGACCGCGTTTACGGCAGAAGGAGGACATTATGAGTTTACCAGAATGCCATTTGGTCTAACTAACGCTCCAGCCACATTCCAAAGGGTGATGGACAGCGTTTTAAAAGAATTAACCGGCAAATGCTGTTTGGTCTATTTGGACGACATAATTGTATTTTCCGCCTCGCTCCAAGAGCAAACGGAAGATTTAAAACAAGTCTTTTCCAAATTAAAAGAGGCAAATCTCAAACCACAATTGAACAAGTCCTAATTTTTAAGAAAAGAGATTGAGTACTTAGGGCATATTGTCACTGACGAAGGTATTAAACCTAATCCAAAGAAACTAGAGACGATTCAAAAGTTTCCAATGCCCAAAACTAGAAAAGAAATAAAATCATTCCTTGGATTATTGGGGTACTATAGGAAATTCATAAAAGACTTCGCAAAAATAACAAAACCATTGACACACCAGTTAAAAGGCAAGAAAGCAGTGGGGATAGGTCAGGAGTATATTAAAGCATTCGAGTTATGCAAAACACTTCTTTGTAATGACTCGCTACTTCAGTACCCAGATTTTACTAAACAATTTATCTTGACCACAGATGCAAGCAACGTGGCACTAGGAGCAGTGTTGTCACAAGGTCCTTTGGGTAAGGACAAGTCAGTATCGTTTGCGAGTAGAACACTGTCCGACACGGAACAGAACTACTCAACAGTGGAAAAGGAGATGTTCGCAATTATTTGGGCACTCAAATACTTTAGGCCCTACTTATGAGGGCAAAAATTTAAGATAGTAACGGATCATAGGCCATTGACCTAACGGATCATAGGCCATTGACCTGGCTTATGAGTTTCAAAGAACCCAACTCCAAGTTAGTACGTTGGAAACTCCAGTTGTTAGAGTACGACTACGAAGTCATATATAAGAAAGGTTCTCAAAATGTAGTGGCAGATGCCCTTAGTAGGATTCAAGTCGATGTTAATATCAACGACAAGGAATCAAAAGCAGGGATAGCAGGGGATACTATACATAGCAATTGGGAAGACAGAAATGACTATATCCCAATTTCAGAAAGATCGCTAAACGAGCACAATATCCAAATAATGTTTAGATACGAAAACTCACCACAGAATACGGTAACTACCCCGTTTAAAAATAAAATTAGACGGATAGTCTAATATATATAATCCTGCTGCGCTTCAGACTGTTACAGTACGCTGTTACGGCCGATGTCACCAAAATGTACAGGCAAGTAAACGTTGATATTCAAGATCGTAAATACCAGTACATTCTTTGGCGAGCATTTCCAGATCATGAACTTCGCACGTATCAACTAAATACAGTCACGTATGGAACGGCATCAGCGCCATATTTAGCAGTACGCAGTCTGCAGTATCTAGCAGATATTCATGGAAATGAACTGCCAACTGGTCAAATCATCGTTTTACGTGGATGATCAAGATCACCATTGCATGCCAGAATTAGATGCACTTTTCCGCAAGTTAACGAATCCTTTGAAGACAACACACCAGACAAAGAAAAACAAAATATCAGAAAAAGCAAAATTCAAAACGATTTTTTAATCGACTTGGACTGATAGTCCAAAATATGGATATGGTAACTCAAACGATGGAAACTCATCACGAAAATTCTTTGCGGAAAACTAAATTACATCAGAAAAAACTGGAGTAGATGATGAAACTATCAAAAGATTGGGTGTTATTTTAAATATTATGAACTGCAAGGAAAAAATTAACGGCAGCAAATTTGGTGAATATGCCACCAAGACTGCAGAGCCGTTAATGGAAAAATATCCAGGAAAAAAACTGACTCCCACGCTTCACAAAGTTTTGGCACATGGCCAAACTATTGAATTGAATATCATTGCCTACCCATTAAGGAGATGTCAGAAGAAGCCCAGAAATCGAGAAACAAGGATTATAAAAAATTCAGAGCCTTGAATACATGTAAAATATCACGATCAAGGGAAAACGAGGATCTTTTTAATATGTTAGCAGCCTCTTCAAACCCACTTATTGCATCCCTTAGCCAAGTGAGATCCAATACAGAATTAACAAGTAGTTATTCAAAAGAAATGTTAAGTCTTTTAGATATTCCTTCAAATGTAAATGTGGATGATTATTTTACAAAAAACTACTGATAAGACAAACTATATAACATATATAAATTTATTGACTGAAATATGAACAAAAAAATGTATCAGCAAAATTTTTTTATAAATGAAAAAAAAAATATTTAGGTACATATTTTTCAATGGTAAATACTGCAAAGGCAACAAAATCCAAGTTCCACAACATATTACGCAGCTTTCAGATATCGTCTCATGTATGAGAACTTATTTTAAAGCCTGAACATTTTTCTTTCAATTACAATTTATTTTATTAAAATATGTCTATTGGTTTAGAAAATATGATTTTGCAACGCTTTTTCGGCTTCCGTGCCACTGTGCGACGTTAGGAACTTAGCTGGTACCTGGTCGTTACCCGTTTCGTTAGCACGCCGTGACGTGGTGGCATAACATATCGTTAGGAACTTAGCCGGTACTAGGTCGGTTTGAAACAGTGGTCGGCACGGCCCAATCCCATGGGATTGGAGTTCACACTTACTGTGTTGTACACAAAACACATGCATGAGTGCGTGATTTTTGTACTGAACTACTCTCAGCAAATTCTCTGGCGTTGCCATGCTCTTGTTGCAAACATGGTATAACTATACAGGTAGTCTATTCCGGCTCACCGAATTCTTATTTTTTGTAAGAGCGAAAAAGAGGGAAAGCGAAAAGAAAACCACCCTCGTTGCTGTTGTTGTGCATAAGCAAACATACAAAGGTACATACATATATATGTATAAAAAATGTTTTTTTGTTGCTGATGCTTGCAACACCAAATTAACCTCTGCACAAAATAACTACATATGCTTAAAAACTATGCGCAGACACAACCTTCCTCGTCAAAATTCGCAACGAAACTAAAATTAAGAATTCGTGAGAGTGAACTTAGGGAATAGACTACCTGTATAATTATACCGTGGTTGCAAAGCAACAGACACGAAGTTGCTTGTGCATGACTTCGGCTCTTGCTTAGAGAGCGTGCTTGCTGTCACAATGCTAAAGCACTCCAGCATTAGTATGCCGTGGCTTTGGTGCTGTGTGGCAGAAAACACAAAATCAGTTTATGTTTAATTTGCTACAAGCTAAGATCGCGCTACGCAAATTATTGATTTTAAAAACGAAAAAATGTTCAAAGAGGAATGGAACAATGAGCGGCGCGATCTAAGCTTGTAGCCAACTAAACATAAACTGAATTTGTGTTTTCTGCCACACAGCACCAAAGCCAAAAAGCAAGCACGCTCTCTAAGCAAGAGCCGAAGTCGTGCACAAGCAATTTCTTGTCTGTTGATTTGCGACGTCCGCGTTGAAATACGTCACAGCGCACATTGGGCCAGAAAGCCAAATTTTTGGCATAAATTCGAAAAATAAAGTTACAGACATGAAATTTTGTGTAGTTGTTTGTAATGACATATATAAGAACTGAGATAAATTTCAGACCGATCCGGCCACGCCCACTCCCACCGCCCATATAAGGTGAATTTTTGCTGGGTGTGTTTTTTTTACTAAAGCACTATTTCTGACGCGATTTATAAATTTATATTTATAATTTAGTTTTATTTATGCCGATTTATATTCAAGTTTAAAAATTATTTGAAAAATACGAATAAAGGTGCAATCCATTTTTAACAGTCGATTTCCACATATATTTCAGACGAAAAGAGATTTTCATTTTCGGCTTCAGATTGATCATCATTGACCATCATATATGGAAGTGTTACAATTATCAGTGTCACTATGATTACCCGTAAAATTATTATTATTATTTAGGATATAATTATCACAATTATTTTTAAAATTTTGCAGTTCTGAAAGGTCAATCTCAGCTGCGGGTAATGGTATTTTTTTGCTTTGAGCAAATTTATTATTTATCGGTTACCATAATTTCCAAAGGCCTACATTTGGCTTCTCGAATTCTATTGTAACTGGGATAAATATCGGAAGATCGGCTTTTAGCTCCTGAATGTTGCAATATTGGCTTTTTCCAAAGGAGTTTTCGAGCAAAAACGCCAAAGCCTCATTGGGCGTTAAGAGTGCTCGCTCCGAAACAAAAAGGTTTTTTCTTACTCGATTTGGGCCATTTGAAGCAAGCATAGTATTTTTCAATATTAAAGCCGTGTCTTTTTCATTTAATTTTTTGACCGAAACTGCAGCAGCGTTCACAAGTGTTGTGGCGTTGTTTATCTGCTAAATCGGATGCTAACTTTCTCTTAAAACGTGGTTCAGCATATTCCATCGGTGGACGTCCTACTGTGTTTGAAAATGACCTTATAGGCTTGGTTGAAGATGTGAAACCTTAGCTATCGAATAAAAATATAATTTTTGACGACAGCCACTTGGAATGTTTTCCTTAAGTACTCGAATTTCTGCCGCATTTTGGCAAATTTCTTTGGATATAAATAGCACAATTTTTTATTTTTGCATTAATTTCATATTTTTTCTCTGCTGTAGTCTTGAAGTTGATGAAATATTCAGCACGAAACATCTTATGCCTTTCGAATATTGTCATTCCAGATATTAAGCAGCGTTGCATAGCAGAAATTAACCTTAGCTTTAAAATGGCAATACCCGAAAAGCCGCAAAAAGCCGCAAAAAGCATAAAAAGGGTAAATTAGTATATATTTTGTACTTTTATGTTACATTAATACTTTTTTGCAGAAGCTTGCAGAAAGTTATTTTTTATTCCATAATAGACGGGCAAGTTGGTTAAGTTTTCTCTAATTAAGGGCAACACAAAACCATACACATATAAAACAAATTAACAAATATAAGGAAAAACCTTTTTAACATAAACATTCTACATACCCGTACCTCTATTTATCATTATTAATATTATCTATATATTTAAAATTAATAAAGATACAAGCTCGCAAATTTAACAATAAATTTCGCGCCCTTTTTACTGCAACGCGCAGCTGTTCGAACATGTAACTTTGAAGGGCTGCCAAAGCTTCAGGGTTGCAATAAAATCAATAATATTTTTTAATTTTTTGTAACTAGGGTATTGACTATAAAATGGCAATGTTAAAAAAAGAAATTGTTTCTATGAATATTTTGAATTTATGCCAAAAAATCGGCTTTCTGGCCCAATGTGCAGCGGCAGAAAATGTTCAATACAAGCGCAAATAAAAAAGATGGCGTACGTTAAAGTCGGGCGCAGACGACTTTGGGATACCCTGTACCACCACATTGCAATTAAGTCCGACACATTGCTTAAAACCTCCTGAAGATATTTTATTCGCCAAATTTGGTTACGATATTTTCATTAAAAAAAATGGCGTACGTTAAAGTCGGGCGCAGACGACTTTGGGATACCCTGTACCACCACATTGCAATTAAGTCCGACACATTGCTTAAAACCTCCAAAAGATATTTTATTCGGCAAATTTGGTTACGATGTTTTCATAAAAAAAAAGAAATCAGTCGAATTTTGCACCAACAAATTTTTTGACCGATCGGTCCTATGGGGACTATATGATATAGTCAACCGATTTTGATCGAATTTAGTACACTGATTGGGAACTATAAAAAACTTAAGACTGCCAAATTTGGTTCCGATATCTTCAAAACCAAACGAAACACAACGAATTTTGTAAAAAAAAAAGCGTTTTTTTGACCGATCGTTCCTATAGGAGCTATATGATATAGTCAACCGATTTTGATCAAACTTGGTGCAGTGCTTGGGTACTCTAAAAAACTTCTTAATGCAAAATTTGCTAACAATATCTTTACAAGCAAACGAAACGCAACGAATTTTGTAGAAAAAACGATTTTTTGACCGATTGGTCCTATGGGAGCTATATGATATAGTCAACCGATTTTGATCAAATTTGTAACAGTGCTTGGGAACTCCAAAAAACTTCCTCTTGCCGAATTTGGTTCCGATATCTTCAAAACCAAACGAAACACAATGAATTTTGTAAAAAAAAACATTTTTTCGACCGATCGATCCTATGGGAGCTATATGATATAGTCAACCGATTTTGATAAAATTTGCTACAGTGCTGGGGATCTCTAAAAAACTTCCTCATGCCAAATTTGGTTACGGTATCTTCACAAACAAACGAAACACAACGAACAACGCCGCTGCTGCTTCGGCTCTGTTAATTTTCAATATGTGCTGTAGCAGTCGCAGCCGAAAAGACAAAAAAGAATAGAGCCGATCGTAGCTCGACGCTCGCAGCTGCGACAAAATTCAGAGCAGCAGCGAACTTTGTGCACACGGATCGAAGGAATATTTGCACTCGGGATTTAACACACAAAATATTTCGACTGCGGCCGCTGCTGCCGAAGCTGCTAGCTCGGCTGCCGAGCCTGTCGAACAGAGACACGTATTTCAATTTGACTGCGATACCCGAACGCTGCTGCTGCTGGGCGATTTCAGCATACACAAAAACTGCCTTGCTCTGTTCAGAGCGGCTCGCAAAGAGCCTCAGGGCATTGTTGATAACTGCAGGTAGAAATATTGGCAACCTTTTCATTATGTTGAGACAAGTGCACAGCAGTCGAGAGCTGCTGCTGCAAATGTTGATAATAATGTTGAAAGTAGCTGATCCATGTTGCTAGAAACGTGTAGAGCACTTGCGAGCTGCTGCTGCAAATGTTGATAATAATGTTTAGAGCAGTGTTCAAATGTTGATTGTAGCTGATCAAAATGTATATGGTAGATAGAATATGTTGATAATAATGTTAAGAGCAGTGTTGAAATATTGACAGTAGCTGATACAAATGTTGATATTTGAACTAAGAACTATTAACGACTGTTTAATTTTGTTGATAGAAGTCGACTTTTAGTTTGATTTAAAAAAGTTTATTTTCTATTATTACTACTACTAATTAACAATTTAAGGCACATAACAATTATCATTTTTGCAATAAATACCGATAATAACCAGCAGTATAATTCCAAGGCTATCAAAAATCAAAAATACCAAAAGGAAATGGCATTGAATTAGCATTTCAAATCATGAACTACTAATTCCTTTAAAATCATCGTCTGATTGACTGGTCTGGCTCCGCGAATCCTAACAGACATACCAGCAATCCCGAATCAAAACAAACGATAACAAGAACTGAATCTAAAACAATAAATATATGTAGGGGAACCAAAAAGGAGAAAAGGCAAAAGGGTTAGTTGAAGTGTGGGGTAACCCGAAATCTACTCGAGTCCACGGTGACCTGGTCCAATTATGCAATATTAACATAACCAAGTACACGTGGTCTCAAAAAAATTTAGGTTACGGTCGATTTATTTTTTTCTTCGATTTCGACGGCTTCGGTCATGCTCCACACTTTGGAGACGTTGGAGATGCTCGTGCCCCACGTTGGGCGCCATTTAATTATGTAACGGACAAGGCCTAGTGTGCAGCTACTGGACGCGTACTCTGCCTACAGGGTCGGCCTAGCTCAGGGAAAATGAGGTGGGTCTTTGCGTCCTAGTTCGCTGCCCTGTCACACAACTAAAAAAGGTAGACAGAGTTGCAAGAAGATAGAAGTAGAAAGCTACAGAGGAAATATCCAAAAGAAGAGAGGTCTGTCCATATACCTCGAAGAACAATGATGTTAGGGTTACACTCTTATCGCGCACCGTTAACCCACCGCTCTATTTAAAATTAAAGACAAATGCGGCGAATATCACTGGTTCGCGCATTGTTAGACTCTTGCTCGGAGGTTAACTTAATTACCGAAGAATCTGCTAAGCGACTGCAGTTAGATAAAACTCGCGTTTCACAATCTATTAGTGGCGTTTCTGATATTCAACAATAAATCAACTTTAACGTATTTGCTACCCTAAAGTCTAAAGTGACCGACTTTGAATGGTCATCTAACTTTACTGTAATCAAAACAATTTGTGCCAAACAACCATTATGAGACAATCGACATATCTCAGATTGGAAACTTCCTGACGGCATAGTTCTAGCCGACCCTCAATTTTATATGCCTAATAAAATTTACATCTTAATTAGCAATGAAGGGTTTTTTGAGGCTATTCGTGGTGGCAAGTATTCCATTGCTCCCAATATGCCAAGCCTTATCGACACGGCGTATGGCTGGATAGTTGGCGGAAACATGCTAGTTACCCATGCAAAGGAACGGTTATCTATTGACAAGCTAATTCACCGCTTTTGGGAAGTTGAAGAGTACGCAACTTCGCCAGCCAAGTTTACTGATGATGAACAACAGTGTGAGGACCACTTTTTTAAAAATGTGTCGCTCTCTCAAGAAGGCCGCATAAAGGTTCGCCTACCGTTTAAGGAATCACCTCAAAGGTTAGGAAAGTCATATGACATGGCGCTAAAACGATTAACTCTTTTAGGACGCAAGCTGACAAACGACGCAGTCTTAAAAAGTCGAATACACAGTTCATGAACGAGTATGAAACACAAGGTCATATGTCACCCATCCACAATGTCGATCTGTGGCAGCCACATTTCTTTATTCCGCACCATTGCGTACTAACTAAAAGACAACTTCAGGCGTTGCATTAAATAAATTGCTTATGTCAGGTCCAACAATCCAGCAGGATTTAATCACAACATTACTTACATTTCGTCTACATCGATTCGCACTATCTGGTGCTATCACATAAATGTACAGGCAATTTAAGATAGAGGAGCGAGATCGACAGTTTCAATTGATACTTTGGAGAAACAATACTTATCAATTAAATACGGTTAAATACGGCACATCGGCAGCGACATTTCTTGCAATACGCAACTTATTCTACTTAGCAGATTTATTTGAGTCAGAGCCTCCAACTGACGCTTCTGTACTGCGAACAGATTTGTATGTCGATGATTTGCTAACAGGTGCGGATTTTGTCTTCTATATTAGAAGAGTTGCAGCATATGAATGATCAGCTGATCAAACTACTTGGAAAGGCAAGCCTGAGAATGACTAAATTTAATAGCAACTCGTCGTCCATCGTAGCATCATCAGCAGATGAAAAATTCCTATTCAGCTGGATGAACAAGATACAATAAAAGCACAAGGACAAGCATGGCAACCGTCAAAAGATACATTTGTGTTTGACTTACACTAAAGTACAAAAAAAAAAAAGCGATCAACCGTATCAAAACTTTTCGACTCCCTGGGACTAATAAATCCAATCATAGTCCGCAACAAAATCTTTATACAAGACCTCTACCCAATGAGTTATTACAAAAGTGGGTCGAGCTTAAGACTAATCTGCTTAACGTGTCGAAAATCAAAATTCCACGTTACGTTTGTACAACGCTTGAACGTAAAAGCGAAGTGCGTGGGCTTGCGGACGCATCCAAACGCGCATATGCGAGCTATGTGCCGCTTTGCTGTTGCTTTTAATAACTTTTTCCAATACTTTACTGACTGAAGAGAGCAAGCTGATAGGACGATAAGAAGAAGGCAGTTCGGCAGGTTTGTTAGCTTTCCTTATAGGTATGACCTTGGTAGATTTCCAAAGCTGAGGAAAATAGCTAAGACGAAGGCACTCATTTATTATTTTAGTTAGAAAATGTATTCCTCTTCGAGGAAGTGCCTTCAGGCAAAAAGAGCGAAAGGTTGACTTGTCTAGCAAATTCAAACCAGTTTGCATTCTTAATATCGTAACGAAAGCGATCAATGAGAGCAGTGCTAATTTGTAGAAATGTCATTAGAGGTAGGTGATCTGAACTTAAATCGTTTATGGCAACAGTGTTAGACAAAAGATGCAAATTATTACATAGGAAAAAGTCAAGAACAGAGCCTTGCCTTCTGCTACTAGCAGGGATATGCGTAAGCCCTAGTGGATAAGAAATATAAACCTTATTTGAGGCTAAAAACTCGTGCAATATGTTTCCCCAGGAATTTGCTCTACAACAGCCCCAGTTTCTATGACGACAGTTAAAGTCGCCTCCTAGTATTAGGTTCCCTGTTACTCTAGTAAGTAGTCTGAGGTCGGCTTTAAACTTTTGCTTATTATTTGAAATGGCACGACCACCCGGAAAATAACAGCAGTACAATGATGTCTGAACTTCTATTGGATTAATCAATTAAATGCCAATGGCTTCGACAATTAATGTATTTGGCAGAGGTAAAAGCTTATGGCGTATACACTTTTTATAATGATTGCTACACCACCACCTCTATTGTTTATTCTACGTTTCTATAACAATGAAAATCTTGATGTTTGATTAAAATTTCGCTTTTTAGCCAAGTTTCAGTAAGGAGGCAAATGTCTAATTTCTTTCTAATAAGAAAGCTAAAAAACTCATCTTTTTTGTTTCGAACGCCTCTAGCATTCCAAGTGACTATTTTAAGTTGGTCTAACATTATTATATAAATTTACAAGCTAAAGAGGTAATAACCTCGAGTTGGTATGCTTTGTATTTACAGTTTCTTAAATTTTTAATAAGATCAAATGTAATGTTTTTTATTTCCTCAATAGTGAAGAGATCAGGATTTCCTTTTAGTAGATTTGCTTGATTTCCCCAGCAGTAACCTGGCTGATAGCTGCGTGAAGTTGGCGTACTTGCAAACTTGGGAAGAGCTGGAAAAGCGTCAGTATTATTAAGTTGCGAAGGTTTCGAAGGCTTACAGACTTGTGAATTGACTCGATTTGACTTGAACTGCGACTTCAAGTTTTGGTAATTTAACCTACTAGGGCATTCTGAAAAATTTGATTTATGCGGGCCATTACAGTTCGCACATTTGAAACCCCTTTTTTCCTGGCAGTCAGTGGTCTTGTGGTTACCGGCACAAACTGAACAGCAAGTTTTAACCGCACAACGGCTGGAGCCATGCCCAAACATTTAGCAATTATAATATTGAGTTATTTTGTTGTTTTTGCGTTTTTGGTACTCCCATTTTACTTTAACATAGTTGAAAACCGAATGATTTTTACGTAGCTCGCTGAGAGTAATCGACTTTTTCTTGAAGTACACAACGTAGATGACAACAAAACTGTTGTTAGGTCTCTTCCTTTGGACAAGCTTAACATCAATACATTCAAGGCCCATTTCGATGAGTTCAGATTTGACTGTGCCGGTATCCATGATTTCAAGCCCCAGCAGAAGAGCTTTAAACGGGTTTTCACTTTTGTTGGCGTGAGAAAAGTATTCAAAATTTCCGTTTAAGTGTTTGCAGGCAGCTTCATAAGCCTTGGCTTCCTCACAGTACAGTCTTATACCAATCGAAATCTTCCTGATTGAAAACTTAGTGCAGTTTATTTTCTTGCAAATGTTGTGAACTTGCTCCACTGAACTTTTGAGTATAGTTATAGGTGGTACGTACACTTTGTTTTTAACGACAAGCTCAATACTTTCGTCATTATTTTCCTCAGCATCCAAGTCGTCAACAGTTTGAAGCGGGGAAAAGTAATTTGCATCAGCGACAGGTTTCTGCCCAGGGTCCAATTTTAATAACTTTTTCTTCGCGCGGGGCGACATTGCAATGTCGCCCTTAAAGAATGTCTTTGTTCGCTTAATCTTTAACCTTTTTTTTTTGTTTAATGCCAAAAGACAATTTTATTTGGTAGAGCACGAGTTAGTCTGGGTTGTTCTGCTTTACTAGAAAGGTCTGCAGTTAGAAGAACAGGGTTGTTATGCTGGTTTTATTTGCACTGTCACTGCAATGTTTTAGTTGCGACTTTTGATTTTTATTTTGTTCAAGTAAAGTTAAATTAATTACATAGGCACTTATTTTCATTGATCAATACGCTACTGCCACGAATGTGGACTTGTTCATAGATTTAATTAATTTTATTAGATACATTTTTTTTTTTTTTCATTAGCACACGACAAATTTTGTGACCGTATGTATCGGCGCTGCCACCTCGATAATTGATTTTAAGTTCATTGCGTATGGAACTTACAAGTATGATAACATCGTAAGCGGGAAATACTTATTAAGTACTTTTTTGTAATTTTTTTTTTTTTGTATAGAACATTAAAACAAATAACTTTATTTCTAAATTATTTAAAACTAAATCAGCAGTTTTGGCTACCATCCTAAGCTTGCTAAAAATATAAAGAAAATATCGAAATAACTCGCCATCTTAGCAAATGTTTGAATTCTTGAATTCACTAAACCAAAAAAAACATCAAAATTTAAATTTTGGTGTTTAGTGTCCTTTTCTCAAAAAAAGCATTGCAACAAAAAAGATTTCGTATTTCAAAAATGCCGCAACAAAAAGATGTGATACCCAAAGTATCTTTAAAAGTTAATTTGGAGTTCCGTGTTAATAATTTTTCACTACTTCTATCTTTGCAAATCAGTTTTCACTAATATATAGTCTATATCAATAGGGCAATCGTTAGATTGTCTTGCGAAGCTTGTGATGGTGTATGAACAAAGTGCGGTGAGCTATTTGGAATAACTTATGTCAGTGTCACGAAAATAAACTCAACAGTCCGTCTTTTTTACCCTCTTCATAGAAAACACAGTTTTGTAAGTCGCATTGCCAAAATTTATTTAATGATCTTCCATTTGTTTCATATTTCTAGACTAATTTATAAATATGTATGTTTTTTACATAATGCGAAAGTTTGTCCAATACATTGTAGTTCTAATAACGCCAGCTTATAGATTTAAAAAAATTTGGTATCCTCAACATGTCGTAGAAAAAAGGCACGCTTAATCCGAAAATTAAGTCCAAAAATTTTTCATGAATCAGATTTCGAAATATTTCGAAAAAAACACTTTTCGGATTTAAACAAAATGTGTCTTTACCTAAAAGAAAATATCTCTGGCTCTACCAAACTGGTTTTGACAATTTTTTTACTAAGCTGTTGATAATTGCATTACCTATCGATTATACTTGCAACATATTTTTGTCAAATTTACGGTTTGGACGCTATTTATGCATTCATATGAAATTTTTCGTAATTTTTAGAAAATTTTTGAGAAAATTGTTTTTCAAACGTAAATTTAAGAATTCAAATAAATTTTTGCATACAGTGTTTTCATGAATCGTAAAGTTTGATTGATTACAAAAAAAAATAAGTGGTTGTTTGTCAAAATCGGGGGAAAAAAAAATGAGGAAATATCAAGTAATTTTGTTAAAGGTGAAAAGTGTAAATTTGTTTGAAAAACCAAAAGTTTTATATGAACAATTCATTTATTTATAAAGATATTGTCACCAAATTTGGCATTCAAAAGTTTTTAGATTTCTCTAGATTTAATTTAGCAAAAAAAAAACTTTAACTCACAAAGCAAATGTTAAATGCATTCATCAAAGACAGCCTTAACAAACAGCTAGAGCAAAAACTCACAAACATTACTCCAAGTTGCCCCTCGAAGTTTTCTCAACTAAAACGATCTTTCCCAAAGAGAAACAATAGCACAATCAATTACATAAATCTTCCCGCCGAGCTATCTAACCTCTTACAAAAAATAGATCTGGACCCTAGTCACCTTCACATAGACTCCAATAATAACTATAGAATCAGCAATGAAAGTAACATTGTCAACTTAGTCGGCCACTATTTTCAATCAATTCACTCTAACAAACAGAACGATAGTGATAATCAAGTTCACACTTTCGTAGAAAGTTCCTTTAACAACTTTTTACAAATTAAAAATGCGTATGAAAGCTCAGATAGAACAATAACCATATTTAGCAAGGACAAAAAAGTGAATTATCTAACCGACACTCAAGCGCAAAATTATTTGATCCAAGCTAACGCGCTATTAGATATAAATTAAAGAAATTAACATTTGTCGCTAAATCTAACTTATTCTTGAATTCTTGCTATGTTCGGGTCTAGCTCGCTGGCGGTCAGGGTTTTCCTCGTTGTTGGTTGGTAAAAAAAAACAAAACTAATAAATCATAAAGAGAAAATTTATCTAATCAAACGGTAGCGCCGACACAAAGCAAATGTTGCAAATAACTAACTAACAAAGCAAATGTTAAATGCATTCATCAAAGACAGCCTTAACAAACAGCTAGAGCAAAAACTCCAAGTTGCCCCTCGAAGTTTTCTCAACTAAAACGATCATTCCCAAAGAGAAACAATAGCACAATCAATTACATAAATCTTCCTGCCGAGCTATCTAACCTCTTACAAAAAATAGATCTGGACCCTAGTCACCTTCACATAGACTCCAATAATAACTATAGAATCAGCAATGAAAGTAACATTGTCAACTTAGTCGGCCACTATTTTCAATCAATTCACTCTAACAAACAGAACGATAGTGATAATCAAGTTCACACTTTCGTAGAAAGTTCCTTTAACAGCTTTTTACAAATTAAAAATGCATATGAAAGCTCATATAGAACAATAACCATATTTAGCAAGGACAAAAAAGTGAATTATCTAACAGACACTCAAGCGCAAAATCATTTCATCCAAGCTAACACGCTATTAGATATAAATTAAAGAAATTAACATTTGTCGCTAAATCTAACTTATTCTTGAATTCTTGCTATGCTCGGGTCTAGCTCGCTGGCGGTAAGGGTTTTCCTCGTTGTTGGTTGGTAAAAAAAAAAACAAAACTAATAAATCATAAAGAGAAAATTTATCTAATCAAACGGTAGCGTCGACACGCCATTGAAATGCTTTAAAGAAAAATACCTAAAATATGGGAATCCTGATGTTATTGGTTACTGGTCTCTACCCTCCCTACCATGACAACTAAAGATCAGCTCTGCATCGTCCCTTGTTCAAGTATATGTACTTGTCTAAGCTACATCTGTTTTGAAGTGGGTTTCACATAGATATTCGACAGACATAATTTCAAAATTCATATCTATTTTAATTCTTAAATGATCTTAAACTAATTCGAAATATATTCGCTCAAAAAAAATAATAATAAGAAAACATCGGTATTAAATATCAAAATTCAAAAATAAAGAAAAAGAAAGGAAGTTTGCTTTACAAAATTTAGCATCTCCTTATCCGAGGCAGAGTCAAAAGTTATGTCAAATGTACATATACATTTATAGCGTAGATGGAGTTTTGATGTTGATTCTAAATGAAGTTCAAAAATGTATAAGATAGATAAATTAAACCATGGCTTTTTGACTCTGTTTGCGTATTTTATAAGTGTTTGTACACGTTTTGGTTATGTTTAAATGTATAGTATATTTTAATATATTTCGTGTATTGTATGTATAAACGTAAATGTGTTGTTTATAAATGTTCTTGTATAGCTTTGTTTATATGTTAAATGTTAAAAGTTATATTTACAATTGAGTGTTAAGTTAATACGCGTTTAAATAGTTTGTAAAACTCGACAACTTGTTCGTAGACAAAAACTAAGATCTTGGCAGTAAGCGATTCTAACGGAGAGTAAACTTAATGCTTATTCTAAAGCGCCTGCATAGGCCTAGCTTAACATAACATGAGCTAATCACCGCATGCAAGCGGGTGTGAGAGCGTTAACATTAATCGAGATTTTAACATATATTTTATTTAGTAGAGTTAACATAATTAATATTTTAGCAGTAGGGCTCATGGAATGACCAAACATTGGCCGCGTTGAATGGCCGCAGGGCTTCAAGAGATTACACTTCCTTCCTCCAGAGTGTTCGGCATGTGGCGATAGGTCTCTGCTGCATCCGATGATGCGTGAAGGTGACATCCAGCAGTGTAGTAGCATTGCTGCGGCAGCCTTGGCATATTGATCTAAGTAAGCAAAGATTGACTTATTAGGTATCGGATATTTACAGTTTTTTTTAAATGGATAGCCTTAGGCGAGCAGAAAGTTGCTGCGAGCACGTTACAGAACTGTCTTCGTCTTTTGCATAAATGCGATTTTCTTGGATGTGATGTATCCACTCCGCTTATTTCTGGTGGCCGGTTGCCAAAAAAGGTATCAGCGGGTAAGCTTCCCAATGATTGTGGGAGCAGTCGAGGTTTATGCTGTAAGCAGTAGAAAAATTGTAATACATTGGTACTACACTCTCGACAGGTATTAGCAAGGGACTGAATGTGTCTCGCCCGGTTCTGCGATTTATGCAAAGGTTTGAATTGGTTTGCCTTTGGAATTTATTCACAAAGGAGCCTCGTTGCGGTGAAACGGTTCGAAAGTCTGATGAATTTATTTTCATATCGGCCGCGTTAAAGGATGCGGTTGACTTCCGACTTCCAACGACAATTGATATTGCGTTTGTTTTAAGTTTGTTGGAGTTGATCTGGAGCTCATAAGGGCTTGGTACACTTTGAGCTCGACAGATGTGTTTTTCGGTGTTTTGTTTACAGTGACTTGTGGGCATTTGACTCGTCCCGATGTCAGTCTACTATAAGTCTTTGAAGACTTCTCGCATATTGTATTTTCTGGGGTATCATAACTTGAGTAATCTTATTTGGAACAAGTCCAACTCCCAGAATCTTTGGCTATGTGTGTCAAGAGGGCAGGACTCTTGCACTATGCTCGCCAGAGAGCATATTTGTGTCGGTGGTGCTGAGGTTGTAAAGTATTGCCCAGTTACAACCCAGCCGAACACAGTATTTTGTAGCATGGGTGCCTCTCTGCCTTGCTTGATTTGGCCATTTTGCAATAGCTCGAAAAAGGCACCTGCGCCAAGACGTAAGTCTACTCGTTGTGGTTCGTAAAACAACGGATCTGCTAGGACGACATTAACAGGAAAGTTCCGTGCGTTGGCAGGAAGTTCTTTCTCTGGGTGACTTGAGGATATTTTCTCGAGTACCACAAACTCGGTTGCCATTTTCAATGGCTGGCTCCGCGAGCCAATGGTTGCCTTCACGACATGGTTGGCGGACAGACCAGATTCTTCTACGCCCGACACAGTCATATTTCTGCTAGCCGTTTCAGTTGCAGCCTCTTGGCTAATTCTTGAGTGATGAAATTAGCCTGAGAACCGGAGTCTAACAGCACTCGTGCTGGTCTTTGCTGGTTATTTAGCCCAAAAACGTTAACAACAGCAGTGGGAAGCAAGACTTGCTCGGTCTCAGAAGCCAAGATATGACAGACAGAAGATACAGTGTTAATGTTCTGTGGTGCTTCTGATGCTTGTGCCAATGTCGATTGGTGGTGAGGTTTCGAACAAACTCTACACAGTGACGATTTGCAGGCAGACACGGTATGACCCTTTTGTAAACAATTTATACACAAGGGAAACGCTTTTACAAATTCAAAGCGATTGCAAACAGATGTAGCCAAGAATGAAGGGCACACGCACGGTTATAGTGGTCATCTGATTTGCAGAATAGGCATTTAGGATCTCGCGCGCAATTTGTACGCCGCGAGGTGGCTCATACGAGGCCTTATGTGGTTTTGAATGGCTTGATGTAACTTCATCAGCCGACGATTTTCGTATCATCTCCAACTAATAATAGGGACTCATAGATAGCAGTGACTTTATCTATGAGCGAACGCAATAAGGAAGCCTTCGGATAGTTACAATCAGTAACTTGGAATGCCTTTACCGTGCCAAGTGCTTCATTTTCTAAGCAAGGCAACAAGTGGTTAAACTTTTCAACGAGACATTCAAATAGGCCAATAAAGTTTTTGTAGTCCGAATATTTGCCGCTAAATCTGGGAAGTTTCATTTGTGGCAAGTGCCGTGTGTGGGAGACTGTTGTGTTTAAAGTTGTGTCGCTCACACTAGGTCTGTGAGGTCGAGCTCCAACCGAAATAAGCGCTGCGTTAGTAGATACGCATAAATCTTCCAGCTCAGCGCGAGATGCTAAGTCTGGGTTGCAATTATCTACTTCCAACTGAAGTTGGAACGCTCTCGAAATGTAATTGCTTAGAATGTCCAAACGAAATTCTAACTCCACAGCGTTAAATGAAATAGACTGTTTGCGGACGGAATCTTTTATTCGGGCAATATCTCGCTTTACAGTGTCTAACTGATGAAGCGTTGTCATGGCATCTGAAGTGTCAGATGACGCTTGACGATGCAACAGCTTTTTTGAAAGCATTTTGTATTTTATTTTTTATTATTTTTTAAATTTATTTTATTTAACGGCAGCGCACTGTAATTGTATGTGCAATGATTTTGCAGCGAAACCACAATAACAGGCTTACAGTGTGATTTATGACCAAACAGAATAAAAGGATTCGCTTATATATTGGTCAGAGTAAATAGGCAATATGTTTACAATGTAAATGGGCTGTAAACTCAATCACTGTTATCCCAACTTGAAGCGTAATGTTTAGTGAGAGTTGACAGTGGCCCAGAATGTTAATTTAAAATTTAAAAATAGCCGTTGATATGGCGTGAGTTAGTATATTTTAATATATTTCGTGAATAGTGTATGTATAAACGTAAATGTGTTGTTTATAAATGTTCTTGTATAGCGATGTTTATATGTTATATAATATGTTAATAGTTATATGTACAATTGATTGTTAAGCTAATACGCGTTTAAATAGTTTGTAAAACTCGACAACTTGTTCGTAGACAAAAACTAAGATCTTGGCAGTAAGTGATGCTAACGGAGAGTAAAATTTATGCTTATCCTAAAGCGCCTGCATAGGCCTAGCTTAACATAACATGATCTAATCGTCACATGCAAGCGGGCGTGAGAGCGTTAACATTTATCGACAGTTTAACATATATTTTTTAGTAGAGTTAACATTATTAACATCTTAGCAGTAGGGCTCATGGAATGACCAAAGAATAATTTTTATGCCTATTTCAAGCATTTAAATTGCAAAGTCTTTTGAACATACCATGCTAATATTTCATTTGAACTAATATATGATACTAGTGAAATCGGCGGCGAAAATCGCCAGATAATGCATTGCATAATATACAAATAGCTTTGTCGTATATAAAGTCAATAGGTGAGCCGCATCCTAAAAGCCGTGCGCATAATATAGACTGCCCAGAATCATCTTTTGGTAACGAATGTCCTCCAACTTGAAGCAAATAGTGTAGTGTACCGCATGTGAGTGCAAAAAAATCAATTTTTGTTCATTATTGAACCGGGTCCTCTGTCAACTAGTGAAAGTCGGTTGACTTAAAAGTACCGAGGTGAATCTGGAGTTGGGGTTGCGCATTCGTGCTATGCTCGGGTCTAGCTCGCGGGCGGTCGGGGTTTTCCTCGCCCAGGTACACGGTTGCACACTGCTTAATTTAAAAATAACACTAGTCGACAAATTTAACACTTTTTTTTCTCCAGAGATGAGACGTATATTTTATGTTAGGGTAATGTTTCAGCGTTAAAAAACCGTTTTTTTTTTTATCCTCCCATAGCTTGTTTTTTTTTTATGACTATTTTAGTGAAAAATGCCATTTTTCAAAATACGGTTGCACATATGAGGTCATAAAAACTGTACTAATTCGAATTTTTCATTATTATTTTTTTTTTCAAAAGAAGAGAGCACTACCTTTCCAAAATGCCCCAAATCATAAAAATTGGAAACCTTCAGATAAAACTACAGCCGAAAGAGTGTGCCCAAAACCCCAAAAAACACAACATTTTGGTGACTTTTTGCACGAATATCGCTATTTCTTTCAGAAAAACTCTTAGACACTTGAAAAGTTAGCTCTTTTATGTTATTGGTCATGATATGTAGATGCGATTTCTGTATAGTGTCGATTTTTTATGATACAAAATGACTGATTTATTCAATTTTTAGTAAAAATGAAAAAAATACAATTTTTTCGATAGAATTTTTTTGGCACTTTCAACTGCATTTAAGCTCTTGAAAGTGGTTGATTTTCTATATTGGGAAGTTTTACATAAAGTAATAGTCATTACCTTTCAAATAAGTCCTTTTTCATGAAATTCGGACTATCCATTGGACACCAGCAGTTGAAGGAATCATCATGAGTACACGAAATCTCATGATTTCACCAAAAATATACGAATTTTTGTATATAATGGTGCTTGCGTTGACAATAATCGGCATTATTGTTTGGATACATAGGAATAATCTACTACACCTTCAATTATTAAGATTCCTTAATAAAAACACAAACAAAACTCTCAAATTTAAAACTAAAATCCAACATAAAATGCAAACGGCTTTGATCATCAATTTTTTGGTTCAGTTTCTATGGCCCTTTGCTTACATTTATATCATATTGTTCTTATCCAATATCTCCTAATGCTTTGATAAAACAATAATTAATGATAATAATACTTTTTATTATATATAAAGCTAAGAAATCAACCCATCTTTGGACAAAAATTGTTACTTAAAGTGCATTTCTTTTTTTCTTTTTGAGATTCCTATCTGATTCTGGAACTAAAAACCAGCAATATTCACCCAAAATTTTATGTGTGACAAGTCCTCTAAACTGACCCTCTAAACTTCTAATGTCTCAATGAAATATTTTACCTTGTTGGTCGCTCATCGTACCTAAATTTTCAGAAAAAATGTGAAAATGTGATTTTAAATGATGCATTTTTAGACTCAATGTCGAGACAATTTTTTCATACCTATAAAGCATTTCAATAATTTACTTAGCATTCGGGCTTTTCATCTTTCTAAGAAATTTTCTGCAACTTCTTCGAAGGAATTACACGCATACAGTTGATCAGGTGGTAATGTTCTTCAAAATTCGTTACTTTTCATTGCTTTACGAATTTGAGGATCTACGAATATTCCTTTCTTAACTTACAGTTTGCCCTACTTGGGGTCCCATGTTCTAAGTGAGCGATTGCCATATCGTTTCTATTTTTTCCAAATGCCTTAAGTCCGTTTGTTTCAAGGCAAGCACCATTATATACAAAAAATTCGTATATTTTTGGTGGTGCAATCATGAGATTTCGTGTACTCATGGTGATTCATTCAACTGCTGGTGTTCAATGGATAGTCCGAATTCCATGAAAAAGGACTTATTTGAAAGGTAATGACTACTACTTTATGTAAAAGTTCCCAATATAGAAAAATCAACCACTTTCAAGATCTTAAATGCAGTTGAAAGTGACAAAAAAAATTCTATCGAAAAAATTGTATTTTTTTCATTTTTACTAAAAATTGAATAAATCAGTCATTTTGTATCATAAAAAATCGACACTATACAGAAATCGCATCTACATATCATGACCATTAACATAAAATAGCTAACTTTTCAAGTGTCTAAGAGTTTTTCTGAAAGAAATAGCGATATTCGTGCAAAAGTCACCAAAATGTTGTGTTTTTTGGGGTTTTGGGCACACTCTTTCGGCTGTAGTTTTATCTGAAGGTTTCCAATTTTTATGATTTGGGGCATTTTGGAAAGGTAGTGCTCTCTTCTTTTGAAAAAAAAATAATAATGAAAAATTCGAATAAGTACAGTTTTTATGACCTCATATGTGCAACCGTATTTTGAAAAATGGCATTTTTCACTAAAATAGTCATAAAAAAAAACAAGCTATGGGAGGATAAAAAAAAACGGTTTTTTAACGCTGAAACATTACCCTAACATAAAATATACGTCTCATCTCTGGAGATTTTTCATCGTCGACTAGTGTAATGCGCGGTTGATAAAAAAAAAAAAACAAAACTAATAAATCATAAAGAGAAAATTCATCTCATCAAACGGTAGCGCCGACACGCCATTGAAATGCTTTAAAAAAAAAAAATACCTAAAATATGGGAATCCTGATGTTATTGGTCCCTGGTCTCTACTCTCCCTGCCATGACAAATACAGATCACATCGTCTCTTGTTCAAGTATGCGTACTTGTCTAAACTACATCAGTTTTGAAGTGGGTTTCACATAGATATTCGACAGACACATTAATAAACTTAACTCATAATTTCAAAATTCATATCTATTTTAATTCTCGAATGATCTTAAACTAATTCGAAACATATTGGCTCAAAAAAAAAAATAATAAAAATGAGAAAACATAGGTATTAAATATTAAAATTCAAAAATAAAAAAAAAAGAAAAGGAAGTTTGCTTTACAAAATTCAGCATCTCCTTATCCGAGGCAGTATCAAAACTAATACCAAATGTGCATATACATATATATATCTTTTAAATACATAACTGGCTTACCCAGACTTATAGTTTTACTCACAACAATGAAGAAAATCGTTTATATATACATCGCAGCGATCGTTGGGCCCAAGATGCGTAGATGGAGTTTTGATGTTGATTCTAAATAAAGTTCAAAAATTTATAATATATATATATATATGCATGTATAATAAATTAAACCATGGCTTTTTGACTCGTTTCTCAGCAGCTAAACTTATTTAAACTTCATTAACCCATTTTCGCTGCTTTCGCGAAAAAAATTTTTATGGGAATGAAATTATTATAGGGGCGTTACATTTGCCTTAGAATAGATATTTGGAAAATTTTAAAATTTTCCGACACCCAGGAGTGCCGTGACGTCATGTTGCGTGTACGCAACATTGGCGCATTGCTCGACAAATGAAATTGTCTCAGATGAATAATGCATAGTGAAAGAAATGATTCATTTTTGATTAGTTATTTAACAATAAGTGATTAAAAACGAATGTTTACAATGAAATGAAGCAATGGAAAATAAAACAACAATAAATAAAAGTATATTCAGAGTTTCCTCTCATAATAATGTTTGAAACTGTTTGAGCTACAATTAAGAGAGCACTTAAGAGAGGCGCATATGCCAGCGCTGCAGCTAGAGATGCAAAGCTGTTGCATTGAGCGAGCTTATTACAAGCGATAATGCGCTTAGATTATGATATGCTTTGATAAGCGCCGTTAGTGAGCGAACTTTAGCAACTGTTGTTTGTAGTTATTATCTATTTCTTATGCTTAGCTTAAAAAATTATGTATATAATATGCTGAAATCACGCCACTTAATTGAAGTCTATTAGCGTCAGCCCATGAAGTCGCATGCACACGAAGTGCTTATAAAATTGTAACGCGTGTATATATAACTATAACCTAAATTAAAATACTTATAAATAACTAAAAACTCGGGTGTTTAAATTTATTCCCGGAATTTGATTGGCCCATTGGGATCAGCGCGCCTTCGTCGATCACCTCAAAGCCGCTGCGGGTGGTAATCACACCGACAGCCGCATCATATAACCGGGCAGTTTGGGGCTCCGTTGTTTTCGCAGCCGTTTATCCAACATTTTTTTGGTGCCTCCTGTGAGGTTTGACTCTTCGACTGGATTGTGCTGTATAAATCGCCGATTGCAGTTCTGTGGACGTATTTTAACTGGATTTTTGGGTCATATTGCCGGGCGTGCTACCTAACCTCAAACGCAAGGTGAGTGCAATTTGACATTGTCGTGTTACAAGGTGTTTAATATCATGGCGGAGATTATTGGTAATTTAATTTCTGAGCAAAAGGCGCTGCTGGATGCAGTGCACAGATCATGGGAGAAATTCAAAGGAGATGCAACGCAGCGCTCTGAGGCGCACGTGGAAACGAGAATCGGCTCGTTAACAATTTTGCATGAAGAATTTCGGAATAACCACAGAGCGCTTATGAGATCCGGAGACATCGAAAGCATTAAAACAGACAACTTCGATCCAGACATTGAAGGGCTGTTTGAGGAAGCCTATATCGAAGCAGTGGCTGAATTAAAAACTGAGCTGAACAGTCATCGGGAGCCCATTACAACGTCCACGGCGTTGGGTGGCCATGATTTAAACAGCAGCGTTCAGCCAGTAATAGAGGAAGTGAAGCTTCCGACGGTAAAGTTACCAACGTTCAGTGGCAAGTTTGTTGATTGGCCTGCTTTTAAAGAAGTTTTTGAATCTCGTGTACATAAATGCTCACGACTAACAGATCTCCACAGGTTTCATTACCTAAAAGATTCTCTTTCAGATGAAGCGGCTAAGGATATAGAGCACCTCACTCTGATTGAGTCTAATTATCAAGTGGCATGGAAAATGCTTATCAATTTGTACGACAACAAGCGAGTGTTGTTTCATCATTATATGGACGTGTTTGATCGACAATTATCAGTTCAACATGGCGACCCTGGGTCTTTGAAGCGGTTTTTACAAACCTGTCGCGCATATGTGAACTCCTTAGAGAAGGTCGGGGTTGATATTACACAACAGAATCAGATCTTGGTTTACTTCATGGCAAAGAAGTTGCCTAGTAAGCTAAGAGTGGATTGGGAGCAATCATTGTCATCTACGCAAAATTTACCAACGTTCGAGGAGCTGTGTAAATATCTCGATGCCCTATATAGAACAATGATTACGTCATTGTCTAGTGGTGTTTTATCGGCATCGACTAATCAGCGATCAGTTATACAGCAGGGCGCACATGGCTCACGTGGCGTACGGAGCAGTGACGTCAAATCTTCATTCGTTACTCGGGAGGCGAGTATTTGTGCAGTATGTAGCAAAGATATGTGTGTATCGAATCGGAGAGCGGCTGTGCAAAAACATCGGCTATGTTATAACTGTTTGGGTTATAATCACTTATCTTCAAAATGCAGCAGTCGCCGAAATTGTGCTAATTGTACTGACCGACATCACACCCTCATCCACTGGGAAAGTATACGGAGTCCTACGGACGCGTCTACGAATATCGCCGCGCAAAGGCCGGATGAGTGCGCTCAGCATCTATCATCAAATGCGATAAACGGGTCGCATATGGCTTTGTCTACGACAAAGTACGACGTATTGCTGCCTACAGCAATTATCACTGTGGAATCAGTTGCTGGTTGCCAGTTGCAGTTCCGAGGGTTTTTGATCAGGGTTCGCAAGCTTCATTTATATCGGAGAGCGCAGCGCAATTACTGCGTCTCCCACGGCAAAAGGTGCACGTCAGGGTTAATGGCTTAGCGAATACTAAATTGACGGAAACATCGGCAGCGATGGAGCTCAAGGTGGGCTCGAGGTATGATCCACAATTAAAATTTAATGTAAACGCTTATATTTTACCAAAGGTTGTGGACATTTTACTTGGCAGCGATATCTACGATGAGCTTATGTTGAGTGAAGTATATCGAGGACCAGCAGGTTCTCCCATCGCGCAAAATACACACTTGGGCTAAATTGTATCTGGAAAAATAATGGAACGAGCGTCAACCATCTCAACTCACACTGTAACGATAGCAAGGAATAATGCAGCTGAGGAGCTGGATAATTTGCTACGCAAATTTTGGGAGATAGAGCAGTGGCATTTTTGTCATATCAGGATCCAACAATGGTGATAGGCGCACCTTATGGTTCGGCGCTAAAACGGTTATGTCACCTGGATCGGCGTCTACGTGCTGACGCAAAACTCAGAGATGTGTACTCCAAAACTATCATTGTGTATTTGGAATTGGGGCAAATGCAGCGAGTATTGCCTCATGATAACGGCCATTCTCAACAGGGCGTATTGGGGGAGTCACACATTGTTATCTTCCGCATCATCCTGTCATCAAGGAGACGTCATCGACTACGAAGGTTCGAGTGGTGTTCGATGGCTCGATGAAAACGAGCAACGGAAAGTCGCTAAATGATGTTTTGGCGACGGGGCCGAAGCTACATGTGGAATTACCTGGAGTGCTTCTCAATTGGCGTTCGCATAAAATTGTGTTTTTGGCGGATGTAGAGAAGATGTATCGGTGCATCGACGTGCACGAGAAGGATTCACATTATCAGCGCATATTGTGGAGTACTGATCAAAACCATATAGAAGAATATCGATGTTCGACAGTAATGTTTGGAACAAGCTCAGCGCCATACCTTGCCATCCGAGTCATGCAACAATTAGCTCTGGATGAAGCACAAAATTTTCCACTAGCGGTGAACGTAGTTCAAAAGCAAATATACGTGGATGACATTCTATCAGGAGCGGATAGTTTAATTGAAGCAGAGGAAACACAACGACAAGTTATTGGTATGCTGAAAAGAGGAACTTTTGAATTACGCAAATGGGCCAGCAATTGCCCAGAGTTACTGGCAAAAATACCTCTGGAACATCGCGAGTCAAAAGATCTGTTAGGTTTTCAATATGGCGAAATGATACGCACGCTGGGTCTATATTGGAGCCCAGGTGAGGACGAGTTCCGATATAAAATAAACTTTGATTTGCCTACAGGTACACCCACTAAAAGGATTATATTGTCAACTATTGCAAGGCTGTTCGACCCATTGGGCTGGCTGAGCCCAGTCATTATAACTGCAAAGTGTCTGATGCAGCAGTTATGGAAGGCAAATCTTGATTGGGATTCGTACGTACCTTCACCAATTCAAAGCGAGTGGAAACGGTTTATTGATGAGCTACCTGGAATCGGCAACGTGCGTATACCACGTTACATCTACGGGCTGAAGCCTAACTGTGAGGCTCAGCTACATATCTTTTGTGACGCATCTACACGTGCCTACGGCGCGGTTGCATATCTACGTGTGCTTGTGGGAGAGCACAACTATAATACAGAGCTACTTTTTGCGAAATCAAAAGTATGCCCAATCAAACCACAACTTACTATACCAAGAGCTGAATTATGTGCTGCATTGGTAGCAGCTAAAATGTTTAAATATCTGAAAAATAATTTGAATATAAATGTTAACTTTTCTGAAACTGTTTTTTGGTCAGATTCAATGATTACGTTATGCTAGATACGTGGTGGCGCATTTAAGTGGAAGCCGTTTGTCGGAAATTGTATTAAGACGATTTTGGAGATAACTTCAGCGAATCAATGGCGCCACGTTTTATCAGAGGATAACCCTGCCGACTACCTGAGTCGTGGGGTCAGCATAGAAAAGTTAGCAGCGTGCACATTATGGTGGCAAGGGCCACGTTGGTTGAAAGGTTCGCAGCAGGAATGGCCTGCCATGGCTATCGATCAACAAAAGACAGCTGCAGTGAGCAGCGAAATGAGTAACGTCAGCAATCATGCGGTTACAATCAAGGAGATATCGGAACCATCGCTATTGGAACGATATTCATCATATTCACGGCTATTACGAATTATGGCTTATGTGCGGCGGTTTGTTGGAAACTGTCGCGTTGCAAAATCTGATCGGAATATTGGTTGGCTTACGGCTAGTGAATTGGATGCAAGCCCCACATGCATAGTGAGAATGGTGCAGGCTGATCTTTTTTGCAACAGTGTGGAAGCTTCTGTCTGCTGGCAAGACCGTAAGCAAGGAGAGTACATTGGTGGCGTTAAATCCATATTTTGACGCTGAGGAGCAAGTTATACGGCTTCGAGGTAGATTGCGTGACGCCTTACTACCTATAAGGGAAAAGCATCCATACATATTGCCATATAGACATCATTCTACAACGCTTGTGGTTCAGTATAGCCATATCAACACATTACATGGTGGAGCAGCACTTACGCTTAAATATATAAGCAGCGGTGGGCAAGAAAAATAACGGAAGGAGCACTTTTTGCTTCTGCGCCTATCTTTCGCCACTGACAAGACATAACGGAAAGAGCACTTGGTACAAAAAACGCCTTGGCTCTTTTTGCACCGAGTGCTCTTTCCGTTATGTCTTGTAAGTGGCGCCAGCCAGACGCACACGCAAAAGCCGAGAATGTTACAAAAACAAAATACACACAGTGTGCGCTTTTATGGCACTACTCGAGCATCCCTTTTTAGACCGTAACGGTAGTTTTTATTGGTGCTCGCGGACGAAAAAATTCGCACAAGTACACTGAGCACAGAAATATAGTTAATTTGGCAACTGTAAGACCCAGTAATTTTTTTGGTAAATTAAAATTGTCATATAAACTCATATGACTTTTCTGTTTCTTTGAATGTGTTGCAAAATTTCGTTCAGTGTATACGCACAAGCAGATCGTCGGCGACGCGCCGAGTTTACAAAAACCAAATACACACAATGTGTGCCTTCGATCGACTCGCAGCAACTTACAAAAACAAAATACACACAGTGTGCGATTTTTGTGGCCCTACTCGAGGATGCATTTGCGACCGTAACCGTACTTTTTTCTTGATGTTGTGCTCTTTCCGTTATTTTTCGTGCCCACCTCTGTATATAAGGAAGCGTTTTTGGATTGTAAATGGTAGGAATGCTGGGCGACATATAACTCATCAATGTATAATTTGTTACAGAATGAAGCCTCGATGTGTCGAGCAACAAATAGGAAATTTACCGGCTATGAGAGTAAAGCGGCCTGTCGCAAAGTTTTGCCCATTACCAATAAATGACAATTTGCACAACAACGACACCGAAATAACACGATAATGTTTAAATTGCACTTTTGTCTTTCCAGCGTTTTGAGTTCTTTCAGTTAGTACTACGTACGAGCATCGGGACTGGAGCGAGAACAAGCTTAAAGACGATGAAAAGTTTGATGATTCCCTTAGCAATCATCAAGGGGGGAGAATGTTTGAGCTACAATTAAGAGAGCACTTAAGAGAGGCGCATATGCCAGCGCTGCAGCCAGAGATGCAGCCAGAGATGCCGCCAGAGATGCAAAGCTGTTGCATTGAGCGAGCTTATAACAAGCGATAATGCGCTTAGATTATGATATGCTTTGATAAGCGCCGTTAGTGAGCGAACTTTAGCAACTGTTGTTTGTAGTTATTATCTATTTCTTATGCTTAGCTTAAAAAATTATGTATATAATATGCTGAAATCACGCCACTTAATTGAAGTCTGTTAGCGTCAGCCCATGAAGTCGCATGCACACGAAGTGCTTAAAAAATTGTAACGCGAATTAAAATACTTATATATAACTATAACCTAAATTAAAATACTTATAAATAATTAAAAACTCGGGTGTTTAAATTTATTCCCGGAATTTGATTGGCCCATTGGGATCAGCGCGCCTTCGTCGATCACCTCAAAGCCGCTGCGGGTGGTAATCACACCGACAGCCGCATCATATAACCGGGCAGTTTGGGGCTCCGTTGTTTTCGCAGCCGTTTATCCAACAGAAACATTTCAAGTGGAGGGCTTTGATGCATTTTTTGCACTGGTAAATTGTTTGCGAGCTGCACTGCACACACTTCAATCGTCGCTTCTGTGGATTTTCGCAGATGTGGTGATCTCGGACATTGATCCGTGCAAGTTTTTTTGAAACCTCTGATTCGTCGTCATTCGACTCCAGCTCCACATCTTCAACGAACGCCAGCAAAGCTCGCGTGACTTCTGATTTGAAGTCTAGTTGGCAAAGACATTTGGTTTTTTGCTGCATGGAAATGAGGCAATGTAATTTCCAAGCATTTACTGAACCAGTGTTGAGGCAGTTCGTAAAAAGTGGCCACCACCACTTTTTACCCCGAATGGCGATACGATAGTTGGAGACGGCATTGTCATGTAAGTCTACTCCTCCCATATGTTTATTATACTTGCATATCATTCGAGGTTGAGCAATCGTTATCACCTTTTTTTCTTTTCGAGAAAATCTGGATGCTTTTTGTGCTGGTTCAGCCGCGAGAAAGTTTGAAGCGACTGTCACTTCAGTATTGTCCTGCCAGCGGCAGGCAGATATCGAATTTATTTTTTCAAAGCACTCATCATACGCATATTTTTCTGATTCTTTCCTGTTGCCAGTTCACTGTTCGCTCCTCTCAGCCGGTTTGATCTTACAGTGCCGATTGCCCCAACCTACCTTTCATTGAGTAAGCACAGTAAAAAATACGATGTAAAAAAATTGTCGAAATAGAATGCATGTAGCTGTGGGTCTTCAATAGATTCGATCATAGAGACAATTACTGATGCACCGAGGCCAATGTTTTTGTCGAATGAGCTTCCTTTGCCTGCGTAGGGAATGGAATGGATAAGATAGCCTGAGTCCGAACAGAGATACTATAAATTGAAGCCGAAACGAATTGGCTTCCCTTTTATAAACATTTTGCAATTATGTCGCCCAAAATACGGAACCATCTGTGGTGGGCAGTCTCTCTGAATTTACATAACTCGCGAGGATATTGCACCAAAATCTGCCGCAACGCAATAGGCTCATGCACGGTGAAATCTCTCTCTCGTTTTGCTTGATTGTGGTTCTTGCTCTCTTCGCGCTTTTGCTTACTACGCTGTTTACTTACAAAAGGAATGTTTGTTTGTATGATCTTTGCCCACCACTGATTTTAGTTTTGTAAGTTGCTGATAGTCCAGGAATTACACACACACTTCATGTATTTTCTCTTTTTTGGCAGCATAGCCGGCGTTCTGCTTACGCTAGCGCCACTTGTGAAATATACCGCGGTAAAAAAACGTCGGCTGGTTGCGTAAACGCAACACAAACTTTAAGCCTCATCTAGAACTTTCACAATTACTTCTGGATACGCCATAAACTATTTTAAATTCTTCGTTGCTCTTTTGTCAACATGTCTTGATGTAGAAAAGACAAAAAATTTACGTTCAATAATTTTTAGTGTACAGTTAAAAATTTGTCCAAAAAGGGTGTGTACACATACACAAGTGGGTGTGTCAGTGTGTGTTTTGCAAGGTGTCATATTATGAAGAGGAAGAAAGATAAAAATATACCTTTAAAACAAAAAAAAAATGGTAGCGATATCTCACACACAGGCCGCATAAGAATTTTTTGAAAATGGTGTTGCGTGTACGCAACGAAGGAAGAAAATGGGTTAATAAAAATATTAATAGTATTGAGTTTTACTTATAATTATAATTATAACAATGAATTTAATATATTAGATTATAAAAAAAATTATATTATACCCATTATGCAGGCGTTAATAAAAAGAAATATACATAAGTAGAAAAAAAAATCGAGTCTGCGCCGCAGCAAAGATATAGATTGTTCTTTTTATAAATTGATTAGAATGTATCTTTATATAAAAAAAAAAATGTAATACAGTCGAGGCGGTGCCCGACAGTGTAATACCCTGTACCTTTTTTTCCAAAAAAGATTTATTCCTGCATATTTGTTGGTGCAAATTTTAACCGATTTTGATGAAAATCAAAATTTACGTCAAAGGAGTTATTTAAAGTATATGGGGTAAGTTTCAAGGGGATATGTTGAAGGGTGTGGGAGAAAACACGGTAAATCGATTGCGGGGGTGGGGGGGCTGCATTGATAAAATTTGGATGTGGATTTGTTCATTAGAGGCACATGAATCAGCTAACCAAAATTGGTGGTTCTAGGTGATTTGTTACTATTATTACGTAGAGTCAAATATTGACGCAGTTTATTGGCAAGGGGAGGTGAAATTTGTTCATTTTAGACTATAACTTTTGTTGTAGTTGTCCGATTTTGATTATTTTTGACACGCAGATGCATGTAACTACAACGCATCGCTCTGTTAAGTTTCAGATTAAAATATTAAACGGTTTAGCTAAAAACCGCGAAACTCTGCTACGGGGGAACGGGGAAAGATATTGACATGATTCAACAAACTTGATCTTCTGAGGAAATATGCGCATCAGCTGGTAAAGTTTCGTATCTCTAGCTCTTATAGTCTCCGAGATCTAGGTGTTCATACAGACGGACAGACGGACAGACGGACGGACAGACGGACATGGCTCAATCGCTACCCGAGGTTATGATAAGCATTTTGGTATAAAGGACTTGGGGTCTGCCACGCCTCCTTCTTGCCGTTACATACATTGCACAAATCTAGTATACCCTTTGTACCTATAGGTACAGGGTATAAAAATTTAAAAAAAACGCATCAAAATTTACTGGAGATAAACTTTGTCTGCTGAGATACTCAAAAAAAGCTAGGTAGGTAGTTACGAAATTCTATATCCGATTCCAAACTTCAAAATCATCATCATCAAAAAGGTTCTTATGCCGAGGTTGAGGTCATGTTGAGGCTAGCGGACTTCTCTTCATGCTGTTCCCAGTGAAGTGAATATTATCCAAAAAAAATAAAATTGGTAGCCTTCAGGAAAGATGAACGGATGTATGACAATTGCGGCCAAATCGGCCTTGGACCGTTCTGTCCCTCCAACACGTGGAGTGTAAGGCGGACCAAACTCACTAAGTGTAGCTGAAATTCATTTATATGAAATAAATGTTTCACTCTAGCATAATAATCACGTACCTTTTCCAATTGATTTTCTTTTAATTAATAAATCACTGTTTGTAGTTATGAACTTCAAAATTTAAACGTGCTAAACACGTGTACTTTCACAGCACTTATATATATGTATATATGTTCAATATTTGCTTTATGTAAAACACTTCTTTGCACGGCGAAATATCACAAGGTAATGATCTAAGCCGCAGTTACTAAGATAGGCATAAGCTTAAGCTGAGCTTTTAACTAAGCTTTAACTGTACTATCGTACGATAAT
The DNA here is from genome assembly GCA_018150985.1 of Chymomyza costata. Classification (NCBI taxonomy): domain Eukaryota; kingdom Metazoa; phylum Arthropoda; class Insecta; order Diptera; family Drosophilidae; genus Chymomyza; species Chymomyza costata. The sequence goes on along the minus strand of JAECWU010000380.1, from coordinate 976,701 downwards.
TGTTTTTAAGCTTTGTGCGTACGGTATTATGGTGTGATCTTTTGATGCTGATAAAACAAATAACTGTTATCTGCGTGGGTGGCTCGTGAAGTTTAAAAAAAAAATATGCGAAAACTAGTTCATATGAACAACTGGCCACTACAACACAGAAAATGGAGCGAGACTTACTCGAAGAAGCGTTTTCTGAAAAAGGCCGGAGTCTTCGATTTATTTTTTTTATTGGATATCTTTTAAATGAAATACTCCTAAATTTTTGCCAATCTCATCCACTAATTCGTAGTAATATGGGCTTCGTTTCTTATGGACTTCAGCTGGTATAAACACAGGGGCTAATTTAGCACTAAACTTCTTTATAGCACTGCTCTGTACGAAGTTTCTGGCATAAACTTTATCTCCGGTTTTTAGCTGAATGTCACGACTGCGCAAATTGTATCTACGTGCATTTACCTCATGTGCTTTATTTATATTTTTCTTCGCAATTTCTCTAGCCACTTGTAAAACATCTGCATGACTCAATCGGGTATCGTCGCAAAGCAAATTCAAATTTTGTAAAAGTTGGTAATCTTTTCCATTCAGAATCATGTTCTGACCAAAAACCAAGAAGTATGGCGAATAGCCAGTGCTTCGATGTAATGTAGCTCTCAGCGCACCGCTTATAGCGTTAAGGTTAACATCCCAAGCGGAGTGTTCGTTTCCTATATAAGCTCGTATAGCTGATAAAACGGATCTATTTAAACGTTCGCTCGCGTTGGCTTGAGGAGAATATATGGCTGTGCACCGATGTGTAATTCCGAATTTTGTTAAAAAGGCTTCAAAGAAACTTGATTTGAATTGAGAACCGTTGTCAGTCAAAATGACTTCAGGAACTCCAAAAGTGTAAAATATTGTACTTTCTAAATATTCACAAATTTTAGGTGATGTAAACTTTTTAAGTGGAGTAAGGAAATGAAATTTCGTGTTGTGGTCGACTATGATAAGTAAACCGACATTTCCACTTTTAGTTCTAGGATATGGACCTAAAAGATCTAAGTATAGTTTTTGAAAAGGTCGTTCAGACGTTAATGGTTTACCCATTGGAGGTTTTAAAACTATATTGGGACTTTTAGTAGAGCGACATACTGTACACTCTGAAATATATAATCTTATTCGGCTCACCATTCGAGGCCAAAATAAATATCGTTTTAACTTTTCAACAGTTTTTCCCATACCGCAATGCGCAGAACAGGGTGAGTTGTGTGCTTGCTGTAGAACTTCAGGTATTAACTGAGACGGGATACAAAGCTTCCAGGCTTTGCTGTTTTGTGATTCATCACCGGTAGTAAATTCAGTTCTTTTATAAACATAGCCTTCAATGAATTTCAAATCAGGAAAATTCAATTGATTCAAGGTAATACGCTCTATAAGATTTAAATATTCCGGGGATTTAAAGTAAACTGACTGTAAATCAATAATGGGACCGCATTCTTTCAGTTCATCCACTGTTGGGTCATTTTGACGAGATAACGCGTCAGCAACAACATTTTCTGTTCCTCGTCTATGTGTATTGTTAACGAAAACATCTGTAATTTCATCGACCATATTGCCAACCTGCCTGACAAGTCCTTTTGTCGCATCAACCATTGCAAGGATGCGTGATCTGTCACTACAACAAAATCTTGCCCTTCTATGTACGGACGAAACTTTTTTATTCCTTTAAGAACAGCTTAACATTCCAATTCTGTAACTGAATAATTCCGTTGTGCTTTCGATAACTTCTCCGACATATAGGCAATAGGTAATTCTATTCCGTCTTTTTCTTGTGTTAAGACACAACCAATTCCGAAAGTACTTGCATCGCATAGTAAAACGAATTGCTTGGAAAAGTCTGGTGTAATTAAGATTGGGCTTTCTGTCAAACACTGTTTCAACAAATTAAATGATTGGGTCGCGTTATCGTTCCAATCCAGGGATTTTCGCTTTTTCAATAGTTCTGTGAGTGGAAAACTCAAGGTGGCGTAATTTGCGACGAATCGTCGATACCAACCGGATAATCCTAGAAAACGACGTAGTTGCTTAAAAGTTGTTGGTCTTGGGAACTCACTAATAGCTTTAATTTTACCGGGATCTGTCTTTAGTTTTCCGTCACCAATTATAAATCCTAAATATTTTATTTCCCTCATACAGAATTTCGATTTTTCAACATTAATCGTTAAATTCGCTTTACGTAAGCATAAAGCTATTTCTTGCAGTAAAACGAGGTGTGACTCAAAGTCATCTGACAAAATTAACAAATCGTCTTAATAGACGAAAACTCTCGTACGTAAATGAGCTGGGATAACTTGATCCATTAATCGACAAAGGGTTTTGCGCTGCGTTACATAAACCAAAAGGCATTACCTTATACTGGTACAAAGGTCTGTTTGGTACTGTAAATGCTGTATATTGACGTGATTTTTCTTCGAGCGGTATTTGCCAATACGCATGTTAATGCAAGCCAGTTATGACTTTGCTGGTGGCAATCGGCCATATTCCGTCAATAGAGGTAAAGGGTACGCGTCTTTACGTGTGATTTTATTTACTACTCGCGAATCACGACATAATCTTCTTTGTTAGTTTTTGAACTAAAAGCAAATGCTGCTCCACGGACTTGTGGATTCCTGATAACGTCGAGATCTAACATATTATCTACTTCTTAAACATGAGTTTTCTATTGCGGGTGAGATCGCCAATGCCTCTGTTTTACGGGTGTTGCCGTTCCACATCAATCGAATGAGTAATTAAGCTAGTTCGTCCTAATCCTTCTTTAGTGAAAGATGGAAAAACTTGTATAACCGTATCAAGACGTTTCTGTTGTTCTTTAGTCAGCTCGTGAAGTTTTGGAAGTTCTTCGTATTCTTCAGATGCTCCTACATCTAATTCGGCTATTTTTCCATTATTTACAATTTTATCTAAAAGTCCAAATTTTGTCCAAAAATCTATTCCTAAATAGACGTCTTGTTTGAGATCGGGTACAATAAATAATTCCAACTCTTTAGTTATATCATCGTAAGTTATTTCAGTAACTAATTTTGCTATGACATTACTTGGTGTTCCATTCGCGGAGCTAATGTTACCGGTACACTTTTTGGTTCGGTTGTGAGACAATAATTCTGTTGCGGCTCTGCTACCTACGCAACTTATTGTTGCTCCGGAATCGAGTAAAGCTATATATTGTTTTCCTCCTATAACTATATCTGTATAAATTCGTTTATCGGAGTTAAGAAAAATTGAGGAAACTATTTTCTTGTGATTTGAGCGAACAGTTTTCCAAAAGTTTCTCAACCGTTTGGTTGATCGCTTAGTTTTATGGGTGAATTTCAAGCAATCTATTTGCGCAAAAATCTTTTCACGAACTGCATTATAATTATTTAACCTAGTATGTAAAGGTAATGTAGAGAAGTGCGCTTTTAATTGTTCACTCTCCACGGACGATTCACCCGATTCTCGTAAATCTATAATCGGTGATTCGGAAGATTCACTTGTTTCTTTACTTAATTAATTTTCATCGGATGTGTCTACTTGCTGCTGGATGACACATCCGTCTGTCGGTTTCCCGCAGGGTTACATTTTGGACAACGCGGCTTAAAGATATCTTTAGCAACGCATCCGTAGCAGAATATTCTACGAAGTTCGAGACAATCATCGAATCTGTGTCCAGGTTGGTCACAATTCCAACAGAATTGGATTTATTGTAGTAGGTCTGCGCTGAATAGCGAGTACTTCTTCTGCAGGTTCTTCTACTTCAGTTTTATTCTCTTCTTCCGCAGTCAATTCCGAGACATACGAACGTAAAGTTCGAGGCTTGAAAGATTTAATTTCATTGTAAAATTGTTCGTGCTTTCGAACTTCTATGCGAAGTTGTGCCCTATTTGAAATCCTCAAGTGTAATAATTCATGGTGAAGACTCGGTTTAGCATTTCGTATAAATTTTTTTGGGGGAATCCTCTATAAAAAAGAACGGTTAATTCACCTTGACGTAATCTTCCTTTTCTTTCCAAGATATCTAAATCTGTCTCCCAATCTTCAAATCTACTACGAAACTCAATACAAAACGTTTTCCAGGTAAAGTTAAGGTAGTTTCGGTAAAATTTCCAATACCAGTCACTAGCTTTACCTGTGAAAAGCAGATATAAATGGTCACAAAGTAATTGGTAATCATTGTTCAAATTCTGTTCTGTAAGCGAACGTACACGGTATATAAATTCTTCCATACGCATGCATTTTTTTGCACCATCAAATTTGATACGCCAGTTCTGTATAAATACTTGAAACTTTCTCTGGCGACACCCCTGAACTGGGTCTACTCGAGTTCCTACTCATTCTGGAATTGTTACTTCCATAATTCACAGTATTTGGTGCTGTTTGCGCTATATCATTAACCGTAGTTCTATGATCAGGTCTTGGTGGTGTTATGCTCTGCTCTTGTTTATTTAACTGTAGAGAAGCTAACTGATTCTGGATAGACTTTTCAATAGCTTCAGTCATAATCGATATTAGGTGTTCTACTAGTTGTGTTTGCTGTATATTTATTGCGGACTGTACATAGTTTGCTATTTCGACTTGGTTACTCAAAGAAAGATTATTCTGGCTTGGAGGTTCGCCTAAAATACGATCTAAATTCCCTCTTTGTGTAGATCTGGTTGTCATTCCTCTTCTGGGAGTAGCTCCTCTAAATCTAGAATGCTTAGTATTTCTCCTAACTGGTTGTGATCTGTCTTGAGAACCTAACGACTCACTCACGCTTGCTGGTTCTGCTTCTGCATTAAGGTCTGCTGCCAATGTGTTATTGTCAAAAGTCAGAGATGATGGTGTACATTCCGTAGAACATATTGGACAAGCTGGTGTATTTCTAATAATCTCAAGAATAACATTTTTATGAAATCTATGCCGGCAAGGTGCATTAGCTTTAAGCTCATTTGCTGACATAACTTCATTACATACGCCGCAGAATGGATCTTGCTCTTGTAAAACTGATCTTATATCCTCATTACTTCGTTCTACTGGCATATTGATCATAAAAATTTGTAATGATAAAGCAGTAATACAAATAAAAATAAATTGACTCTTCATAAACAAAAAAAAAAAAAAAAAAATATATAAAAATTCTGTCTGTCTTCCTCTCATGTGAAACATCCTTCAAACTGATTTATTTAGGTAAATTCTTTAAAGATTTCTTCTATTGTAGGTAATAAAACTGTTGCTGCTTTGAGTTAAGGAATATCTTGAACTGTTGGACAACATCCGAATAAATCCAGAATATTGTAAATCCTAACGATTCAGAGACAAGCCTAATCAAAGTTTTACTATTATGAAGTGCCTCAAAAATTTATGTCTTGTACGCCAGACTTAGTTTTATTCTGGTCGACCAATCCTCAAAACTGAATTGAAATCGCGAGATCCGAAAAAAAATTCTATGTACTGCACGTTCCACACTTTTAAGAAACTTTACAATAACTTGAAATAAATAAAATGTGTGGCAACTAATTGGATGGTTGTTAGAGCTTAAATGGGGCATTATATCTTTAAGCTAAATGTTAGTTATTTAATTCCTTTGGCTTCTGCTAGATGGATGGCCCTCATGTTTGGCGCCATTTAAATTAATGTAGTGTACCGCATGTGAGTGCAAAAAAATCAATTTTTGTTCATTACTGAACGAGTCCCTGTCAACTGGGAAAGTCGGTTGACTTAAAAGTACCGAGGTGTATCTGGGGTTGGGGTTGCGCATTCTTGCTATGCTCTGGGTCTAGCTCGCGGGCGGTCGGGGTTTTCCTTGCCCAGGTACACGGTTGCACACTGCTTAATTTAAAAATAATACGGTTGATAAAAAAACAAACTAATAAATCAAAAGAAAAATTAATCTAATCAAACGGTAGCGCCGACACGCCATGAAATGATTTAAAAAAAAAAATACCTAAAATATGGGAATCCTGATGTTATTGGTCCCTGGTCTCTACCCTCCCTGCCATGACAAATACAGATCAGCTCTGCATCGTCCCTTGTTCAAGTATGCGTACTTATCTAAACTACATAAGTTTTGAAGTAGGTTTCACATAGATATTCGACAGACCCATTAATAAACTTAACTCATAATTTCAAAATTCATATCTATTTTAATTCTCAAATGATCTTAAACTAATTCGAAACATATTCGCTCAAAAAAAAAAAAAATAATAATAATGAGAAAACAAAGGTATTAAATATTAAAATTCAATCGAGTTGGCAGCGCCACCACGTGCGGTCATACAATTTGTCGTGTGCAAAAAAAAAAAAAAAAAAGTTATAATTAAAATAATTTTATGGACAAGTCCACTTCGTGGCAAATACATAGTGTTACTGTGCATACCAGCTGTTTTTGTATCATCGATTTACATACAAAACTAATAAGCAAACTTACAAAAACAAAAACGAATTTCTTATTAGTGACAGTGCAGTTTTGGGGCTCCGCTGGCATAAACTTCTTCTTTACCCAGTGTGTACACTCTTTTGTTTTGTGTATACATTGGTCGTCTCACCAATAAAAAATTATGAAGAGGAAGACTGAAAAAAAATCCCAATATAATGTCTAATGCTTTGAGCCCATCAGGCAAATCTAAATTGCCTCGCTTAAGTAAGAGTGCCTCAACCAAGAATGCTGATACCGAACAATTCAAAAACTATTTTCGCCCCCTCCAAACAATTGATGATGATGACGCTGACAGCGACGAGGAGCCGACGGTAGCAGTAAAAGTAAAAATACCTCCAATTACTGTGCTCAAAAAAACATCGAAAGCCGTGCACGATTTGTTTAAAACTCTTCAAGTAGCTGATTACTCCGTTCAACCCATTTCTATTGGAATCAAGGTCTTTGTGAACACTTTTTCGGATTATAATTCGATTTGCTTTGAGCTAGCTAAGCAAAAATTCGAGTTTTTCTCCTATGAGACAAAGAAAACAAAACCTTTTAAGGCTGTACTCTCTGGCTTAGAAAAAATGACTAACGAAGAAATTATAGTTATCCTACAACAACGTGGTCTTAAGTGTACTGATGTTAAGACTATTGAAAAAACAACTTGTACCGGCTACAAGCTGCTCTTGTACGTAGTGTACTTTGAAAATAACACTATTACGCTTAGTAATAGTATTTACAATACTAGAGTTCGCTGGGAATTCAAATCTAAGCTACCCAACCAGATCACCCAGTGTTACAACTGTCAGTTATTCGGTCACGGATCAAGCAAATGCTCTTTTTGTGCTGGGTCTCATAAGACTGCTCTTTGCAATAAGACGTCTCCTCTTCTCTGTGCTAACTGTAAAGGAGCGCACTCTTCTACCGACCCAAATTGTCCCTGCCGTGTATCATACCAGACCATGCAGCAAAAAAGAAGGCAAAGCACTAAACCCTTTTCTGGCAGAAACAACAACAATGTAAGAGGCTCCAGATTTGACAACACCAATGGCAACTACAACACCAACTTTCCAAATATTAATAATCATCGAACGGTTATTCGTAATGCTGTTAATACACCAGTAGCTACTACAGCTTCATTTAACTCTTCAAACCGCCAAACTTACCAACAAGTTCTCGTCGGCAACAATAGCAACGACGTTCACTCATCTCCCGATCTATTTACGTTAAACGAAATTGATGCGCTCCTGAATGAACTCTTGGAAAAGCTAAGCAGCTGCACCAGTAAACATGAACAATTCCACATAATAACCAAATTAGCTCTTAAATATGTGTACCCTAGTAAATAATTTAACAAATATTTTTAATATTATGGCATGGAATGCCCGTGCCGTTGTAAGTAAGCGCTTAGAACTCTTACATTTTTTAAACATTAATCATGTACATATCTGCCTTTTAAGTGAAACTTGGTTAAGTTCAAAAGACAACTTTGTACTCCCAGGTTACTTGGTGTACAGAAATGACCGACGTTCTACTCGTGGTGGTGGTGTAGCTATAATTGTTAAAAGTGAGATAAAACACAAACAAATATCTAACATTAATACCCACTTAATTGAAAATATTGGTATTCAACTGGATTTAAACGGAGGAAGCTCTTTACAAGTTTTTTCTGTTTATTTTCCCGGTTCCTCTGCTAAATGCTTAGTCAATTCGTGTAATCTTTGTAACGTCGCCAAGCACAAAGTCGTATGTCTTCGAAATGACTTGCTGAAAATTCACCGCTTAGCTGGTAATTATATTGTTGGTGGTGATTTAAACTGCCGGAATCGTGAGTGGAATTGCCTTAGAGCAAACAAATGGGGCAATACTTTAAATTGTCTTTCAATGCAAAGTAAATTTAGTATTGTCTATCCTAGAGAACCCACATATATCCCTGCTAATCATAAAGCAAATCCATCTACTTTAGACTTTTTCATAACTAGCTCCCCTCATCTCCTTACAGAACCAGCTGTTCATACTGACCTTTCTTCCGATCATCTACCTATTCTTTCTAAACTGAAGACATCTTTGTCCATTGCAGCAAAAGAAAGGTTTCTCTTTTCCAGAGCTAATTGGAAGCATTTCAAAAGCTCCCTTAGCCGCAGCACGCGTGATAGTTCTTTTTATAGCGAAAATACAAATTTATCTACCAACGAAATCGACTCTGAGGTTGAATTCCTTACCTCGAGTGTAATTACTGCAATAAATGAAGCTGTCCCTAAAGTCATAGTCTCCGGTCCACGCAGCACCAGAATAATGGAACATATTACAGAACTAATTAAAATTAGAAATATTGCGCTAAGACACTGGTCAAGAACAAGACAGCCAATTTATAAGGCTAGAATTAATCACTTGAACCGTGAAATAAAAGTAAAGATGTTTCAGCAAAACAACGCTCGTTGGAATTCTAAACTTTCGCTTCTAGACAACAGCTCTAAGCATTTTTGGAAAATTGCGAAAATAATTAAAAACAAAAAAAATTTATTCCCAGTTTTGTCTATAATAATCTAGTTTATACTACTAGAAACAAAAAGTGCAAATAATGAGCCAGATATTTGAGCAAAAACATCAGCTTACAGATTCGCTCTCCGATGCAGCTACTATTGATTTAGTCAATAGCTGCAATTTTAATTTCAACGAGCCTTTCCATGATCAATTAATAACAACCTCAGATGTGAGAAATGTAGTTCGTAGTCTTAAAAACAACAAGTCGCCAGGACCTAACATCTGTTTAAAACACCTGCCAAAACGTGCACTAGTTAATGCTGACCCAAATTTGTAACAATTGCATTCAAACCGGCTACTTTCCACGCAAATGGAAACTGGCCAAAATTGTGGCAATTCCTAAGCCAGGTAAGCCTATAGACTCTTCAGAAAGCTATCGTCCTATTAGCCTTTTGTGTGGGTTTTCCAAAATTTTCGAGCGTTAAAATCAAGACTAAACGCCTATATTGAAGAGAACCATGTTCTTCCGTCTGCACAATATGGCTTTAGGACTAGTCGCAGCTGCATTCATCCGCTCAAAAAACTTAAAGAAGACATTAAGGATAAACTGCAAAGTAAAAATCCAGTAGGTATGGTCACTTTAGATATACAATCCGCTTTTGACACCGTTTGGCACAAAGGACTTGTGTACTATAAACAGCTTCTTGTCGGAAAGATATTTTTGGGTAGACATGAATGGTGTCAAGTCAAATAAAAAACTAATAACCGCAGGCGTCCCTCAGTGTTTAGTTTTAGGACCCATACTTTATAATATTTATACTCATGACATTCCAATGCACCAACAATGTAAAACACTTATCTTTGCCGACGACACAGCCTTATACTGCTCTGGTATTAACTACAGTATTATAGAAAGTAACCTAACTGAAGCTCTGTACTGCCTTGTTAGATATTTTCACAAGTGGAAAATCAAATTAAACATCAATAAAACAAGCGCAATTTATTTCACCCGTAAACGAAAACCTTGCCATTTTCCAAACAATAATATTCAGATATACAATGAAGCCATTCAATGGGAGACTAACATTAGATATCTTGGTATAAATTTTGACAGCAAAATGCTATTTAATTGCATATTAGCAGGACAATAGATAAAGTTAATAAAAGTATAAGAATATTATATACTTTTATAAACAGAAAATCAAAATTGTCCATAAAAAACAAATTAATAATATTTAAAACAATATTTATCCCATGTATATTGTATGGCTCGGAGGTTTGGGGTGATTGTGCTGCGTGCCATCGGCTGAAGTTACAAAGAGCACAAAATAAATTGCTTAAAATGATATTTGATTTGCCATTTTATTTTTCCACTTCTTGTCTCCACGAAAAAGCTGATATTTGCATGATTAATGAAAAAATCAATCAGGCTATAACCAAATTCAATATGAAAAATACGGAGATCTCACCATTTTAGGTTCACAACCATAGTCTTAGTTTTTAGTTTTCGTAGTTTTAGTTTCTATTTTTATTTTTTTTTTTTTTTTTTTATTTCTAAGGTTTTTATTCTAATTTTACCTTAAAAATTCAATTTTACTTTAAAAAATTTACACAACACAATTTGTAATTTCCTAGTTGCAAAGCTTCTTTTTAAAGCTAAACTCTATAACTTATTATTTGTACCCATAATTATGTTAATGATAAATAAACAATATATAATAAATATTAAAATTCAAAAATACAAAAAAATAAAAGGAAGTTTGCTTTACAAAATTCAGCATCTCCTTATCCGAGGCATTATCAAAACTAATACCAAATGTGCATATAATACATATATATATATCTTTTAAATAACTGGCTTACCCAGATTTATAGTTTTACTTACAACAATGATGAAAATATATAATAATAATATTAGATTAGAATAAATTAGAATATATTAGATTATAAAAAAAAATTAAATTATACCCATTATGCAGGCGTTAATAAAAAGAAATATACATAAGTAGAAAAAAAAATCGAGTCTGAAACGCAGCAAAGATATAGATTGTTATTTTTATAAATTGATTTGCTCGTAATTAAGACATCTTTTTATATTTTTATATGTGCATTTGCATCTCCAGAATATTGTAAATCCTAACGATTCAGAGACAAGCCTAATCAAAGTTTTACTATTATGAAGTGCCTCAAAAATTTATGTCTTGTACGCCAGACTTAGTTTTATTCTGGTCGACCAATCCTCAAAACTGAATTGAAATCGCGAGATCCGAAAAAAATTCTATGTACTGCACGTTCCACACTTTTAAGAAACTTTACAATAACTTGAAATAAATAAAATGTGTGGCAACTTGCTAGAGCTTAAATGGGGCATTATATCTTTAAGCTAGATGTTAGTTATTTAATTCCTTTGGCTTCTGCTAGATGGATGGCCCCACGTTGGGCGCCATTTAAATTAATGTAGTGTACCGCATGTGAGTGCAAAAAAATCAATTTTTGTTCATTACTGAATCGAGTCCTCTGTCAACTGGTGAAAGTCGGTTGACTTAAAAGTACCGAGGTGTATCTGGGGTTGGGGTTGCGCATTCTTGCTATGCTCGGGTCTAGCTCGCGGGCGGTCGGGGTTTTCCTTGCCCAGGTACACGGTTGCACACTGCTTAATTTAAAAATAATACGCGGTTGATAAAAAAAAAAACAAAACTAATAAATCATAAAGAGAAAATTAATCTAATCAAACGGTAGCGCCGACACGCCATTGAAATGCTTTAAAAAAAAAAAATACCTAAAATATGGGAATCCTGATGTTATTGGTCCCTGGTCTCTACCCTCCCTGCCATGACAAATACAGATCAGCTCTGCATCGTCCCTTGTTCAAGTATGCGTACTTATCTAAACTACATAAGTTTTGAAGTAGGTTTCACATAGATATTCGACAGACACATTAATAAACTTAACTCATAATTTCAAAATTCATATCTATTTTAATTCTCGAATGATCTTAAACTAATTCGAAACATATTCGCTCAAAAAAAAAAATAATAATAATGAGAAAACAAAGGTATTAAATATTAAAATTCAATCGAGTTGGCAGCGCCACCACGTGCGGTCATACAATTTGTCGTGTGCAAAAAAAAAAAAAAAAGTTATAATTAAAATAATTTTATGGACAAGTCCACTTCGTGGCAAATACATAGTATTACTGTGCATACCAGCTGTTTTTGTATCATCGATTTACATACAAAACTAATAAGCAAACTTACAAAAACAAAAACGAATTTCTTATTAGTGACAGTGCAGTTTTGGGGCTCCGCTGGCATAAACTTCTTCTTTACCCAGTGTGTACACTCTTTTGTTTTGTGTATACATTGGTCGTCTCACCAATAAAAAATTATGAAGAGGAAGACTGAAAAAAAAATCCCAATATAATGTCTAATGCTTTGAGCTCATCAGGCAAATCTAAATTGCCTCGCTTAAGTAAGAGTGCGTCAACCAAGAATGCTGATACCGAACAATTCAAAAACTATTTTCGCCCCCTCCAAACAATTGATGATGATGACGCTGACAGCGACGAGGAGCCGACGGTAGCAGTAAAAGAAAAAATACCTCCAATTACTGTGCTCAAAAAAACATCGAAAGCCGTGCACGATTTGTTTAAAACTCTTCAAGTAGCTGATTACTCCGTTCAACCCATTTCTATTGGAATCAAGGTCTTTGTGAACACTTTTTCGGATTATAATTCGATTTGCTTTGAGCTAGCTAAGCAAAAATTCGAGTTTTTCTCCTATGAGACAAAGAAAACAAAACCTTTTAAGGCTGTACTCTCTGGCTTAGAAAAAATGACTAACGAAGAAATTATAGTTATCCTACAACAACGTGGTCTTAAGTGTACTGATGTTAAGACTATTGAAAAAACAACTTGTACCGGCTACAAGCTGCTCTTGTACGTAGTGTACTTTGAAAATAACACTATTACGCTTAGTAATAGTATTTACAATACTAGAGTTCGCTGGGAATTCAAATCTAAGCTACCCAACCAGATCACCCAGTGTTACAACTGTCAGTTATTCGGTCACGGATCAAGCAAATGCTCTTTTTGTGCTGGGTCTCATAAGACTGCTCTTTGCAGTAAGACGTCTCCTCTTCTCTGTGCTAACTGTAAAGGAGCGCACTCTTCTACCGACCCAAATTGTCCCTGCCGTGTATCATACCAGACCATGCAGCAAAAAAAGAAGGCAAAGCACTAAACCCTTTTCTGGCAGAAACAACAACAATGTAAGAGGCTCCAGATTTGACAACACCAATGGCAACTACAACACCAACTTTCCAAATATTAATAATCATCGAACGGTTATTCGTAATGCTGTTAATACACCAGTAGCTACTACAGCTTCATTTAACTCTTCAAACCGCCAAACTTACCAACAAGTTCTCGTCGGCAACAATAGCAACGACGTTCACTCATCTCCCGATCTATTTACGTTAAACGAAATTGATGCGCTCCTGAATGAACTCTTGGAAAAGCTAAGCAGCTGCACCAGTAAACATGAACAATTCCACATAATAACCAAATTAGCTCTTAAATATGTGTACCCTAGTAAATAATTTAACAAATATTTTTAATATTATGGCATGGAATGCCCGTGCCGTTGTAAGTAAGCGCTTAGAACTCTTACATTTTTTAAACATTAATCATGTACATATCTGCCTTTTAAGTGAAACTTGGTTAAGTTCAAAAGACAACTTTGTACTCCCAGGTTACTTGGTGTACAGAAATGACCGACGTTCTACTCGTGGTGGTGGTGTAGCTATAATTGTTAAAAGTGAGATAAAACACAAACAAATATCTAACATTAATACCCACTTAATTGAAAATATTGGTATTCAACTGGATTTAAACGGAGGAAGCTCTTTACAAGTTTTTTCTGTTTATTTTCCCGGTTCCTCTGCTAAATGCTTAGTCAATTCGTGTAATCTTTGTAACGTCGCCAAGCACAAAGTCGTATGTTTTCGAAATGACTTGCTGAAAATTCACCGCTTAGCTGGTAATTATATTGTTGGTGGTGATTTAAACTGCCAGAATCGTGAGTGGAATTGCCTTAGAGCAAACAAATGGGGCAATACTTTAAATTGTCTTTCAATGCAAAGTAAATTTAGTATTGTCTATCCTAGAGAACCCACATATATCTCTGCTAATCATAAAGCAAATCCATCTACTTTAGACTTTTTCATAACTAGCTCCCCTCATCTCCTTACAGAACCAGCTGTTCATACTGACCTTTCTTCCGATCATCTACCTATTCTTTCTAAACTGAAGACATCTTTGTCCATTGCAGCAAAAGAAAGGTTTCTCTTTTCCAGAGCTAATTGGAAGCATTTCAAAAGCTCCCTTAGCCGCAGCACGCGTGATAGTTCTTTTTATAGCGAAAATACAAATTTATCTACCAACGAAATCGACTCTGAGGTTGAATTCCTTACCTCGAGTGTAATTACTGCAATAAATGAAGCTGTCCCTAAAGTCATAGTCTCCGGTCCACGCAGCACCAGAATAATGGAACATATTACAGAACTAATTAAAATTAGAAATATTGCGCTAAGACACTGGTCAAGAACAAGACAGCCAATTTATAAGGCTAGAATTAATCACTTGAACCGTGAAATAAAAGTAAAGATGTTTCAGCAAAACAACGCTCGTTGGAATTCTAAACTTTCGCTTCTAGACAACAGCTCTAAGCATTTTTGGAAAATTGCGAAAATAATTAAAAACAAAAAAAAATTTATTCCCAGTTTTGTCTATAATAATCTAGTTTATACTACTAGAGAACAAAAAGTCCAAATAATGAGCCAGATATTTGAGCAAAAACATCAGCTTACAGATTCGCTCTCCGATGCAGCTACTATTGATTTAGTCAATAGCTGCAATTTTAATTTCAACGAGCCTTTCCATGATCAATTAATAACAACCTCAGATGTGAGAAATGTAGTTCGTAGTCTTAAAAACAACAAGTCGCCAGGACCTAACATCTGTTTAAAACACCTGCCAAAACGTGCACTTGTTATGCTGACCCAAATTTGTAACAATTGCATTCAAACCGGCTACTTTCCACGCAAATGGAAACTGGCCAAAATTGTGGCAATTCCTAAGCCAGGTAAGCCTCTGGACTCTCCAGAAAGCTATCGTCCTATTAGCCTTTTGTGTGGGTTTTCCAAAATTTTCGAGCGTATTTTAAAATCAAGACTAAACGCCTATATTGAAGAGAACCATGTTCTTCCGTCTGCACAATATGGCTTTAGGACTAGTCGCAGCTGCATTCATCCGCTCAAAAAACTTAAAGAAGACATTAAAGATCAACTACAAAGTAAAAATTCAGTAGGTATGGTGACTTTAGATATACAATCCGCTTTTGACACCGTTTGGCACAAAGGACTTTTGTATAAACTGCAAAACATAGGCACGCCCTCGTACCTTTTGCGTACCATAAACAGCTTCTTGTCGGAAAGATTTTTTTGGGTAGATATGAATGGTGTCAAGTCAAATAAAAAACTAATAACCGCAGGCGTGCCTCAGGGATCAGTTTTAGGACCCATTCTTTATAATATTTATACTCATGACATTCCAATGCACCAACAATGTAAAACACTTATCTTTGCCGACGACACAGCCTTATACTGCTCTGGTATTAACTACAGTATTATAGAAAGTAACCTAACTGAAGCTCTGTACTGCCTTGTTAGATATTTTCACAAGTGGAAAATCAAATTAAACATCAATAAAACAAGCGCAATTTATTTCACCCGTAAACGAAAACCTTGCCATTTTCCAAACAATAATATTCAGATATACAATGAAGCCATTCAATGGGAGACTAACATTAGATATCTTGGTATAAATTTTGACAGCAAAATGCTATTTAATTGCATATTAGCAGGACAATAGATAAAGTTAATAAAAGTATAAGAATATTATATACTTTTATAAACAGAAAATCAAAATTGTCCATAAAAAACAAATTAATAATATTTAAAACAATATTTATCCCATGTATATTGTATGGCTCGGAGGTTTGGGGTGATTGTGCTGCGTGCCATCGGCTGAAGTTACAAAGAGCACAAAATAAATTGCTTAAAATGATATTTGATTTGCCATTTTATTTTTCCACTTCTTGTCTCCACGAAAAAGCTGATATTTGCATGATTAATGAAAAAATCAATCAGGCTATAACCAAATTCAATATGAAAAATACGGAGATCTCACCATTTTAGGTTCACAACCATAGTCTTAGTTTTTAGTTTTCGTAGTTTTAGTTTCTATTTTTATTTTTTTTTTTTTTTTTATTTCTAAGGTTTTTATTCTAATTTTTTCCTTAAAAATTCAATTTTACTTTAAAAAATTTACACAACACAATTTGTAATTTCCTAGTTGTAAAGCTTCTTTTTAAAGCTAAACTCTATAACTTATTATTTGTACCCATAATTATGTTAATGATAAATAAACAATATATAATAAATATTAAAATTCAAAAATACAAAAAAATAAAAGGAAGTTTGCTTTACAAAATTCAGCATCTCCTTATCCGAGGCAGTATCAAAACTAATACCAAATGTGCATATAATACATATATATATATCTTTTAAATAACTGGCTTACCCAGATTTATAGTTTTACTTACAACAATGATGAAAATATATAATAATAATATTAGATTAGAATAAATTAGAATATATTAGATTATAAAAAAAAATTAAATTATACCCATTATGCAGGCGTTAATAAAAAGAAATATACATAAGTAGAAAAAAAAAATCGAGTCTGAAACGCAGCAAAGATATAGATTGTTATTTTTATAAATTGATTTGCTCGTAATTAAGACATCTTTTTATATTTTTATATGTGCATTTGCATCTTAGAATGTATCTTTATATAAAAAAAACACGCATCAAAATTTACTGGAGATAAACTTTGTCTGCTGAGATACTCAAAAAAAAGCTAGGTAGGTAGTTACGAAATTCTATATCCGATTCCAAACTTCAAAAATCATCATCATCAAAAAGGTTCTTTTGCCGAGGTTGAGGTCATGTTGAGGCTAGCGGACTTCTCTTCTATGCTGTTCCCAGAGAAGTAAATATTATCCAAAAAAAGAAAATTGGTAGCCTTCAGGAAAGATGGACGGATGTATGACGATTGCGGCCAAATCGGCCTTGAACCGTTCTGTCCCTCCAACACGTGGAGTGTAAGGCGGACCAAACTCGCTAAGTGTAGCTGAAATTCATTTATATGAGATAAATCTTTCACTCTAGCATAATCACGTACCTTTTCCAATTTTCCAATAAATAACTATTTTTAGTTATGAACTTGAAAATTTAAACGTGCTAAACACGTGTACTTGTACAGCACTTATATATATATATATATAAATTATATATATTCAATATTTGCTTTATGTAAAACACTTCTTTGCACGGCGAAATATCACAAGGTAATGATCTAAGCCGCAGTTACTAAGATAAGCATAAGCTTAAGCTGAGCTTTTAACTAAGCTTTAACTGTACTATCGTACGATAATTGTTTTTAAGCTTTGTGCGTACGGTATTATGGTGTGATCTTTTGATGCTGATAAAACAAATAACTGTTATCTGCGTGGGTGGCTCGTGAAGTTTAAAAAAATATATGCGAACTAGTTCATATGTACGACTGGCCACTACAATAGTTGGCAAACTCTTCCTCACCTTCATTTACGCGCATATTTCTTTTCAAATGCAATAAAGTGACGCAAGGCCATAATGGATAACTCTGCGCGTGAATAGCTTTCGATTGATACCTCATTTGTTGAAATTGGATCATCTTTGATTGAAATTTTATTTTAGCGATATCCACCAAAATATAGATTTAATTGAAAAAATAACACCTTATTGCACATCTAGGTGTAAATAGCTTTCGATTCAAAAAATAAATAAATTTCGTTATAAACAATATTTGAAGTTGTGAAACCTTCATTCTGTGGAAGGACTCTTTGGTTTGGTGATATTTCTATGAATACTCTTACTCCAGTAAAGGAGCGGGCTCGGCTCAATGCAACATAGAGCTGGCCATGAGTAAATACCGGATTCTCCAAATAAATTGCTACTTTGCTCAATGATTGCCTTTGGCTTTTGTTTATTGTCATTGCAAATGCCAAGGATATAGGAAATTGGTACCTCTACATTTTAAAAGGCACTATCTGATGGCGAAAGTTTTCTTTTTGGTATAAGGACCCTTTCGTTAACGATTGCGCCTGTTAGAATCTTGCAGTCTAGAGAATTTTGACGTAGATGCATTATTTGCAAGCGCGTTTCTCATCAGAATAACAATAGCACCTAGTTTCAGCTTAAGTTGACTTCTTGGCAAGCCTAATTACATATCTGAGCGTGAATAGCTTTCGATTGATACCACATTTGTTGAAATCGGACCATCTTTGATTGAAATTTTATTTTAGCGATATCCACCAAAATATAGATTTAATCGAAAAAATAACACCTTATTGCACATCTAGGTGTAAATAGCTTTCGATTGATACCTCATTTGTTGAAATCGCGCGATCCGTCTAGGAGCCTTTGATGTCACAAAAAACGGCCTTGTGTAATATATATATATAGATATAGATATTATGGCCACTACAATTTAGGTTTTATAGTGTCACCGTTTATGCAAACTTTATATTTACTAGGTACCTGCACGTTCGCCAATTACAACTATAGAACAAAATGTCCTGCTTTTTCGACTAAAGGCCCATACGCAGCATGCAAAAATTCCGCACGAAATGTCAAAACTTCATATAAAAAAAAAAGAAATTCCCTTTTTTGGGAATTTTTTTAATTCCAAAATCCTTCTTAAAGAAATATTAGGGCAGATCATGCCAAACTATACTTACATGTGATAAATACATAAATAAATAAATTAATTTTTATGTTGCAAAACAAAATTTTTACAGTGAATTCTATTGAAACTTACATTTTCCAACATTTTTTTAAATGTCATTTGTAGCCGCTCCACCTTGTCGTAATCTTCTTGAGGCACAAATATGTTAAATTGTAAAAACATGTAGTATGTGTCAGTTATAAGCTGTAGATTTATGTCCATTCTATTTAATTTAATTATATTATTATAAGGTTTTCCATTATTAAATACCTATAGCTAATACTTACTCTATATAGTTGTCTCGTACTTTCTCGAGTACGCTCATGGCTTGACGAACATCATCCAAATCAAAGATAGGTTTATCTAATATGCTATTAATTTCCATTATGAATTCTACCATTTCATCTAATTGCTTTTTATAATGAGCACTTAATAATTGTCCTAACAAATTTTTCCATTTCTTTGATTCGACAATCAGTTTTTCTAGTGTATTGTTTAATCGCACTTCAATAGGACCGATAATTTTCTTTTTATTCATGGATTCCAACCCTAACGTTATTTCACCATATTGTATAAATGTATCCCGTATGGTTACTGTGAGTGGATTTGTCTGGGCAAATGCTTTTATTATATCATCGCGGTTATCTACCCACAAGAATTTGTGTTTCTCAAAAATTTCGCGTTGAAATTCTTCTAGATCGGCTCTGTACATAGACAATCCTTTCGCCAAGTTTCGGACGGCTCGAATTATATCCTTGTGCTCCACAACATATTTGAAGTAACTGCGCTCGTGTTTAATTTCATCTAAAAAGTAAAAAAATTCTTATATAATAATTTATTTTTGGAAGTAAAACTTTTAACGTGGCATTGTGAATTTTTGGGCATTGTGAATTTCTATGGAAGTAACTTTGAATTTTGTTAAACGAAAAAACGTTGCCTGCTTCTGATTTTCTCTTTCACATTGTCGAATTGCGACGCTGACGTTGTGTTGGTGGTCATGACTTCGGCTCTTGTTGAGAGAGCGAACCGTTGTCGTGGTATGGAGAGGATAGTAAAGCCGGCCGCGGCTGGTCAGCTAAAGCACGCAGCACATGTGTATGTGTGTAAGCGAAAGAATTGTTTTTGTATGCATTGCGTGAATACAACAAAGCGACATACATACATACAAGTGCCAGTTTGCAAGCTAATGCATGCATGTGACAGCTCGTATCTTTGCTTGCTTTTCTCTCTCACAGCAATAATACAAGGTGAGGACAAAAGCGAAAAATACGGACCCATAAGAAAATGTGTGCATCTGAGCAAGAGAGAACATGCCGACAAATGTTAACAAAGGCGTACATCGAAATGAAGACAAAATTAAGCCGAACGCTAAATATTCATTTAAAGGCGGCAAGCCAAGCAAATTCTACGACCCGTAATTTTGGTGCTGATGATTTTACAACAACGTTTTCAAAAATGCGTAAGTCGCGGCTTTCTGATCTACAACTACCTCGTTTTAGTGGCAGACATGGATTTGAGTAAGATTGAGAAATTTCAGCATTTGCGTGCCTCTTTGGATGGTGCTGCGCTGGACACCGTGCGCTCACTTGAGCCTTCTAACGTGAATTACGATAAGGCCCTAAAATTATTAGTTAATCGTTTTGACAACCAATTGCTATATTTTCAGGCTTACATTTAGGCTATTTTCGGGATACAAGGTGTTGAAAAGGGATCTACATGCAGTCTGCGCGAGTTAAGTGACAAAATCAACTCGCATCTACGCGCTAAACATTGGCTAAGCCAGAGCAAACACTTGACGGCATGCTGATTAACCTCGTCGCTCACAAGCTTAATTCCCGGACCCAGGAAAAATGGGAAGAAGCTTTGCCTACGTCAAAGTTTCCTGCTTGGTCATCGATGTCATCGTTTTTGGATAAAAGGTGCTGCATGCATCAACGAATAACACTTCTCATTTATCATATAACTTTTGTGATGCGAAAGATCACTACATATTCAAATTTCCTCCTTTTTTAAATCTGGTGCCCAGCTTGCTATGTATATATTTTATTTATTAAAGAAAACAAGTCCATGTACAAATTTCAGCAACAAACGATCAAAATTTCAGCAACACGTACAAGCAGCAATAGCAAAACAAACATACAAAATGAACAGTAAGACAGATAAAAAATATGGCGTACTTTAAAGGCGGGCGTAGACGACTTTGGGATACCCTGTACCACCACATTGCAATTAATTTAGACACATTGCTTAAAACCTACAAAAGATATTTTATTCGGAAAATTTGGTTACGTTTTCATAAAAAAAAATAAATCAGTCGAATTTTGCACCAAAAAATTGTTTTGACCGATCGGTCCTATGGGGACTATATAATGTAATCCCGATATCAAAAAAATAAAATAAACTTGTCTCCTATGGATTAACAAGGGATCTTATCTGAAAAAATTGGTAATTCTAGTCCATTTCTTACTATAATTACGTAGAGTCGAATATTGACGCAGTTTATAGGCAAGGGGCGATGAAATTCGTACATTTTATACTGTAACTTTTGTTGTATTTGTCCGATTTTGTTTATTTTTGACACACGGATGCAAAACAAACACAACGCATCGCTCTGTTAAGTTTCAGATTGAAATATCAAACGGTTTAGCTAAAAACCGCGAAACTCTGCTACGAAGAAACGGGGAAGATATGGACAGACTGACAGACGGACATGGCTCAATCGCTACACGAGGCTATGATAATCACTTTGGTATAAAGGACTTGGGGTCTGCCACGCCTCCTTCTGTCCGTTACATACATTGCACAAATCTAGTATACCCTTTGTACCTATAAGTACAGGGTATAAAAAACGCATGCTTCGGCTGAGGCGCCAGTGTGCATTATGAAAACGCACTATTTGTACGTGTTCTTTTTGAGTGCCATCTCGCTTGCACTCACACGTAACAAAAATTCGGTTTTTGTTTTTCATGGCTTCAATGTTCAGTATACCACCGACAACTGCAGACGCGTTTTTGTTATCAAGGCTCAGATTTGAAATAAAAACACCGCTGCTGGGACCGGCTTAACACACATAGTGCGTTTGTGCCACGCGCCTTAAGGCAGCGTTGGCCACAATGCTGCACTAAATCGATGTTGGGAAAGAAGTAAAACCACAGCCCATTGGCACTTGCTGCAAGCAGATGAACCTCGTGCAGTATCCACGACGACTCCTTCTCTACATTAGATACATTTTCGGCTTGCACAAACACAATATACCCTTTGTACCATACGGTACATGGTATAACAAGTATCAAATTGATCGATATACAGACTTATGCGGAATTTAAGGAAACGATTCTAAAAAGACATCAAGAACTATTACACCACGGAATAGAAAAAACCATTAACTGGTTTAAAGAAAAATTCTATTACCCCGACTATCAGAAGTTGATCCAGAATATTATCAACGAATGTGAGATTTGCAACATTGCAAAAACCGAACATAGGAACACAAAGTTAACTTTCGAAATAACCCCGAAATACAAAATATCAGAGAACGCTACGTAATGGATTGGCTTGAAACAAAACGAGCTATAATGAAGATTTTCAACGAAATGGGAAAACCGCAGGAAATAAAAGCAGATAAAGATTCAGCCTTTATGTGTTTAGCATTGCAGGCTTGGCTTGTTTCAGAAGGAGTATGTATACAAATAACTACAAGTAAGAATGGTGTATCTGACGTAGAACGACTCCACAAAACAATAAATGAAAAACTGAGAATAATAACAAGTGAACCAGATCCAGAAAACAATTACACAAAGTTTGAACTAATATTGTATACCTATAATCGCAAAACTAAACATAACTCTACCAACAGAACCCCAGCTGACATATTCATTTATGCAGGCACACCAGAGTATGACACACAAGCAAACAAATCAAAACAAATAACAAAGTTGAATGAAAACCGTAAAGAATTCGAAGTGAACCAGATTTCAGGCAATCACCATTGGTGAAAAACAAAACAACGAACCCGTTTAGGAAAACAGGTAGAATTAAGAAATTGGACGAAAAACATTTCGAGGAGACTAACAGAGGAGGAAAGATAATCCGCTATAAGTCAAAATTCAAAAGAAGAAGATAATTAATAAGAGTAAATATAATAATTCCAGAATTGAAAACAACCGGCTTCCTGAGCAACCTGACTAGGACGCTTATCTGTTTGACAACATTGGCCATTGCAGGCGCACAGAACATTGAAATTAACCCCATCAAATCGCAAAACGGATAACTTATATTTAAAACCGAATCATTAGATTTCCCCACTAATTACGAATACCATTATATGTCCATTAACATCACTAAAACAGAAGAAACTTATCATAAACTTTTAGTAAGTGCACAAGAATTTAAAGACGTTATTCAAGTGAAGTATTTGACTGAGAAACTGAGGAGAGAGATAGGTGGTTTGAAAATCGTGAAACGCAGCAAGAGAGAAGTTGAGGCGACAAAAATAATTAAACGCAATAAGAGAGGTTTAATAAATATAGTGGGAAAAGCATGTAAATACCTGTTCGGAACACTGAACCAAGACGACAGGGAAGATTTGGATAAAAACATAGACAACTTAGCAGCAACTAGCATCCAAGCAAATGAATTAAATATGGTCATAGACGTTGTAAATAACGGACTTGATATAATAAATAAATTAAATAAAGACAAAGATAGAAGCCAACGGTTGGAAAGTTTAATGTTTAATATTCAGCATTTTACTGAATACATAGAAAAAATCGAAATGGGCATGCAGTGGACAAGATTGGGAATATTTAACCCAAAGCTATTGAAACAAGATTGAATATAAAAACCTCAACTTGGATAAAGTTGGACACTAATGAAGTGCTTATAATTTCGCATATTCCCAGAGAAACTGTTAAACTACCCATATTTGAAATAATACCCTACCCCGATAAAAATAATAATATGTTAACAGAAAATGTTCATAATAAATACTTTTTGCATGAGGGTAAACTATATAATAAGGAAAGTAAAGAAATGGTATTTGATGAGTGTATAAAAGGAATATTAAAACAAAAAACCACAGAATGTAAATTTACCAAAACTTATAAGAATTATCAAATTAATCATATTGAACCAAATATTTTGCTTACATGGAATTGGCCAGAAAGAAAATTATACCAAAATTGTATCGATAAAGAAATTAAAGTCAAAGACAATAATATTATTTATTTATTTATTTGTTTACCCTGATATTTTACATATTCACTTACTGACTAATTACAAAACATATATAGAGTTTAGCTTTTTAAGCATTACAACTAGGATATTTTAAATTTTTAAATTTTTTTTTTTTTTATATAATATTAAATCAATAAGGAAAAAGGGGAAAAACCTTACAAAAACGAGAAAAAAAAAAAAATAAAGAAAACTTACAACTAAATTACAAACTAAGACTAAAACAAGTCTAAGGATCATTAAGATCTGGATCAACACTAATATTATGGGATGTTAATGTTTTTAAATTAAATTTAGTTATAGCCTGATAAATTTTGACATCAATCATGCAAATATCTGCTTTTTTATGGAGTCGAGAAGTGGAGTAATAGAATGGAACATCAAAAATCATTTGTAAGATTTTATTCTGGATTCTTTGTAATTTAAGCCGGTGACGCTGCACAATCACCCCAAACCTCAGAGCCATATAAAATAATTGGTACAAATACAGATTTAAATAAACTAAGTTTGTTGTTTACTTGCAACTTCGACTTTCGATTTATAAGAGGATACAAAATTTTTATTGTTTTATTTACTTTATCTAAGGTTTTAGCAATATGCTCATTAAATTTCAATTTATTGTCAATATAAATACCAAGATATTTTATAAGACTTTTCCATTGGACACATACGTTGTTTATTGACAGAGTCGAGTTGGGCAAGTGACATGGTTTGCGCTTGCGGGTGAAGAAAATTGCATTTATTTGGTAAGATTAAGTTTGATTTTCCATTTATGAAAGTATTCATCAAGGGTGTGCAGGGCTTCAGTTAGATTTTGTTTTATGTCGCTGTAGCTGTTACCTGAGCAATATAAGGCAGTGTCATCGGCAAAAATTAGCGTTTTACATTGCTCATGCATAGGAATGTCCTGAGTATAAGTGTTGTATAGAATGGGTCCTAAAACAGAATCCTTAGGAACGCCTGTGGTTATCAGCTTTTTGTCTGATTTGACACCATTCATGTATACCCAAAAGTATCTTTCCGATAAAAAGCTGTTTATAGTTCGTAAAAGATACTTGGGTGTGCCTATATTTTGCAACTTATACATTAGACCTTTATGACAAACAGTGTCAAAAGACGATTGTACATCTAAGGTAACCATACCTACTGACTTTTTGATTTCTAGTTGGTGCTTAATGTCTTTCTTAAGTTTTCTAAGCGGGTGAATACAACTAAGATTACATCTAAAACCGAATTGTAAAGAAGGAAAAATATTCTTTTCCTCAATATGTGCATTCAGTCTTGATTTTAGAACACGCTCAAAATTTTTGGAAAACCCACACAAAAGGCTAATTGGGCGATAGCTTTTCGGAAAATCAACAGCCTTTGCCACAATTTTGGCCAATTTCCATTTGAGTGAAAAGTAGCCAGCATTAATGAAATTATTCAAAATTTGGGTCAACATACCTAGGGCACGTTTTGGCAGTTGTTTTAGGCAGATGTTTGGTATGTTGTCAGGTCCTGGCGACTTTTTGTTTTTAAGACTACAAATTACTTTTCTCACGTCTGATGTTGTTATTGATTGACCACTGAAAGGCGCGTTGGTGTCTAAAATATAGTTGTAATTATAGTAGCTGCATCTGAGAGCGAATCTGTAAGCTTATGCTTTTCCTCAAATAACTCACTGATTACTTGCGCTTTTTGTTCTCTAGTATAGTAAAGTTTGTTATTATAGGAAAAGCTAGGAATGAATTGTTTTTTATTTTTAATTATTTTCGCAATTTTCCAAAACGGCTTAGAGTTTTTGTCGAGAAGCGAAAGCTTTGTGTTCCAACTAGCATTAATTCGTTCAAACATATTAGCTTTTATTTGAAGGTTTAAGTAGTTGATTCTAGCCTTATAAATTGGCAGTCTAGTTCGTGACCATTGTCTTATCGCAATATTTCTAATTTTAATTAGTTCAGCTGTATGTTCAGTTATTCTAGTACTACGTAGTCTAGTGTCTCTAACTTTGGGGACTGCTTGGTTAATTGCAGTAATTACACTTGAAGTAAAAAATTCAACCATAGAGTCAATTTCATTTTCAGAAAAACTTGTACTTTCACCAAAAGGTGATCCGTTGCGAGTGCAGCTATTAAGGGAGGTTTTGAAAAGTTTCCAATTCGCTCTGGAGTACAAAAAGATTTCTTTTGTCACAATGGACAGCGATGTCTTCAGTTTAGAAATAATGGGTAAGTGGTCGGAGGAGAGGTCGGCGTGAACTGTTGGTTCAGTAAGGAGATGAGGTGAGCTTGCGATGAAAAAGTCGAGGGTAGAGGGTTTTGCTTTATAACTAGTAGGGATATATGTTGGGTCACTTGGATAGATAATACTAAATTTGGCTTGAGTTGAAAACTCGTGTAAAGTTTTGCCCCAGCTGTTTGCTTTAAGGCAGTTCCATTCACGATTACGGCAATTTAAATCTCCACCAACAATATAAACACCATCTACGCGGTGAATCTTAAGCAAGTCATTTTTAAAACATTCCTTTTGGTGCTTGGTATCGCAAGGAAAATGACAGGAATCGGACAAACATTTGGCAGGGGAGCCGGGAAAGTATGCTGCAAAAATTTTAATGATTCCACTGCTTATTTCCAGCTGTACACCAACATTTTCTATTAAGTGCGTATTGATTGAAGGAATTTGTTTGTGTCTTATTTTACTTTTGATGATTATTGCTGTTCCACCCCCTCGAGAAGAGCGTCGGTTATTTCTATAAACCGAATACCCAGGGAGAAAAAATCTATCCTTAGATGTCAACCGAGTTTCACATAAAAGGCAGATATCTACATGATTTCTATTTAAAAAGTTTAAAAGTTCTAATCGTTTGTTACCAACGGCACGCGAATTCCAT
Source organism: Chymomyza costata (assembly GCA_018150985.1). Lineage (NCBI taxonomy): Eukaryota > Metazoa > Arthropoda > Insecta > Diptera > Drosophilidae > Chymomyza > Chymomyza costata. The sequence continues at coordinate 949,821 of JAECWU010000380.1, read as the reverse complement.
GCCATAATATTACAGTTTTTACTTAAATCATACATTGGAGTACAAATATTTAATAGTTAGTTGCGTAATTATATTAAATTGGTCTCTCTTACAGGTGCAGCTACTTAGCTTATTTAAAGTGGTTTTGTCAGGGCAATCAGCAGTAGTTCTGTGCTGGCCGGAACAGTGAGCACAAGATGTTTTAATCGCGCATTGATTTGATCCATGTCCATAAAGTTGACAGTTGTAGCACTGCGTCAACTTGTTGTGAGTCTTGGTCTTATACTCCCAACGAACTTTAGTATGATTTACATACGAATAGTCCTCACGTAGTTATACTTTTGGGAGTAAAATACACAATGTACAGCAGCAACAAAGTTGAGGCCTAGATTAACTAGCATTGTTTTGACATCTTGGTTTGGAAGTTTGTCCAGTCCGGAAAGTACCGCTTTGTAAGGCTTGGTTTTCTTCGTCTCATATGAGAAGAATTCACACTTGAGCTCTTTTAATAAATTGCAAACCACGTTAAAGTTTACTTCATTTTTCACGTAAATTTTGTGGCCAATGGAAATTTTATTAATGAAAAAGTCATCGAGTTTGATGCTAGCAAAAGCATCATGTATAAATTTTGATGTCACCTTTATAACCGTTATGGGTGGCATTTTAGGAGTAGCCTCAGCTAAGGGCGTACCGTTTACATCGCTGGTCATATCATTCTCCTCAATAGTTTGCAGTGGACGATAGTAGTTAGTATAATTGTTCAAAGACTGATCATTTGAAATGTTTTTGTTTGCACGAGGCATTTTTACAGCGGCTGGTGCTGACGCCAGATAAATCGTTACACTGTTTAATTTTGTTTTTATTTATTTAATGAAGTTTAAAATTGTGTACACCCGGATTGCGGAAAAATATGTATGAAGTGTGCGCACACAGCACCACGAAAAAACTAATGTAAGCGGGGTCTCGGAATACGTACATCTATCCTTAATATTGTTGTGGAGACCGTTGACCCTCTCTAAAACAAATTCAATTTTTGCCCTGGAGTGTAGATCACTGGTGGAGTGATACCAAGGAAGGCCTCATAAGAGGCGGGGAAAAATATCGAAAAACCCATGAATATGAGAAATATATATCTTGGACCAAACTAGGTACCTAATAATAAATTATTAATATGCGAAAGCTCGGAATATGTACATCTATCCTTAAAATTGTTGTGGAGACGGTTGACCCTCTCTAAAACAAATTCGATTTTTGCCCTGGAGTGCATATCAGCCCAGATAGGGGCTCCATAAAACACCACTGCTTGGAAAATTGATCTGTATAGATAGATACATTTTGTTGTCTAAATTGAGACGAGAATTTCTATTTATAAGTGGGTACAATATGGTCTTTAAATGTTAACTTAGTGTCCAAAATTAGTCCTAAATATTTTACATTGCTTTCCCAGTTAACATCAACTAAGTTCAACTTGATATGGCTAGTCGGGAGGTAAATATTTTTGCGTTTTCTTGAAAAGAATATAGCTTGGGTTTTGTCAGCATTAAGAAGAATTTTCCATTTGTTAAAATTACTAACAAGGATGTCAAAAGCATCCTGAAGGTTATTTGTGATATCAGAGGCTAAAGTTCCAAAGCAAAGAGTCGCAGTATCATCAGCAAAAATGGATGATGTTCAATCTCTGAGATTTGAAATCGGAAGTATGTTGTACTTTTGAGATTGCACTTCACCCAAATGAACGGAGAAAGACCGATTTTTAGCGGAAATTTGAACAGATACATTTTATGTACAAGACCTTCGTGCCACACAGAATCAAATGCTGCTTTTATATCCAAGAGGACCATCCAGAGGACCTAGATCTAGCCCGATTGGATTAAATAATATTTTTAATTCTGAGTAGTGTGCTATGACCTCGTCGAAAGCCGAACTGCTGCGGCGGTAGGACATCTTTTTCATCAATGAAACTGACAAGCCTTCTTTTAATTACCCTTTCAAGAATCTTGCTTACAGCAGAGAGTAAACTTATGGGCCGACAGGAAGCGGGGAGTTCGAATGGCTTGTTGGTTTTCTTTATAGGGATGACTTTAGATATTTTCCATGACTTGGGAAAGCAACAAAGTCGAAGGCATTCATTGATAATCTGGCTTAAGTATTTTACTCCATTTCGGGGAAGTGCTTAAAGATAAAAATATTTTCAATGCTGTCCCATACTGGAGATTTTCTGGCCTTGAGATCTTTGATAATTGCTTTTATCTCAGAGCTGTTGGTATAGTAAAGCTGTGGAGGACTGGCATTTAATAATTCTCATAAATTGGCAGATCGTGAGGCTTCAGCAATTGTGGGTCGCTCAGGTCATTAGAAAGAGTATGATTTTCACTAAAAGTCTGTATATCATTTAATAAAGCTAGTTCCCTACTACCAATCATGGCAGCTTAACCTAGATGTACATAAAAAAAATAAAATAAAAAACCAATTATAATTTAAGGGTTCTACATACGAAAAAAATAACAAATAATAATAATAATAAATTTACAGGAATATATACAAATTTATATAAACTTTAAAAAGTTTGAACTTATTTATAAGAATCTCGTAGGAAGATCCCCTGGATGACACCTTTTAAGTCTTCTCTTTCTAGCTCTCAAGGTCAGCCGCCTCGCAAGCGCATTTGGATGTATTTCAAGGCGTTCGATGTATTTTTGAGCTTGCGACCGTATGACGTCGCCAACTTTAGGGATTTTCAGGTCTCTTTCAATGTCCCTTGTGCGCATGTACCAAGGAGCATTGGAAATTCTTCTCAGGATTTTGCTTTGCACCACTCTAATTTTATTAATGTGGGACTTCGCAGCAATACCATACACTTGCAACGCGTACTTCCATATTGGGCTCAAAATGGACTTGGATATGGTGACTTTGTTGGCGAGGGAGAGCTTATTTTTGGGGGAAAGCAGCCGTGATATTTTCTTAGCTCTGGCAAAAACTGTTCGCTGAACCATCGTTATATGCCTGTTGAAAGTAAGACTTCTGTCCAAAATTACACCCAGGTATTTATGTGCAGGCTCATGCTTGAGAGTGGAACCCAGCATCAAAATTCCGGGGCATGATCGACGTCTTTTGGCGAATGTAACACATGCGCATTTGCTGGCGTTGATTCCTATGTTCCAATCTAAAGCCCACTTTTCAAAACTATATACATATTGCTGCAAAGCCTCCGTGGTAATGCCAATTTCTGAGTTTCTCGTTAGCACTGCAGTGTCATCAGCATAGGTAGCAATTAGAGTGTTATCCACACCAACTCTTGTAACTGCACCAGACGTAGGCATATCTGCAGTATAAATTGAATAAAGAGTGGGCCCTAGCACACTGCCTTGAGGAACACCTGCACAGATAGGTCGCTTTGTTGATTTTGCTCCATCGACCACGACACAAAAGGACCTGCCCATTAGAAAGCTGTTGACGAGCCGGAAAAGTTGAGGAGTCAGACTGCTCCATCATGCCACACCCTATCAAAAGCTTGCTGAATATCCATGAACACAGCCACTGAATACATCTTATACTCCATGGCCTCCAATGCAAAATTGACAACACGGTGCAGTTGTTCTGCCACTTTGGAATTGCTTGCGAAACGTTTTCGAGTTTGAGAATTCGGTTTAGAATCACCCTTTCCATCATTTTACCCAGGGCTGGGAGGAGACTGATTGGCCTGTATGCGTCGACTTCGGTGGGCTGTTTCTCCGGCTTCGGTATCATCGTTATTAGCGCTGACTACCAGATATTTGGAAAATGTCCCAATCTAAGTATGCTATTAAAAAGCAGAACGATGAAAAGAAGCGCTTTTGTTGGAAGAAGTTTAAGTGTTCTGTTATCTAAGCGGTCTTCGCCTGGAGATTTTTTAGCCTTTAGTTTCTTGATCTGCAGTTCCACCTCCTGTAGGGTGACTGGGTTTGTAGGCAACGACATTTGAAATGGCGTCTCCAACTGCATTCGAACATTCGTTCGCATGACCTCCGGCGAGAGTAGGGTTTGCAATCCCGTGTTATATTTTCAATCCCGGGATTTCGGGATTACATTATCCAAATCCCGGGATCCCGGGATTGATCCCGGGATTGAATTATTTATGAAAAACACTATACATTATCAAGTTGAATTAAAAATGCCAAGTGGAAGAGTAAAATCTATACTAACAGAACCTGTAGCTAAAGTAGCTATGGACTACACAGATTTTTATTATTTTATTGCTGCAAAAACGAAACAATTGTAGAAAAACCGTATTTGAGATTGTGCTGCTTCTTCTCTGTGTTTGTTTACTTTTATAAATTGCTGCAAGTTATCATCAAAATTTAAAATTTATATTTAAAAATGCCAATACAGAGCGTCAAGTCTATGCTGATTGAAGCTGTTGCTCAAAAGGCTTTGGATGAAATCAATTTTATTGAAGGTTCGTCTGCTAAAACAAATTCATTGTGGAAAAACTAACTTTTGTATAATACAGAGACAATGGGTTTGCGTGGCGGCGCACAAATTGATCAAGTTCTAGATAATTATCATGAGGACATGAATGCAATTATACATTTCCACAAATGGCTAAAAATGGCAAATGCATTAGTGCTGAAAAGGCAGCGAATTACCATATTGTGCAACACTTTCTCAACAAGTCAACAGCAAAAAGTAGACTAGGGTCTGGGTTGAGGAAAAGTGGAGTTGAGAGTTGAAACACAGGGTTGGATTTTGAAATACATTTTGTTTTTGTAAAAGTCCTCAAGTCCGCAAATCCTCAAGTCAACACAAAGCGTGGATACCCTAATTGTAAAAAAAGTAGATTACATTTTGTAAAGTTTAATGAAAAGAAAAAAAAAAATTATGAATATAAATTTCAATTAATTTTACAACGACCCTTTCAACAAATTATCTAAATCTATGTCAACTTCAGTTGTAGACAATAATATTAAAGCTTCAAAATACACATTGCTCATCTATTTCTTTGCTTGTCCAAATGCAAACTAATTTGCTTCTAATTTTTCGAAGTGTTTCTCAATTCGCAGCTTCAAACTATTTATTAACAAAATCATACATAAAACAACAATAAAATCTGAATTAAATAGAATTGTCGTGAATGTCTACCAACAAAGCATATGAAAGTGTTGTTGCTTAGCACTTTGGTATAGGCAAAGAAGAAATAAAAAAACGCAAAAGACAAAATTGTTTGTATTGTTTGTTTCAGTATTTCGAAAATTTCAAAATATAATTCAGACAAAAGCTAAATCCCGGGCTTAGTTATTTCAATCCCGGGATTTTGAGATTCGGAAAAGCAACGGGATCCCGGATTTCGGGATCCCGGGATCCCGGGGTTGCAAACCCTAGGCGAGAGGTTGAGTGGTTTAAATCTCTCCTCCAAGCTGTCAGCAAAGATTTCAGCCTTCTGCAGACTGGAATAACACCAGCCACCTGCTGGGTCCTTAATTGGGGCTTTCGGGATAGCCTGCCTCTTAATGCGATTTGTAAGCCTCCAAAGAGAATAGTTGGCAGATACATCGGGGCTTGCACTTTCCAGCAAGCGATCAAATGTATCTTGCTTGTATTTCACAAGGACCTTTTGAAGACGATTAGACAACCTTTTGTAGATCTGATGAACACGAACGTCTCCTATTCTTGCGTATTCCCTTCTTACTCGTCTTTTAGTTTTATAAGCTCGGAAGCAATAGGAGGCAGTGGATCTCTTCGATTCTGCCTTGGTGTACACTGAGTCTTGGTAGCAGCGTATGACGCGGCCTGTGAAATGTTGCTCATGAAGATAGAGACAGCATCATCGATATCCTCTGCGTTGTTGATTTCCATATTAAGATTCAATCTTTTATCCAGATCAGATTTAAAAGCTTTTACAGAAAAGCCAAACGGCAGCATATGTTGCTTCCTGGGCTTAAATTGCGGTGTTTGATGCAGTATTTCTAAAACTGGCAAGTGATCCGAAGAGAGCATCTTTACTGTAAACTTATTCAATGCTATGATGAAAAAATCCAGAGCAGAGGGGACAAGCCTAGTGTTATAAGAGTAAAACGTCGGCTCCCCAGTGCACAGTGGTTGCTGCCATAGGCCAAAAATAAAAAAATTAAAGTTCGAATTCTGTCTCCAAATATAGCTTATTTATTTCTTAGAATAACAAGGTCTTAAAAGGTGTAATTGGTTTTGTTTTGCTCCACACGTACTTCAAAAGAATAGCTCCAAAAGAGAGACCACATAACTAGCTGCCAACTGTCGCCGTAAACATCGCGATTACAAAGTGCCAATTAAATTAAAAATATCAATATAAATATATTGTCAAATTGTTTGAATCAAAATGAATTTCATAGTTGAAAGTATTACCTTTGATTTAATATCAAATTAATGCAATTTTAATGCTGTGTGTGTTTAATAAAATTAATGTTCTCCTTGTGTCCTTGTAAGTGTTCAATAGTCCAAAAAATTATTTTTCAGGTAAGGGTTTAGTTGTGTTCCCCCCAAGCCCCTCCAATGATTTTTTTTTTATCATATTTAGTGAATATTGTAAGATTGATAACTATTAACATCAGCTGCTTAAATTTGCTTATGCTTGTGTGATCTTGTTTTAACCAACGCTGCCTCTTTGTTTTTGTGAGCGCTTTTTGAGTGGAACTGTACATTTTTTATTGTTTTTTTTCTTCGTTGAGCTTGGTCTGATCTACTGTTTTTTTATGTACGTAATGAATTGTGTTTTAGTTTTGTTTTGCTTTTTCTTCACTATTCATATTTTTTAATTTCTTACCCTGTGCATTTTTTGTAAAAGGAACATCTTTTCAGTGTCAACTTTCTCGCCAATATATTTTAGATTTTGGTGCTCTGACAAAGTTTCGAAAACTGAAAAATCTAGGAACGCTTACGACTTAATTAAGGCTAAAACTGAAAATAATGGTTACTCCATGCAATGAAAATCAATTATTAAATCGCCTAAATTAACTAAATTAAACTAGGACTAATTGTGGACAAACCAAAAACTGGTGGAAGTGGGTCTTCTAATGACGGAAACACAGCCAGAGAATTTTTTAAAAATATTCTATTGTCTGCTGAAATTACAGGCCTGAATAGAAATTTGATAGATAGATGTGCTACCATATTACAAGCTTTATCGTCAGGTTATCGTATTTACATGGAAAAATTTAGAGTTTACGCGCTTAATACTGCCCTTGAATTAACTAAAGAATATTCTTGGCATTACCTCCCAGCTACAGTGCATAAAATATTAATACACGCTCCTCATGTAATAGAAAACGCATTAGTGTCAATTGGAGAGCTCTCTGAAGGAGCTGCTGAGTCCAGATACAAAGACATAAAAAAGTTCAGAAATCAGCATACACGTAAAGCTTCTCAAATTTTAACAAGTACCGATATGCTGAACAGGTTACTTTTGAGTTCTGATCCTTTTATATCAGACCAAAGAAAATTAATAAGCAAGAACAAATCAAATTTGTTTGAATAAGTTTTTGATTTGTTAGAATAATTTTGTTTATATTTTAGTTTTGTTGTAATATGTTTTTCTTTTTTGAATTTTATTACAATAATTATATTATGTTTATTTTATAAATAGGTATTAAGTTATAATACTTTATTAATTAAAAAAAATGACTTAAATTTCTTTTATTTTATTGTGTTAAATGGTTGAGTGTTTGGGCGGAAGGAGGGAACGAGGGAAGGCGGAAGAGGTCGTTAACCACGCCTATTTCGTAAATATTGTATTTTTACATTATTATATAGTCACACAAAAATTTTCAAGCCGATATCTTAACGGGAAGTATTTTTGGCCACCAGCTCCATACAACAGCAACCACTGTGCAGTGGCTAAAATTTGGCACGAACTACTGGTTATGGCCTCTTGTAAACGATTTCCACGGTAGCACGACCTTAAGTTACCCCACCATGGGTGCTTTGCGTTAAAGTCGCCACCGGCGATGAATTTGTCGCCCAAGGTGATTATAAGTTGATCGAAATCGGCCTTTGTCCAAGGTTCTTTGGGTGGAAGGTATAGGGACGCAATCGAAACGTCGCCGCCATGCATGGGTATATTCACACTCGCAATCTGCACTTTCGTATTTGAAGTAGGCTCGTTCTGTGAGTGAGCAATCATAGACCTAACGATAACTGCAGAACCACCTTTAGAGTTACCACTGGGATGATTGGCATAGTATTGATCATAACCGGGTAGATATGCTTCCTGTCTAGAGCGTATATGAGTCTCCGTAATCAGCATAATGTCAATATTGTTGGCACTAAGAAAAAGCCTAAGTTCTTCATTCTTTCTGAAAAATCCTCGTGCGTTCCATAATCCGATTTTTAGATCAAGATTATTCATTTTAATATGAATTTGTTTACCAGGTCACGAAAGGCTTTAAGTTTTTTGTTTAGCCCTTGATCTTCTACATAGTTTATTGGCTCTGGCATATTTTGTTTTGTAGATCTATTGAAGTTTCCACTATTATTATGTCTAGTCATGTCAGCATAGGAGAACCCGTTTTTGACGACGGAGGCGAAGGTCCATTTTTTGACAATCTTACTTCTGGCTTTAGTTTTTCAGCTAGATCCATTCGGACTTTACAGCCCTTAAAAGAGGAAGCGTGATCGCCGCCACAATTTGCGCAAATATAGGTCTCGCTCATTCGCAGCTCGCAAAAAGTTAGAGCCAGTGGGGTGATCACCCGAGCATTTACCGCAAACTGGCTTCTTAAGACAGTAGTTGCGAGTGTGGCCAAAATCTTGGAACATTGCACCAATTCTTTGTTATGATGCGATTTCATAACTGTAACCCTATGTCTGCCTATATGGCTTATTTTAATAGCATCTGCTACGTTAGGGGTCTGCTTAATTGTTATGCTACGCCAGTCGTGTTTTCGAGGGCAGTAGATGTTGAGTACCTACCTCAAAACCTCTATCAGTAAACTTATTGGTAATCTGTTCTTTGGGAACATTGGGATAAACATCCTTGATCAACAGTCTATATGGCTTGTTTTCCCTAAGCTGATGATGCCAGAATTCACAATTGTGCTGCGTTAGCACTTTTACTACAGCTCTAAACATTTCGGAGTTTTTAGCATAAATTCGCATAACTCCAGAGTGGGATGTACGAATGTCAATATCATTAGAAGGAATAACCGAATTAAGTACCTCCTCAAGTTTATCAAGCTGGATGACATGTGGCACACAAATAGGCGGAGGTTTAGCAGTTGAGCTTTTCTGTTGCACACAGTAAGCCTCGTTTGATAGATCAGGACAACTTCCTTGGTCATCCATTTCCATGACAGCCTCAGCTTCCTCAGCAAGAGCTGCAAAACGATTATTCTGACGTGCCGCTGCAGCATTGCTGACATTAGGGCGCCTATGAACAATATTAACGGGTGTCGGCTTTGCTTTAGCTATAATTTTTGTGGCCTTCGCTTCTCTTTTCTGCTTTCTGCGAACAGAAACCAGAGGTAATTGGAAGGAGCAAGAGTCCTTTACTGAAACCTCATGAATAGGCTTGAGCTTTGATGCTGAAGCTGCAAACGAGCATATACTAGCCGTTGTTGCGCTTGAAGTTGTATAAGTTAAAAAAGAACTTACAGTAGACGACGTGCAAGTTGTAGTAGTAGTTGTCGCTTGTGCACTGACTGAAGACAGCGAAAAATCCCTTAAGAGTTGAGAACGAAGCTCCGAGGGAGATTGACCAGCTAACAGTTTCATCTTCTCAAACTCAGGCAGTTTTTTCCTCTTCTGGGAACTGGAAAGTGGGTCCAAATCCATTTTGAGCAGTTAGCAAAACTTTCGTCGCGGAAAGAATTGCCCTGTTAAAGTTTTATTTAATTGACTTCGATGCAGAAGCCAAATTGAATGAAAGGGAAAAGAGCACGATACTCTTTCCCCTCGTTTGTGACTGCGCGCAGACCGAGGGATATAGTCTTGCCCTATAGTGGAGCTCGCGCGTTATACGAATTACGAGCCAAAATTCTCTTCTCGCGACCGAAACAAATACCGATTAGTACGAATTTGAGACACAATGTGTACGTACAAACAAAGTGAGTAAACAATGTGTACATACAAGCAAGGTGAGTAAACAATGTGTACACATACGATATTTATGTGCACACCGGACGGTGTGTACACACAACACAAGGCAAAAATAAAAAGTGCCCAGCGGAGTCTTAACAAATTTGCACTGTCACTGCACAAGTTTAAGTTTGTTTTTTTGATTTAATTGTTAAAACTTTTTGAGTCCACATTAACAGTGAAGTTCAGGTGTGAAATAAATTGTGCCACTAATGTGGACTTGTCCATAAATTAAAATTATTGCAAAATGTAACTTTTCACAACAGAAGAATATTTTTCATGACCACACACGTGTTGCTGCTGATTTTTGTAATCAGCTGATCAGCATTTTGTTCGGGGGTCGAGAAACGATGTCGTTATGTTTATTTTTAAGGACTTTTGACAGTTCCAGAAGTGAGAAGAATTGTTTCCAAATGTAGATAGGAAAGTGTTCCAAGACTCATTTCAAAAATTGAACAACAATTTATGAATAGTAAAGCTTAGCCATTTAACAAAATAAAAATCCGTCCTATTTCTGTATCTCATCCAGTTCCGGCGAAGGCTATTTCTGCGCATAATGAGGTTTCTTATATGCTGAGGCAGCGTTCTTGGGGCAAAGTTGACTCTTTTCTTCAGAATACTGTTTTGTTTGGCTCTATTGATCCCGCTGCTGCAGACAGACATTAAATTATAAATGATATCATAATGGTTATCAGTGATAAGTTCCACGGGAGGTGTGGCGAACAATTTAACACAATAACTAAGCTAGCACTTAAATATGTTTAATCTAGTAAATAATATAACTAACTCAAAAATCATGGCATGGAATGCGCGTGCCGTTCGTTGTAAAAGACTTGAACTCTTTAATTTTTTAATTAACAATAAGATCCACATTTGCCTTTTAAGCGAATTTTTTTAAGCAATAATTATAACGTATCTACCGAACTCAGACCATTTAGCGTTATTGAAATTATAACGAAAGCAATTCACTATACTAGGAGAGCTGTGAAAAAAAGTTGGAACCGGAAGGTGATCAGAGCCGAGGCCATTTAATGTGATGGTATTTGTTAGCAATTGGGAACAAACAAAAGACACAGTGTTTATAGTCTGTGGTCCTTCCGATGGTTGTGCCAATGCCGATTGGTTTAAAAGTCTTGTGGGTGTTTGGGCTACGTATTGGTGCAACATCCTGTGGTGAGGTTACGAGCAAACTCTACACAGTGACGATTTGCAGGCAGGCACGGTATGACCCTTTTGTAAAAAATTTTCGCCAATTTATGTAACGTTCAGCTGGTTCACACCTCTCCACTTGTTCTATCCCTTTGGGCTCCTTTGAGCGGCTAACAAAAACAGCCTGTGGTGGGGTTCGTTGGATTAGTTCAAGTGGAGGCCAGAACAATAACATGAATACAAAAATGTGGAGGCCCTTGCCAGATTACACTCAAAGAATATGAGAATATATAAAAGTAAAATAACAGACAGACATAGACATTCAGAGATAAATATTGACATTGCCATCCTAATGTTGCTTGGATGTTCTGCAACATCGCGCGTCTGTACCCACCCTACCTATGAGTCATTTCATGCGTTAACATGACTCCCTAATTTGCTTTACCCTATCCTCTTCCTTTAAAAAAACTTAACAAAATTTCTATTCCCTAATATTACAATATTATTTATTCATAAAAAGAAAAAAAAATTCCTAACTCCATTTGTTTCTTTGTTTCTATAATTCTAAGTCTGTTATAAGTACATAATTATAGGTTTTTAAGCGTTTTAAATTCAACAATACTTCATGATTAATTTAATATTTTCTAATTTTTATATGGGGGTGTATTAACTTTTACATCATTCAAGTATTTTAATGGGTCTAAATTTATAATTGGTTTTAGTGTGTTTGTTTGGTGTTTGTGTTTTTTTTTTTTTTGTTTTGTTTTGTGTTTTAGATTTTTTATGTTTTTGTGTTGCAAAACTTAGTATATAAGCATTTTTGGTATTTTCTTAAAACAATATGTATATAATTTTACGTTGGTTTGAACCGAAGAAAAGCGAATGCAATCAGGTGTGGCATGTGTGAATGAAGGGCATGCACGGATAGAGTGGTCATCTTATTTGCAGGTAATTTTTCTAGAACAGGCCTGTATAATTCATTCATGTCCTCATTGTCTCCCCCCATTGTATCTGTAATAAACAAAATTTAGTTTTTCTGCAATGAATTTGTTTTAGCAGACCTGCCTGCAATAAAATTTATTTCATCCAAAGCCATTTCAGCTTCAGCTTCAATTAATATATATTTTACGCTCTATCTCGTCATTTTTAATTCAAGATTTTAAATTTTGATGATTACACTAGTCGACGATGAAAAATCTCCAGAGATGAAACTTATATTTTATGTTAGGGTAATGTTTCAGCGTTAAAAACCCGTTGTTTTTTTTATCCTCCCATAGCTTGTTTTTTTTTATGACTATTTTAGAGAAAAATGTCATTTTTCATAATACGGTTGCACATATGAGGTCATAAAAACATTACTAATTCGAATTTTTTCATTATAATTTTTTTTTCAAAAGTAGAGAGCACATTGGAAACCTTCAGAAAAAACTACAGCCGAAAGAGTGTGACTTTTTGCACGAATATCGCTATTTCTTTCAGAAAAACTCTTAGACACCTCAAAAGTTAGCTATTTTTTGTTATTGGTCATGATATGAAGATGCGATTTCTGTATAGTGTCGATTTTTTATTCAATTTTTAGTAAAAATGAAAAAAATACATTTTTTTTGGATAGAATTTTTTTTTGTCACTTTCAACTGCATTTAAGCTCTTGAAAGTGGTTGATTTTTCTATATTGGGAACTTTTATATAAAGTAGTAGTCATTACCTTTCAAATAAATCCTTTTTCATGAAATTCGGACTATCCATTGAACACCAGCAGTTCAAGTACACAAGTACACGAAATCTCATGATTTCACCAAAAATATACGAATTTTTGTATATAATGGTGCTCATGAACGAGCTCTTAAATAAGCTAAGCCGCTGCACAAGCAAGAGCGAACAATTTAACACAATAACTAAGCTAGCACTTAAATATGTTTATTCTAGTAAATAATATAACTAACTTAAATATCATGGCATGGAATGCGCGTGCCGTTCGTTGTAAAAGACTTGAACTCTTTAATTTTTTAATTAACAATAAGATCCACATTTGCCTTTTAAGCGAATTTTTTTAAGCAATAATTATAAAAAGTGATATAAGGCACTCACAAATTCCGAACATAAATACACACCTAATTGAAAACATAGGCATTGAGATCATAGCAAACAGAGAAAATACCTTTAAAATCTTCTCTGCTTATTTCCCAGGTTCATCAGCAAAATGTTTACCGAACTCTTGTACCCACTTTAATGATGCTAAGCACAAAAAATAATTATTTAAATTAGACCTTTTAAAAATTCACCAAATACAAGGTAATTTTCTTCTAGGTGGCGATTTAAATTGTCGAAATAGGCAATGGAACTGCCTAAGAGCAAATTGCTGGGGCAATACTCTGTCAGAGCTACCGGCACAGTGCAAGTTTAGCATTTTATATTCGAGAGATCCGACATACATCCCCGCAAGCTACAAAGCAAGGCCAACACTATATAATATTATCTAACTTAACCAACCATATCACCGAACCGAAAGTTCACAATGATTTATCATCAGATCATATGCCTATTACTTGTGAGCTCAAAGCTGACATTGTTCGCCAAACTTTTTCTAGATTTCAATTTTGTAAAGCTATTTGGAAACTATTTAGGCGCACCATTAATGAATTTCTAGAAAACAGACCTATAATTGACCCATATATAGCCCTCACAACAGGAGAAATAGACTCGATGGTTAATCATGCTACAAGTAGTATTTTAAGCGCCATCAAAACATCGATTCCCAAAAAGTTTTTCGCGGCATCTTATACCAACTTACCTGAGTCCATAATAGAGCTCATAAAAACGACAACATTGCCCGTAGACTATGGATTTGGACAAGACAGCCCATACACAAAGCAAGGCTTAACCACCTAAGCCGTCAAATTAAAATCAAAATGTCTTCGTTTGTTTGTGAAAATATTGTAACCAAATTTGGCATTAAAAAGTTTTTTAGAGTTCCAAATTATCAAATTTGATCAAAATCGGTCAACGATCGGTCAAAAAAACGTGTTTTGTGCAAATTTGGCAGTCGGAAGTTTTTTATAGTTTCCAAGCACTGTACCAAATTTTATCAAAATCGCTTGACTATATCATATAGCTCCCATTGGATCGATCGGTCGAAAAAATGTTTTTTGTACAAAATTCGTTGTTTCGTTTGTTTGTGAAAATATTGTAACCAAATTTGGCATTAAGAGGTTTTTTATAGTTTCCAATCAGTGTACTAAATTTGATCAAAATCGGTTGACTATATCGTGTGTCCCCCCATAGGACCGATCGGTCAAAAAATTTTGTTGGTGCTAAATTTGACTGATTTCTGTTTGTTTATGAAAATATCGTATCTTTTGGAGGTTTTAAGCAATATTTCGGACTTAACTGCAATGTGGTGGTACAGGGTATCCCAACGTCGTCTGCGCCCGACTTTAACGTACGCCTTCTTTTTTTACTGTTAATTTATAATTTCCAAATCATTTACTTATTGTCTTAGGGATAGATTGGAAATAAACTATTTTAAAAAAAAAAAAAAAAAAAAAAAAATTAGCATTACCTATAATAAAAAAATAAATGTCGTGTTATGAGTCCGAGGGCATCTAGATGCAGTCGAAGGCATCGCAGCGCAAGTAAAAATTATTCACGTCGTTTATAGGAGTTATTTGCTTCACGTGTCCCAAGTCCATATATTCCTAGATAACAGCATTGTAAACTGCGTTTAAATGAGGATTTCGCTTCAGTCGTGCCTCGTTCTTTAGGAATTGGCTGAGCGACCCAGATTAATTTGATCTGGAGTCTTTGCAGTAATACTACATAGCGCCCGTCGTCCACTCTTCTCGTGGTCTGAACGAAGTTCCGTTCTCAGATCACATCAGCGCTTTTCGTCAACTTCTTTGGGATATCCTCCACCTCCCAAAATTTGGTGAGAATTTTATCCAGTTGTGGCTCCTGGCTGAGAAAAACCTTTGTGCTGAAGGAGGAAATGGCTGCCGTTGTGTCACTGGTAACTGGTCCCGTAAGGATCAAACCAAATATGGTTTCTTGACCTAGCAGCGATCCACATATATTGTGCTGGGTACCCTTCAGGAAAATTGAGGGAAGAATATCTGCTCCGATCAAGACATCAACTTGAGAGCTTAGGAGAAAATTGGGATCAGCCAACTATAAGTCTGGCATATTCCCTAGCGATGAGCGAGAGATTGAATTAGTTGGCAAACTTCCAGCGAGGCTTGGCAACACATAAGCCGACGTCTCGATTTGAAGTCTTGGCTTCTGGAGTGGAGCTAGTTTAAGGTGACACATTTTGTGCGACTGAGCCGCTACCGTATGGTTTAATCCCAGCACCTGCGCCTGGACATTTTGGGAAGGCAGCCTTAGTGTGTTCAGTTATAAAGGTTCCTTCTGAACCTGAATCAATAAGAGCACGGGTCGTAAAGCTTGTTCCTAGATGGCAAACGTTTACGAGCGCCGTACCTAAAAGGACTCTTCGGGATTTTGAAGCAAAATAATTCTGAACATTTGCTTGCGATGGATGAGTAATGGACTGTATATTTGAATTAGGAGTTACGACAGTGGATTGCGGCAGGGCCGTATGAGTGGATTGCCCATTGTAACTTGCAGAGGATACTTGCGGCCACCACGGTGAAGCAGATAATTATGACGTCCTTTGCACGTGTAGCAATTATGCGTACTTGTGCAGTCTCTGAGGATATGCGTTCTTGCAAAGCAGTTTAAACACATATTTTGTTGTTTAATGTACATTTCTCTCTCACCGACGGACATTTGGAGAAAACGTGGGCACAGGCGTGATTTTCTTTGGAACATAATTTGCATGTCTGTTTGGAGGCCGGCGCTTTTATATGAAGCTTCGCTTCGAAGGCATTTAGTTTGTTGGGGGCAGAATCCTTCCTTGACAGTCTTGTATGGGCTTGCGTGCTTGTAGACGGTTTAAGATCCTCTATAGCTTCGAGAGTTCTATATCGCTCAATAAGGAAAGCATTGAGCTCTTGCCAGGATGGGATGTCCGCTTTGCCTTTCAGAGATTGCTCCCACAGTGACAGAGTGAGCTTCGGCAATTTGGAAGAGCAGAGGAATACAAGAATGCAATCCCAATTCACGGTTTGAATTTTTGAGTGCTTGAGTGCTAAAAGGCAACTTTGAACGGTGCTCTGAAGTTCCTTTATGGCAGTACCTGACTCGTGTGTGACTGAGTTCAGGTTAAAAAGGACTTTTAATTGGCTGTTTACCAGCAATCTTTTATTTTCAAAGCGCTCTCGTAAATTGTCCCATGCGGACTGGAAAACTTCATGGGTGAGCGGGGCCTTGGCTACAATATCATTTGCTTCGCCTCTTGTTTTGGCCAGGAGATGGAAACGTTTCTCTACTGGCGCTAATGGCGGATTATCTATTGTGGTAGGCGACTGATCTTTAACAAAAACACTAAATGCGTACTTAACAATTTATTTATTTCTTCAACTCCGTGAGCGTTCTAGCTGCGCCAACATATAATACAGAATGGCTCTCACTCTCGAAGTACATATACACTTAGCCTAGTGGTTAACATAGGGAGTGAGTTAACATCAGCAGACGCTGTATGTTAACATAAGTATATGCCTTATGTAAATTAATCGAATAGATGATATTTTATATTAAAAAAATACTTTATTCGATATGCTCAAACTCAATACAAACTCGAGCTGAGTACAAACTTAAAACTATGCTTACAACTAGAACTGGGTACAAACACGAACTGGGTACAAGCACAAACTGGGTACAAGCACAAACTGAACTCTTAATGTTCTAACAGTTATATTTATAACTAATAACTGCTGACTCTACAGTCTGCAGTTGTTTATACTAATTCTGCGCTGCTGCCTCCGATGTTTATGTTGTAGCTGCTGTGCCGCTGTTGTTGATCGTCGCCAAGGGTCTAGCCGCTGACGATGCTGAATGCCTGTTGATCGTCGCCAAGGGTCTAGCCGCTGACGATGCTGAATGCTTGCAACGTCCGGTGTCGCCTTCTGGTGGCGTGATCGATAGTAGACGTTTTGACAAGCTTGCGTATGTTGTAGTTGTATGAGACTTAGGGGAAAAGTGATGTGTAGCGTTAACTTGTATATTTCCTATTATAATAGAGAGCGAGTTAACATCAGCAGACGCTGTATGTTAACATAAGTATATGCCTTATGTATATTTCCTACTACAACTCGGCCATCCTGACGATAAGATCCCCTGATCTATACTTAAATAACTAAATATACATTGAATTCTTAAATTATGAATACATTTTTTTTTAAGCTTAAGTTTTATGTTTACCCTTTATCCAATGCTGAATATTGAATGCTCCAGACACCTTGATACGGATTACGGGAAACCTGAAAGCCATCTACATCTTTAAGAACGAACCTGTCATTTTTTAGTATTTTAGTTATCATGTAAGGTCCCTTGCTCTTTGGAATAAGCTTTCTTGAAGTTCCTACCGTAGAGTCAAAATTTTTTACAATAACATAATCACCTACTTTGTAACGCTTTGGGCTTCTCCTTTTTTTGTCAACTTGTAATTTATTGTAAGCTTGTGATTTTGTTTGAATCTGTTCTGCATTTTTAACCTCTTCTAGCTTTTCTTTTAACTCATCAATAACATGGCCTTTTTGATGTATGCCAAATAACATCTTACTTGGGAACTGTTTAATACTCCTATGTTGAGTATTGTTTAAGGAATATTCAACTGTTTCAACAACAACATCCCAGTGTAATCCTTTCTCTGGCTCTGTCAACTTTGCTATCATTGGGCCAAGACTTCTGTTTATGCGTTCCACCTGACCGTTAGCTTGAGGAGACCCTGTCGCGATTTTAACGTGTTTAATATTATTTTCGACTATAAAATTTTCAAATTCACCTGACGTAAAGCAACTTCCGCGATCAGAAATTAAACAAGTTGGTTTGCTATATGCTCTGAAATAATCTCTCAATGATTGTAAAGTTCCTTTGTTTTTGTTGTTTTCACTGTGTATAACCGAACAAATTTTGTGAACGCGTCAACAACCACTAAGATATGTTTCTTTGATCTTCCTGTATCAACTGGGCCATAATGGTCTATATGTATTATTTCAAATGGTCTATTTCCTTTCGGAATGCAATTTAAAAACCCTTCTTCTTTTCCGCTTTTTGGTGAAAACGCGATGCATTTCAAACAGTTGTCAATGTGTCCACCACATTTTTCTTTTAAATTCTGGAACCAATAAGTCTTTGAAATAGCATCTATCATTTTGTCTCTACCTATGTGGCCTATTTCATCATGGTATTTATACAGCACATGATCTTCCATGTCATGTGAAACATAAAAGAGTAGTCTATTGTCATTTAACTTTTTGTACACTATGCCGTTTCTCATTTCATAAAGTTTATGCTCTGACTTTTCTAATAACGTTTTTATTTTTCGTAAGTTTTCTTCCTTTGCTTGACATATAATTAGGTTGTCTTCAAACTTATTAGTTTCTATTACCATTATATTACTGTTTCGACTTAGTGCGTCGACGTGGTGCATTTTGTTACCTGCTCTATGTATTAATTCATAATCATAATTCTGTAATTCCAAAGCCCAACGAGCAATTCTGGGATTTAACTCAATTTTATTCAGTGTAAGAGTTAAAGAGTTGCAATCTGTAACTATTTTGAAATGTTTCCCTTGTAAATAAATACGAAATCGGCGCAAAGCATAAATTATTGCTAAAGTCTCTAGTTCAAAACTGTGATACTTGCTTTCTAATTCTGTAGTTCTTTTTGAAAAATTAAGTATCGGATGCATCTTTTTATCCTCCTTTTTCTGCATGAGAACTGCACCAAAGCCAAGTGAGCTTGCATCACAGTGTAGCTCGGTTTCGTCTTTATAATTGTATATTGACAATACGGGTGCTTAAACTAATTTTTCTTTAAGTTTCCTAAAGCAGTCTAACTCTTGTTCTTTAAATTCAAATTGTTTGTCCTTCTTAAGCAAATCGTACAACGGTTTTGCTTCTGTTGAAAAATCTTTAATGAATCGTCTGAAGTACGAACATAAACCGAGAAAACTTTGCACTTTGTGTGCTTTGTCAGGAATAGGGAATTTTTTGACTGCTTCTATTCCCTTATCATCAGCATTAATTCCATCTTTGTCTATTAAAAATCCCAAATATTTTAGGCTAGGCTGCAAAAATTCGTACTTGTCAAGACGTAGTTCTAATTTATTTTGCACAATCTTATCAAAAACTTCTTTTAATGTTTTCATATGTTCTTCTACATCTTTAGTCGCCACCATGATGTCGTCCATGTATATAATGACCCTATTGTCTTTAATCATATCCGCGAAAATTGTGTTTACAAATCTTTGAAAAACAGCTGGGCCATTTTTTAACCAAAGGGCATGACAAATGAAGTGTACTTAAAAGAGTCTTCATGTACAGCTACATGAAAGAATCCATTTCGTAAAAACAGTTTTATTTTCTAATTTGTCTAACAAATCATCGATAAGAGGAAGAGGATAATTATATTTTTTGGTAATCTTGTTTAACAGACGATAATCTACACACATTCTGTCCTTTCTCTTTTCGATTAAAACGGTTGGCGATGCATATTCTGACGTACTCGGTCGTATGGCTTTTTCTTTCTTGTATTCGTCTAATAAAACTTGCAATTTTTTCTCTTTTTCCGCGTATGAAAGACGTCTTGGTCTGCAACTAAATGGTTTTCGGTTTTCAAGGCTCAATTTTATTTCGCACTTTGTTACTGGTGAGCTTGGTCTTTCTGCCTTTAAATACGCATTTTCGAATAACTTTTTCAATTGACACTGTATACCAGTGGTCGTCACAAAATACACTCACATTTTTTTTTTTGCGTATGTATTGAAGTTTTCTCTGCCGCAGTGACGTATGCGACGCTGACGATGCTCTACGTTGCTAAGCAACAAACACGCAGTTGATGGTGCGTGGCTTCGGCTCTTGTTGTTTTTGTTGACGTCAAGCATCGTCAGCGTCGCAATACGTCACTGCGGCAGAAAAATTTCAGTACAAAAAGAACGCACACATGCATGAGTTTTGTGTATAACACATGACGTGTCTCGACGTCGCTAATCCCTATGCTCGCGTGCATAGGCCGTGCCGACCACTGCTGTATACTATAGCTAATATTTGTACCAATATTGAGCTCAATTTTTTCCTCTGCACAATCTATTTGAAGTATTTCGGTAATAGCATTTTCTAACAATTGATCTTTAGCCGTGTCAGTTGTCACATTTTTGGGATTTAACAGTTTCTCCTTTACGCTTACAATTGAATTAGCAGCATTCAATCCTAACAGTTGTTGGTCTGACTCTTTTAAAACCGAGTTGTTTGCATTTTCTTTGTCTGGTAGTTTCGCATTAACACATGATTGCTCTGCTCTATTACTTAACGTTTTTTCACTAAAGCGTAAATGATCGTTGGCTTCTGTCTTTACTTTTATCTTGTCTATGCACCTAAAATCTTCGTTGCATACTATTTCTGAACTATCACATAATTCATTGTTTTCTTTTATAGGATCTACCGTAATCAGTCTCAAAATGTCTGGGTCAAATTTCAAACCACATGCTTTTAAAAAATTTCTGCCCAGCACTACATCGTAGCCCATAGACTCATTGGAAACAACAATTAAATTAAAATGTACTTTTAATGATTCTTTAAATATAAAACATAAACATTTTCCAAATGTATTAAGGCGACTTTTGTTAAGTCCAAAATAAGGTTTTGAAACTGGATTTAAATTTATTTGATTTGAAACTGATGATATTTTAACAAATGAAATTGGGCTCCCCGAGTCTATTAGGCACGCTGTAATTAGTGGTGTTTTAGAATTTTCTTTAAAATAAATCTTAAAATATCTTACGTAATTTTCTTCTTTTGCGAACTGGGCAAAGTTTATTTGATTTTCCATTTTTATTTTATTGTTGGGTTAGGACCACTTCTGAAATTGTGGTAGGCGACTGATCTTTAACAAAAACACTAAATGCGTACTTAACAATTTATTTATTTCTTCAACTCCGTGAGCGTTCTAGCTGCGCCAACATATAATACAGAATGGCTCTCACTCTCAAAGTACATATACACTTAGCCTAGTGGTTAACATAGGGAGTGAGTTAACATCAGCAGACGCTGTATGTTAACATAAGTATATGCCTTATGTCAAAGAATATAGAACTACATAGAATGCGCATCTCGCCCAAATTTATTTTAGCGCTTGTTGGTACGGGCGGGCGGCATCAAACGAAACGAAATGTTGGTTCTATTTTTAGAACAGTCACCGCTTGTGGGTACGGGCGGGCCGCACCAAATGAAGCGATATGTTGCTTCTATTTTTAGAACATGCAGACTCCGTTAATTTTCAAAGTTGTTGTCCTTCCAAAATGTACAAGAGACTTATTTTAACATAGTTTGCAAGTTGGTGTTGATGGGTCAGTGGTATACGTGTCTGAATGGCGTGAGATTATTTTGAGTTCAACTGCAGGGTGTTCAAGTATTAGTGTTGGTGTATGCATGCGGTAAAACCCTTGAACAAATTGGAAGTCGATAGCAAAATACTCTTTTTCGCATTTTTCTCCTTTTTCACATGCATTTGTTAGTGTGAAGCCAAACGTGGTAAGGAAGTGTCATAGCCCTTCACCGAAAGGGCATGGATGTTTAGGAAGTTAAAATTTACATTTTTTGCTGAAGCTGAAAATATGAACATTGCCGACAGCCAAAAACGAAGCTCAGAGCCGAGATCAATTGCCAGCGCTCGTGAAATGCCTGTGCTATTATTAGATATTCGCGTTTGCTCTGCCAGCCAGTGTGTGTACGCCGAAAACCCGTTCAACAGTATGAGAATCGATAGCGAAATACTCTTTTTCGCATTTTTCTCCTTTTTCACATGGATTTGTTAGTGTGAAGCCAAACGTGGTAAGGAAGTGTCATAGCAGACACATTCCCCGAAAGGGCATGGATGCTTAGAAACTAAAAATTTACAATTTTGGCTGAGGTTGAAAATATGAACATTGCCGACAGCCAAAAACTAAGTTCAGAGCCGAGATCAATTGCCAGCGCTCGTGAAATGCCTGTGCATTTTTAGATTTTCGCGTTCGCTCTGCCTGCCGGGGTAAACAAGAGCTGTAAAAATTTTGCGCACGGAAATGAGAATGCAGTTTGTGTGTATACGCCGAAAAACTGTTCAACAGTATGAGAATCGATAGCAAAATACTCTTCCAATTTTTCTCTTTTTTTACATGCATTTGTAAGGGTGAAGGCAAACGTGGTTATGAAGTGTCATACCAGTCACATGCTTCGAAAGGGAATGAAGGCTCAAAAACTAAAAATTTACACATTTTGCTGAGGCCGAAAATATGAACATTGCTGGCAGACGTTTGTTCTCTGCCCGCCCGCACCATAGAGCTCTAAAAATTTTGCATACACACCTTAGTATGTATACTGTCATTGGGAAAACAGTTGCAAGAAATACACACTCATTTCGTCTTGTCGCTACCTCACAAAAGTGCGTATTTTACTATGAAATTAAATCAGTGGTGGGCAGTCTCTCAATTTGCATAACTCGCGAGGCTATTGCACCAAAATCTGCCGCAGCGCAGTCGACTCATGCACGGTCCAAGTGTGTGAAATCTCTCACATTTTTTTGCTGGATTGCGGTTCTTGCTCTCTCGTGCGCTTTTGCTTACTGCGCTGTTTACTCACACAAAGAAATGTTTGTTTGTATGAGTTTTGCCCATCACTGGTCTAATGTGTCGAGGTTCTATTCTCAAGATGATGTTAGATTCAACTTGTTTTTTTTTTTGTTAATTTTCCATAATTTCTGTTCTGTTTCTATTAAATATTTTTATTTTTTTTTATTGTCGTAAGAAAATTAATGTTTCATTTTCGTATTTTGATATCCTCGCAGGTACAGTACGCTTTCTAAGCATTTAATTTCAATGTAAAATACGCACTTTTGTAAGGTATAATAAGGAGGTAGCGGCAAAACGAAATGAGTGTGTATTTTTTGCCGACAACTGTTTTCCCAATGACAGTATACATACTTAGGTGTGTATGCAAAATTTTTAGAGCTCTATGGTGCGGGCGGGCAGAGAACAAACGTCTGTCAGCAATGTTCATATTTTCAGCCTCAGCCAAATTTGTAAATTTTTAATTTTTTGAGCCTTCATACCCTTTCGAAGCATGTGACTGGTATGACACTTCATAACCACGTTTGCCTTCACCCTTACAAATGCATGTAAAAAAAGAGAAAAATTGGAAAAGAGTA
The DNA here is from genome assembly GCA_018150985.1 of Chymomyza costata. Lineage (NCBI taxonomy): Eukaryota > Metazoa > Arthropoda > Insecta > Diptera > Drosophilidae > Chymomyza > Chymomyza costata. The sequence continues at coordinate 926,310 of JAECWU010000380.1, read as the reverse complement.
TTTTGCTATCGATTCTCATACTGTTGAACAGTTTTTCGGCGTATACACACAAACTGCATTCTCATTTCCGTGCGCAAAATTTTTACAGCTCTTGTTTACCCCGGCAGGCAGAGCGAACGCGAAAATCTAAAAATAGCACAGGCATTTCACGAGCGCTGGCAATTGATCTCGGCTCTGAACTTCGTTTTTGGCTGTCGGCAATGTTCATATTTTCAGCTTCAGCAAAAAATGTAAATTTTTACTTTCTGGGCATCCATGCCCTTTCGGGGAATGTGTCTGCTATGACACTTCCTTACCACGTTTGGCTTCACACTAACAAATGCATGTGAAAAAGGAGAAAAATGCGAAAAAGGGTATTTTGCTATCGACTTCCAATTTGTTCAAGGGTTTTTCTGCATGCATACACAAACACTAATACTTGAATTTAGATGTATTCTTGTGTGTGCACAACTGATGATAATGATGATAGAGAGAGTAAGCATAGGGCCCTTTATTTTATAAAAATGATTGCTCTAAATCTGATTTCGGTAGGCTCTTTCCAACTTCCTATTCTTTAGTCGAATCATTAAAAAGACATATTATTATTTTTCACAATTGCTTTAAGAAATAACCAGAGGACTAACAAATAAATCAACATACATATCATCGTTCACCTTTGCCACACTACGATTCCCGAATTGTTCTTTGTTGATTGTAGAGACCACAAAAATAAAATATAATTTTTATTTAGACCGCAAAATAAAAATTTATTTTACGTAATAAAAAATAAAGCCTATAAAAAATTAAAAATGTGAAACCGATCAAAAATTATTAAAAATAAAAGCAAAAAATATTAACAAATCCGAACCCTGGAGTTGAACTCAAAATAATCCCACGCCATCCAGGCACGCATACCACTGACCCATCAACACCAACTTGCAATCAATGTTAAAATAAGTCTCTTGTACATTTTGGAAGGACAACAACGGAGTCTGTATGTTCTAAAAATAGAAGCAACATATCGCTTCGTTTGGTGCGGCCCGCCCGTACCCACAAGCGGTGACTGTTCTAAAAATAGAACCAACATTTCGTTTCGTTTGCTGCCGCCCGCCCGTACCAACAAGCGCTAAAATGAATTTGGGCGAGATGCGCATTCTATGTAGTTCTATATTCTTTGCTGAAACATACATGTGCTCTGTACGTGTTCTCGGGTCAGATCGACCCAACTATTTTCTACGTACATTTAACATAGAAAAAAAAATACATATTATATAATAAAATATATAAAAATACTTCTTCCCTCATATATGTATTGTTCTCCTTCGTTACTCTGTTCAATTTGTGCAATTATATATGTGGCTCCACGAATTAATGCATATAAGCGGAGTCACTGATTCATTATAATTTCTGTTTATTAATATATGTAGTTATCTTAGTTTAGGTTTAAAGTAAATATGTCTTTTTTCAATATAACAATAATGCATACACAGTTTAGCAAACAAACATAATTCATTATATGTGCGACAACTTTGACACTTCACCAGCGACTGGTCGAGCATCCTCTTTTACTCTCAGCTTAGACCTATTTTGAGTGGAATTTAGTATTTGAGACCGCTACGTGTATACTTAGACGCAACATGTTCGCCTGGCGTCTCTGAGAATCCCACATTCGGCCCTCCTGACACGGAATTCGCCCCGAATGACTTCATATATTCCTTTCCTCTATCCCAAACCATTCCATACGGACTGCCAAAATTACCGGCCCGCCTCACCAAACAATCTAAAACTTCTGCACTTCCAGTGCTACGTGCTGGACACAACCACATATACTTCGAAAACCCATCTACATCCATTGGCCCGACATGATCCTCCATTTGCGACGGTATCCCAATCAACTGCTTGTTAGTATCTTTAAACAAAACTTGGTTCTCAGTAAAGGAGTCCCCACACCCATTAGTTTCTACGGCATCTCTTATTACTTTAGTCCCACCATCCACATTTTCTACTGGTGCTTTTACATTTATTTCCGGTGCATACTTTTCAATAATTTCATTAACCTGTACTGCCCGACACTGATTCAAACACGACAACACAGTTTCAAGTTTCATTTCCAAAACTTTAGAGCTCATCATACACAAACTCTTAGACTCTGTCGTCAACCCTGAATAATTGGCATTTCCGCTGGACAAATCAATATTATCCACGATACTATCGGAACTCTCCAAATCCGGTATGATAAGTTTTGTTCCCCTTTTCGTTACATACCAATCAACAGAATCAAGCATTGTCCGTCCCAAAATAGCATCAAAGTCAATATCCCTGTCCGAAACAACATGAAACTCAAGCCGCATATTGATTCCATCAATCTGAACAGGCAAGACAATACTACCCATTGAAAACAACTGACCTCCACCAATTCCCGAAACTTTTCTACCATATCCTGTCAAACTACCATCATCTATCTGCTGATATATCTTCCAACGTAAAAGGCATATACTAGCCCCTCCGTCCATCACTCCTTGGAAACTAACCTTAGGATGAACTACCGACTTCAACTCAAGACCACAAGGTGAAATTACACTCGTTGTTTTGTCATCGCCAATAACAACATTCATGACTTTATCATTCTGCTAGCTATAAAGGCTGTAGAATTTACCAAGAAATTATGTCTAAAAAGAAGTCTGCTTCTGCATTTTAATAAATACCAATCTAAGGATAACCAGGCAAAATTTAGACAAACAAATTCGTTTAATCCTAGCACCGTTTTTAGCCACACATGTAATAATGGCAACCAGACAACATATGCTCAGATACTAGCAGGTGAGAAGAATACAAGCAACCAAAGCGATACATTGTCAAGAATTGAAAAAATTGTAGAAAAACAATCTGAACAAATAAGTCATCTACTCGATACGATAATGCTTCTTGTAAATAAAGTATGCAAGCAGACGTTTGTATAGCTATATGGAATGCCAACGGGCTTTCTAATCATTACAATGAAATAAATCTATTTATAAATACTAACAATATTGACATAATGTTAATATCAGAAACGCATTTCAATAGGAAGTCTTACTTTAATATAAAAGGATATCAAGTAATAAGAGCTGATCACCCTTCCGATAGAGCACAAGGTGGTGCTGCAATAATTGTAAAGAATGGTACTAAATTTACCATATCAGACAGTACAACGCAAAATAACATTCAAGCGGCGGTTATACAGATAAAATGTTGTCACATTGATGTATCCGTTTCTGCAGTATATTTACCACCCAGATATGCGTTCCAGCAAGACGACTACAAAACATTCTTTCAAAGTCTACCACCACCATTTTATTGCTGGAGGAGACTTCAATGCTAAGCACCCATGGTGGGGTTCGAGACTGGTGAATCCAAAAGGGTCTTTATAAATGTATTTCCACAAACAATTTTTCAACCTTGTCCACTGGAAAACCTACATAGTAGCCTACTGATCCCTACAAAATACCTGACTTGCTAGACTTTGTTGTATATTCTGGGATACCGGCCAACTACTTACATATTACCGAAAACTTTGACTTGAGTTCGGATCACTCACCAAACTTAAGTGTTTACATAATTAAATATCAATTGACAAAAAAAAAACATCACAAAAAAAAAAGTGCAGTGACAGTGCATATTTTTTGAGACTTCCCTGACTAAATATAACGTACCTGTTCTAGAACCTTCTAGAAAATAACTTGTCTTGTCAGGGCCACGGCCCTATAACAACAACAATACCGCCATGCGATTCAAAATTTATCAACATAATCAGATCTGATTATCGGTTTGATAAGTTTTGTTCCCCTTTTCGTTACATACCAATCAACAGAATCAAGCATTGTCCGTCCCAAAATAGCATCAAAGTCAATATCCCTGTCCGAAACAACATGAAACTCAAGCCGCATATTGATTCCATCAATCTGAACAGGCAAGACAATACTACCCATTGAAAACAACTGACCTCCACCAATTCCCGAAACTTTTCAACCATATCCTGTCAAACTACCATCATCTATCTGCTGATATATCTTCCAACGTAAAAGGCATATACTAGCCCCTCCGTCCATCACTCCTTGGAAACTAACCTTAGGATGAACTACCGACTTCAACTCAAGACCACAAGGTGAAATGACACTCGTTGTTTTGTCATCGCCAATAACAACATTCATGACTTTATCAGTAATTGGCTGACACTCTGCTGCCCTATGTCCTGGTTTCTTACACTTAAAACACAACAATTCTTCCAGTGGACAGTCCATCTTAATGTGCGATTTATCTCCACACTTAAAGCACATAATAGACCTTTTGTTGCTATATTCTTTCTGCATCTGATTGCCAACCCTGCCAGATATTTCTTCATACGATGATTTTGCCTCACCACGAACTTTTTGATAGGACTCAATTTGATATTTCAGCTCTCTGACAGTTCTCGCCTGGTACAGTAACGCTTTGTTCGATCTACTATCCTGTATCGCATCTATGAAATATTCAATCAAACTCTCCTCATCCATGTCAATAGGCTTTGCAATTTCCATCATACTATATAAAAGTTCATACAAAGTCTCGCCTTTCTTTTGCTGTCGTTTTCCCAATCTACGATGAATTTCTGCAGACGACACTTTAGCCCCAAATTCATCTAAAAGATCAATTTTTAAATCATCCCAACTAAGTAAATCTCGTTGGCTACGCACAAACGACTTTGCTGCACCAGATAACAACTGCTTGGCATAGATGAACAATTGTACTTTGCTCCACTCAACCGTTAGTGAGCAATCTTCTAGTTCCTCTATCCATTGATTTATACTTGGCAAATCTGTACCCGAAAAATTAGAGACACTTCCCTCTACATCTTTTAACGTAAACCACGATCTACGTGGTGGCATTGTACTTTCTCTATTTACCATTTTTGACTGCTCAGGCACACTGACCTGACTCACTTCCGAATTCTGAACACTAACTAAATCTGCAACTGTAGTATACAAGTCCTCATTTGCTTCCTCATTAACTTTATCTTCCTGAAGGCCATAATGAGCAAGAAGCTTATTTTGCAACTGTGTCTTACTACCTTTTGAATCAATATTCAACCCAGAGAGTGCTTCGCGCAAGTCAACTACGCGAAGTGCCAAGATTTCGCTCCTATTCATCTTACAAATTAAATATATCAAAGTTAATTACAAAACTATGTTAGTAATTCAAAATGTAAAATATTAAAATGCCAAACTCATCTGTTCCTTGCTGGCCTCTGTATAACGCAGTTCTGATAACGCGTCTCTGCCAACGTCACTCTGTTAACACTTCTATGTTCTGCCAACGATTCTCTGTCAACGCCGCTCTGCCAACGTTTCTCTGTAAACGCTGCTCTGCCAACACCGCTCTGCCAATGATGCTTCACCAACACCGCTCTGCCAATGCTGCTTCACCAACGCTGCTCTGCCAACGCTGCTCTGCCAACACCGCTCTGCCAATGCTGCTCTGCCAACACCGCTCTGCCAATGCTGCTTCACCAACCCTGCTTCACCAAGCTGCTTCACCAACGCTGCTTCACCAAGCTGCTTCACCAACGGTGCTCAGCCAACGCTGCTCTGCTCGATCGCCTTTTCGCTCAACTTGCAGCTCACTCAAAACCATGCAAGCAGCAAGCAGTCCACTCACGTAACAGTTCCTCTGTTGCCGTCCTTGTTCGCAACCGCTCGAACTTTTCGCAAACAAACACTCTAGCTGCTGTTACTGTCCCAACTGCCTTGTGCCTTGCATACGTTTTAGCTGCTCGCTTGATTGAACGATCGATCTTGTTGCGTCGAACCCAGCTCCTTTACAACTTGTTGCAACTCGCCTTTGCCGCTCTCAAACTGACTCTCTCAACTCAATTTTAGCTCTCTGCATATAACCACTCTTTGTAGCCGTCCTCGTTCCTCGAACTTGACGCAAACACTCGAGCCAATGCAAGCGCTCTCAATTAGCTGAACTCTGCTCAGTTACCCTCGGCTGCTGCTGCCTCTCAAGCTGTCACGCTTCCAACGACGCTGAAATTGTAACGTATTCTAGAAATTTCCAGTGAAATCTGGTTATTTCACAACTGCACGCAACGCTTCCAGAAATTTCGTCTTTGCTACGTTCAACAATTTCCACACACTCAAATCCGTTTGTAGTTATGCACTGTTTTTTTGTATTGTTTAATTTTGTTCTTTAGACAATTTTAACCATTTTAGACGTTTATTAAAAGAAATTAAATCCCGGTTGAGCCCCCATAAATGTGGCTCCACGAATTAATGCACATAAGCGGAGTCACTGATTCATTATAATTTCTGTTTATTAATATATGTAGTTATCTTAGTTTAGGTTTAAAGTAAATATCTCTTTTAATTCAATATAACAATAATGCATACACAGTTTAGCAAACAAACATAATTCATTATATGTGCGACAACTTTGACACTTCACCAGCGACTGGTCGAGCATCCTCTTTTACTCTCAGCTTAGACCTATTTTGAGTGGGATTTAGTATTTGAGACCGCTACGTGTATACTTAGACGCAACATGTTCGCCTGGCGTCTCTGAGAATCCCACATATATTTTGTTCAAACATATGTGCCTGTACACATCTATTGGTTCGTTTACGAAAAAACAAGCTGGTGCCAGTGCTTCATGTTTGGTTACAATTTTTGAAAAATTTTACGTTGGATTAAGAACCATCCCTTGAATTATGTACCGATGAGCAATTGCTAACTACTAGAAATCGATGTTAGTTTTCGCCAGTGCATACCCTGAAAACCAGCTAAGAGTGTTTTTCCTCTTGCCATTACAATGGGTAATTTCTTTACAATCTATAAATTATCATTTGATTTGATTGAAAAGGAAACCACTATAGGCGGCACGGTCAGATTGAAAAAACGTGAGTTGCCAAAAGCTTTTACATCATTACAATTCACAATTTTTGCTTTTCAAAGTCATGTGAGCTTGTCAGTTATACCAGGCGAACGAAAAAAAATTTTTATTTGTTGTCAACGGCTCATGCAGCCGAAGAATTGAATAAAGAAACCGGTAAGCTAGTGATAATTCACGACTATAATGCTTATAAGGGTGGCGTCGACACGTTTGACAAAATGCTTAGGTGTTTTACTTGCAAGCGAAAATCGAATCGATGGCCCATGGCCATATTTTATAATATGATCGATGTTGCTGCTCTTGCAACTTGAACAAGCAAATTTGGCATTAAGAAGTTTTTTAGAGTACCCAACATTTGTACCAAAATCAAAATCGGTTGACTATATCATATAGCTCCCATATTAAGCATCGGTCAAAAAAACATTTTTGGTTCAAAATTATTCGTCTGTTTTTAGTTGTTTATGAAGGTATCGTAACCTAATTTGGCAATCAAATGTCTTTTGGTGTTCTTAAGCTATATACCCGATATTATTGTAAGCAGTGGTACAGGGTATCCCAAAGTCATCCGCGCCCGACTTTAATGTACGCCATCTTTTAGTATGTAATTTTAATACAATCTCTTTTTATAACGTTTCTGTCTTGCTGGTATTATTTTTTTTTCTTCGCACAGTGTGTGCACATTATATTTGTGTAAAAATACTGATTGACATTTCAGTGTATACCAATATGCTTTTAATCGTAAAATTAATTGTTATCGGTTAAAACAACAACAACAACAATATGAGTGACGATGACGACGACATTGCCGTTATGGCTTGGCAAAAAGTCATTACCAAGCAAAAGCCGAGAAAAAGACAAGCCCTAACTCACCGGAAGTAATAAGAAAATTACAAAAGCAAGCCCCTGGACCGATTACTTCTATTGGGTGATGCAGACAGTAAAGACCTGAATGATGCAAACACTGGAAATGTAAGCAAACCTAAAATCTCAGCAGTTCAAGATTTGGAGTTGCCGAAGCCACCGCCGATTTTTATATCTGATGTAAATGATATCAATGGATTTCTGAATTATCTTAAAAGTAAAATAAAGAAAGATGACTTCAACTATAAATCCCAGCGAGATGGTAATGTCAGAATCATGGTTAAGTCGATTGGAGTATACAAAGAGCTCATTCATACGTTTCAGCTAAAGAAAGAGAGAGCCTTTCAAGTGGTAATTAAAAATCTATATCATACAACACCATTAGAAACAATTAAAACTGAAGTTGAATCTTTCGGGCATACTGTTAGAGGAATTAATAACATCAAGAGCCGTATCGCAAAGATGCCACTTTACATGTTCTTTTTCGACCTTGAGCCAGACAAAAATAATACAGAAGTTTACAAAATAAAATTTATTGAAAATGCTATAATAAACATTGAATCGCCAAAGAAAGTGAACGATGTGCAATGTTTTCGGTGCCAAGATTTCGGCCACACCAAGACATTCACTATCGCATCCAAGTGAAAGCTGCCCGAAAGACAAAATTCTTGCTGCTAAATGCGCAAATTGTTCTGAAAGTCATTCTGCTAGCTATAAAGGCTGTAGAATTTACCAAGAAATTATGTCTAAAAAGAAGTCTGCTTCTGCATTTTAATAAATACCAATCTAAGGATAACCAGGCAAAATTTAGACAAACAAATTCGTTTAATCCTAGCACCGTTTTTAGCCACACATGTAATAATGGCAACCAGACAACATATGCTCAGATACTAGCAGGTGAGAAGAATACAAGCAACCAAAGCGATACATTGTCAAGAATTGAAAAAATTGTAGAAAAACAATCTGAACAAATAAGTCATCTACTCGATACGATAATGCTTCTTGTAAATAAAGTATGCAAGCAGACGTTTGTATAGCTATATGGAATGCCAACGGGCTTTCTAATCATTACAATGAAATAAATCTATTTATAAATACTAACAATATTGACATAATGTTAATATCAGAAACGCATTTCAATAGGAAGTCTTACTTTAATATAAAAGGATATCAAGTAATAAGAGCTGATCACCCTTCCGATAGAGCACAAGGTGGTGCTGCAATAATTGTAAAGAATGGTACTAAATTTACCATATCAGACAGTACAACGCAAAATAACATTCAAGCGGCGGTTATACAGATTAAATGTTGTCACATTGATGTATCCGTTTCTGCAGTATATTTACCACCCAGATATGCGTTCAAGCAAGACGACTACAAAACATTCTTTCAAAGTCTACCACCACCATTTTATTGCTGGAGGAGACTTCAATGCTAAGCACCCATGGTGGGGTTCGAGACTGGTGAATCCAAAAGGGTCTTTATAAATGTATTTCCACAAACAATTTTTCAACCTTGTCCACTGGAAAACCTACATACTGGCCTACTGATCCCTACAAAATACCTGACTTGCTAGACTTTGTTATATATTCTGGGATACCGGCCAACTACTTACATATTACCGAAAACTTTGATTTGAGTTCGGATCATTCACCAATTATTGTGCCTTATGGCTCGACAGTGCTGATTAAAGAAAAGCCATACAAAATTATTACAAGTAAAACAAACATAGATGCTTTTAAAGATTGGCTTGAAGAACACACTGACTTAAATGTACCTTTAAAGTCTGGATTGACTTAGCAATCGAAACGCTTACGAATAATATTCATAAAACCAGTTTTCTTTTTACTCCAAAATCAAATGAACAATCTAGCAGACCAACTTTTCTTTCAATTGAGTTGAGACGTCTTATTAAAAACAAAAGGAAGTTAAGAAGAGTATGGCAAACATCGAGGTGTCCAAATGACAAAAGAAGGTTAAACAAGGCTGTAAAGGACTTACGAGAAAAACTTTCAGATGTGCGCAATAAAGCGACTCAGGAATATTTAAAAAATCTGGATCCGTTTACAAATGACTTGGAATATAGTTTGTGGAAAGCAACCAGCTATCTCAAACGACCAATAAGAAGAGACACTGCGATGACAAAGGAGTGCAGGCAGGCAGTCATGGAGTTTCCAGTCCCAAAGAAAGCAAGAGATGTCCAAAGCTTTATAGGCTTGTGCTCTTATTTCCGACGGTTCGTGAAGGACCTTTCTACAAAAGCAAAGCCACTTTATGACATCATCAAGAAGGACAGAGAATTTAAGTTCGGGCAAGCAGAATTAGAATATTTTGAGTTGTTGAAAGGGAATTTAGTAGAAGGACCGGTACTGGCATTATATAGTGAGAAGGACGAGACCGAATTGCATTGTGATGCCAGCTTTTTGGGATTTGGAGCGATCCTGATGCAATGTAAGGTCGATGGAAAACTTCATCCCATCTTTTATTATTCAAAGCGAACGACAGAAGTAGAGTCGAGATACGAAAGTTTTAAGTTAGAAATGTTAGCAACAGGGTATACACTTTAAACTCGTGACAGACTGTAACGCAGTTACGCTAGCGTTAAAAAAAAGCGTTAAGGCCGGCAATAGCTAGATGGGTACTTGAGCTTCAAAGTTATGACTTCACACCTGAGCACAGACCTGGGAAAAGAATGAAACATGTTGATGCACTTAGCAGAAGTTTAGAAATACTTACGATTGACACAAATACCTTTGAGGAGAAGACTCGAGTTGGCAGCACTGACAAGTACGGTCGCAAAAGTTTTCGTGTTCAAAGAAAAAATAATTATAATAAAATAAATCAGTTATAATTATATTTACCAAATCTATGGACAAGTCCACGCATTTATCAACAAACTTAAGTGTTTACATAATTAAATATCAATTGACAAAAAAAAAACATCACAAAAAAAAAGTGCAGTGACAGTGCATATTTTTTGAGACTTCCCTGACTAAATATAACGTACCTGTTCTAGAACCTTCTAGAAAATAACTTGTCTTGTCAGGGCCACGGCCCTATAACAACAACAATACCGCCATGCGATTCAAAATTTATCAACATAATCAGATCTGATTATCGGTTTGATAAGTTTTGTTCCCCTTTCGTTACATACCAATCAACAGAATCAAGCATTGTCCGTCCCAAAATAGCATCAAAGTCAATATCCTTGTCCGAAACAACATGAAACTCAAGCCGCATATTGATTCCATCAATCTGAACAGGCAAGACAATACTACCCATTGAAAACAACTGACCTCCACCAATTCCCGAAACTTTTCTACCATATCCTGTCAAACTACCATCATCTATCTGCTGATATATCTTCCAACGTAAAACGCATATACTAGCCCCTCCGTCCATCACTCCTTGGAAACTAACCTTAGGATGAACTACCGACTTCAACTCAAGACCACAAGGTGAAATTACACTCGTTGTTTTGTCATCGCCAATAACAACATTCATGACTTTATCAGTAATTGGCTGACACTCTGCTGCCCTATGTCCTGGTTTCTTACACTTAAAACACAACAATTCTTCCAGTGGACAGTCCATCTTAATGTGCGATTTATCTCCACACTTAAAGCACATAATAGACCTTTTGTTGCTATATTCTTTCTGCATCCGATTGCCAACCCTGCCAGGTATTTCTTCATACGATGATTTTGCCTCACCACGAACCCTTTGATAGGACTCAATTTGATATTTCAGCTCTCTGACAGTTCTCGCCTGGTACAGTAACGCTTTGTTCGATCTACTATCCTGTATCGCATCTATGAAATATTCAATCAAACTCTCCTCATCCATGTCAATAGGCTTTGCAATTTCCATCATACTATATAAAAGTTCATACAAAGTCTCGCCTTTCTTTTGCTGTCGTTTTCCCAATCTACGATGAATTTCTGCAGACGACACTTTAGCCCCAAATTCATCTAAAAGATCAATTTTTAAATCATCCCAACTAAGTAAATCTCGTTGGCTACGCACAAACGACTTTGCTGCACCAGATAACAACTGCTTGGCATAGATGAACAATTGTACTTTGCTCCACTCAACCGTTAGTGAGCAATCTTCTAGTTCCTCTATCCATTGATTTATACTTGGCAAATCTGTACCCGAAAAATTAGAGACACTTCCCTCTACATCTTTTAACGTAAACCACGATCTACGTGGTGGCATTGTACTTTCTCTATTTACCATTTTTGACTGCTCAGGCACACTGACCTGACTCACTTCCGAATTCTGAACACTAACTAAATCTGCAACTGTAGTATACAAGTCCTCATTTGCTTCCTCATTAACTTTATCTTCCTGAAGGCCATAATGAGCAAGAAGCTTATTTTGCAACTGTGTCTTACTACCTTTTGAATCAATATTCAACCCAGAGAGTGCTTCGCGCAAGTCAACTACGCGAAGTGCCAAGATTTCGCTCCTATTCATCTTACAAATTAAATATATCAAAGTTAATTACAAAACTATGTTAGTAATTCAAAATGTAAAATATTAAAATGCCAAACTCATCTGTTCCTTGCTGGCCTCTGTATAACGCAGTTCTGATAACGCGTCTCTGCCAACGTCACTCTGTTAACACTTCTATGTTCTGCCAACGATTCTCTGTCAACGCCGCTCTGCCAACGTTTCTCTGTAAACGCTGCTCTGCCAACACCGCTCTGCCAATGATGCTTCACCAACACCGCTCTGCCAACACCGCTCTGCCAATGCTGCTTCACCAACGCTGCTTCACCAAGCTGCTTCACCAACGCTGCTTCACCAAGCTGCTTCACCAACGCTGCTCAGCCAACGCTGCTCTGCTCGATCGCCTTTTCGCTCAACTTGCAGCTCACTCAAAACCATGCAAGCAGCAAGCAGTCCACTCACGTAACAGTTCCTCTGTTGCCGTCCTTGTTCGCAACCGCTCGAACTTTTCGCAAACAAACACTCTAGCTGCTGTTACTGTCCCAACTGCCTTGTGCCTTGCATACGTTTTAGCTGCTCGCTTGATTGAACGATCGATCTTGTTGCGTCGAACCCAGCTCCTTTACAACTTGTTGCAACTCGCCTTTGCCGCTCTCAAACTGACTCTCTCAACTCAATTTTAGCTCTCTGCATATAACCACTCTTTGTAGCCGTCCTCGTTCCTCGAACTTGACGCAAACACTCGAGCCAATGCAAGCGCTCTCAATTAGCTGAACTCTGCTCAGTTACCCTCGGCTGCTGCTGCCTCTCAAGCTGTCACACTTCCAACGACGCTGAAATTGTAACGTATTCTAGAAATTTCCAGTGAAATCTGGTTATTTCACAACTGCACGCAACGCTTCCAGAAATTTCGTCTTTGCTACGTTCAACAATTTCCACACACTCAAATCCGTTTGTAGTTATGCACTGTTTTTTTGTATTGTTTAATTTTGTTCCTTAGACAATTTTAACCATTTTAGACGTTTATTAAAAGAAATTAAATCCCGGTTGAGCCCCCATAAATGTGGCTCCACGAATTAATGCACATAAGCGGAGTCACTGATTCATTATAATTTCTGTTTATTAATATATGTAGTTATCTTAGTTTAGGTTTAAAGTAAATATCTCTTTTAATTCAATATAACAATAATGCATACACAGTTTAGCAAACAAACATAATTCATTATATGTGCGACAACTTTGACACTTCACCAGCGACTGGTCGAGCATCCTCTTTTACTCTCAGCTTAGACCTATTTTGAGTGGGATTTAGTATTTGAGACCGCTACGTGTATACTTAGACGCAACATGTTCGCCTGGCGTCTCTGAGAATCCCACATATATTTTGTTCAAACATATGTGCCTGTACACATCTATTGGTTCGTTTACGAAAAAACAAGCTGGTGCCAGTGCTTCATGTTTGGTTACAATTTTTGAAAAATTTTACGTTGGATTAAGAACCATCCCTTGAATTATGTACCGATGAGCAATTGCTAACTACTAGAAATCGATGTTAGTTTTCGCCAGTGCATACCCTGAAAACCAGCTAAGAGTGTTTTTCCTCTTGCCATTACAATGGGTAATTTCTTTACAATCTATAAATTATCATTTGATTTGATTGAAAAGGAAACCACTATAGGCGGCACGGTCAGATTGAAAAAACGTGAGTTGCCAAAAGCTTTTACATCATTACAATTCACAATTTTTGCTTTTCAAAGTCATGTGAGCTTGTCAGTTATACCAGGCGAACGAAAAAAATTTTTATTTGTTGTCAACGGCTCATGCAGCCGAAGAATTGAATAAAGAAACCGGTAAGCTAGTGATAATTCACGACTATAATGCTTATAAGGGTGGCGTCGACACGTTTGACAAAATGCTTAGGTGTTTTACTTGCAAGCGAAAATCGAATCGATGGCCCATGGCCATATTTTATAATATGATCGATGTTGCTGCTCTTGCAACTTGAACAAGCAAATTTGGCATTAAGAAGTTTTTTAGAGTACCCAACATTTGTACCAAAATCAAAATCGGTTGACTATATCATATAGCTCCCATATTAAGCATCGGTCAAAAAAACATTTTTGGTTCAAAATTATTCGTCTGTTTTTAGTTGTTTATGAAGGTATCGTAACCTAATTTGGCAATCAAATGTCTTTTGGTGTTCTTAAGCTATATACCCGATATTATTGTAAGCAGTGGTACAGGGTATCCCAAAGTCATCCGCGCCCGACTTTAATGTACGCCATCTTTTTAGTATGTAATTTTAATACAATCTCTTTTTATAACGTTTCTGTCTTGCTGGTATTATTTTTTTTCTTCGCACAGTGTGTGCACATTATATTTGTGTAAAAATACTGATTGACATTTCAGTGTATACCAATATGCTTTTAATCGTAAAATTAATTGTTATCGGTTAAAACAACAACAACAACAATATGAGTGACGATGACGACGACATTGCCGTTATGGCTTGGCAAAAAGTCATTACCAAGCAAAAGCCGAGAAAAAGACAAGCCCCTAACTCACCGGAAGTAATAAGAAAATTACAAAAGCAAGCCCCTGGACCGATTACTTCTATTGGGTGATGCAGACAGTAAAGACCTGAATGATGCAAACACTGGAAATGTAAGCAAACCTAAAATCTCAGCAGTTCAAGATTTGGAGTTGCCGAAGCCACCGCCGATTTTTATATCTGATGTAAATGATATCAATGGATTTCTGAATTATCTTAAAAGTAAAATAAAGAAAGATGACTTCAACTATAAATCCCAGCGAGATGGTAATGTCAGAATCATGGTTAAGTCGATTGGAGTATACAAAGAGCTCATTCATACGTTTCAGCTAAAGAAAGAGAGAGCCTTTCAAGTGGTAATTAAAAATCTATATCATACAACACCATTAGAAACAATTAAAACTGAAGTTGAATCTTTCGGGCATACTGTTAGAGGAATTAATAACATCAAGAGCCGTATCGCAAAGATGCCACTTTACATGTTCTTTTTCGACCTTGAGCCAGACAAAAATAATACAGAAGTTTACAAAATAAAATTTATTGAAAATGCTATAATAAACATTGAATCGCCAAAGAAAGTGAACGATGTGCAATGTTTTCGGTGCCAAGATTTCGGCCACACCAAGACATTCACTATCGCATCCAAGTGAAAGCTGCCCGAAAGACAAAATTCTTGCTGCTAAATGCGCAAATTGTTCTGAAAGTCATTCTGCTAGCTATAAAGGCTGTAGAATTTACCAAGAAATTATGTCTAAAAAGAAGTCTGCTTCTGCATTTTAATAAATACCAATCTAAGGATAACCAGGCAAAATTTAGACAAACAAATTCGTTTAATCCTAGCACCGTTTTTAGCCACACATGTAATAATGGCAACCAGACAACATATGCTCAGATACTAGCAGGTGAGAAGAATACAAGCAACCAAAGCGATACATTGTCAAGAATTGAAAAAATTGTAGAAAAACAATCTGAACAAATAAGTCATCTACTCGATACGATAATGCTTCTTGTAAATAAAGTATGCAAGCAGACGTTTGTATAGCTATATGGAATGCCAACGGGCTTTCTAATCATTACAATGAAATAAATCTATTTATAAATACTAACAATATTGACATAATGTTAATATCAGAAACGCATTTCAATAGGAAGTCTTACTTTAATATAAAAGGATATCAAGTAATAAGAGCTGATCACCCTTCCGATAGAGCACAAGGTGGTGCTGCAATAATTGTAAAGAATGGTACTAAATTTACCATATCAGACAGTACAACGCAAAATAACATTCAAGCGGCGGTTATACAGATAAAATGTTGTCACATTGATGTATCCGTTTCTGCAGTATATTTAC
This sequence comes from Chymomyza costata, assembly GCA_018150985.1. Classification (NCBI taxonomy): domain Eukaryota; kingdom Metazoa; phylum Arthropoda; class Insecta; order Diptera; family Drosophilidae; genus Chymomyza; species Chymomyza costata. Next base: position 910,207 of record JAECWU010000380.1, on the reverse strand, counting down.
CACCCAGATATGCGTTCAAGCAAGACGACTACAAAACATTCTTTCAAAGTCTACCACCACCATTTTATTGCTGGAGGAGACTTCAATGCTAAGCACCCATGGTGGGGTTCGAGACTGGTGAATCCAAAAGGGTCTTTATAAATGTATTTCCACAAACAATTTTTCAACCTTGTCCACTGGAAAACCTACATAGTAGCCTACTGATCCCTACAAAATACCTGACTTGCTAGACTTTGTTGTATATTCTGGGATACCGGCCAACTACTTACATATTACCGAAAACTTTGACTTGAGTTCGGATCACTCACCAATTATTGTGAATTATGGCTCGACAGTGCTGATTAAAGAAAAGCCATACAAAATTATTACAAGTAAAACGAACATAGATGCTTTTAAAGATTGGCTTAAAGAACACACTGACTTAAATGTACCTTTAAAGTCTGGATTGACTTAACAATCGAAACGCTTACGAATAATATTCATAAAGCCAGTTTCCTTTTTACTCCAAAATCAAATGAACAATCTAGCAGACCAACTTTTCTTTCAATTGAGTTGAGACGTCTTATTAAAAACAAAAGGAAGTTAAGAAGAGTATGGCAAACATCGAGGTGTCCAAATGACAAAAGAAGGTTAAACAAGGCTGTAAAGGATTTACGAGAAAAACTTTCAGATGTGCGCAATGAAGCAACTCAGAAATATTTAAAAAATCTGGATCTGTTTACAAATGACTTGGAATATAGTTTGTGGAAAGCAACCAGCTATCTCAAACGACCAATAAGAAGAGACACTGCGATGACAAAGGAGTGCAGGCAGGCAGTCATGGAGTTTCCAGTCCCAAAGAAAGCAAGAGATGTCCAAAGCTTTATAGGCTTGTGCTTTTATTTCCGACGGTTCGTGAAGGACCTTTCTACAAAAGCAAAGCCACTTTATGACATCATCAAGAAGGACAGAGAATTTAGGTTCGGGCAAGCAGAATTAGAATGTTTTGAGTTGTTGAAAGGGAATTTAGTAGAAGGACCGGTACTGGCATTATATAGTGAGAAGGACGAGACCGAATTGCATTGTGATGCCAGCTCTTTGGGATTTGGAGCGATCCTGATGCAATGTAAGGTCGATGGAAAACTTCATCCCATCTTTTATTATTCAAAGCGAACGACAGAAGTATAGTCGAGATACGAAAGTTTTAAGTTAGAAATGTTAGCAACAGGGTATACACTTTAAACTCGTGACAGACTGTAACGCAGTAACGCTAGCGTTAAAAAAAAGCGTTAAGGCCGGCAATAGCTAGATGGGTACTTGAGCTTCAAAGTTATGACTTCACACCTGAGCACAGACCTGGGAAAAGAATGAAACATGTTGATGCACTTAGCAGAAGTTTAGAAATACTTACGATTGACACAAATACCTTTGAGGAGAAGACTCGAGTTGGCAGCACTGACAAGTACGGTCGCAAAAGTTTTCGTGTTCAAAGAAAAAATAATTATAATAAAATAAATCAGTTATAATTATATTTACCAAATCTATGGACAAGTCCACGCATTTATCAACAAACTTAAGTGTTTACATAATTAAATATCAATTGACAAAAAAAAAAAACATCACAAAAAAAAAAGTGCAGTGACAGTGCATATTTTTTGAGACTTCCCTGACTAAATATAACGTACCTGTTCTAGAACCTTCTAGAAAATAACTTGTCTTGTCAGGGCCACGGCCCTATAACAACAACAATACCGCCATGCGATTCAAAATTTATCAACATAATCAGATCTGACAATGGATTATTTGAAAATGTCTCCGTATTACGAATTAAAAAAGTCATTGATTATATATGCAACGGGGAAGTTGAAATGTGCAAAAAACAAGAGCCGGCGCTTTATTAATAAAAACAAAAAACAACGCACAAGCAGAAAAACTTATAAAGCTTAAAAGGTTAGGTTAGGTTAGGTTGCACCGGTTGACTCCCGAGGGGAGTCACACATAGACTAAATAGTCCTTAGTGGTACCGGAAGTTGCGGCTGGTGTACAATGTACTTTAGTCGTCTAGTATGCGCGTGTGCTTGGCGAACGCCAGCAGCTTTTGAGGTGCCCTATCGGCTGCCTCTTCCAGTGAGGTAAGCCATGGTTTTTCTAGATATTTTAGTCTCGATGTACAGAGTGCGGGGCAGCGGCATATGAGGTGCTCTAGAGTCTCTTTGACGTCTGTCTCCCTACATTTCCTGCATCCGTCGCTGTTGGTAATTCCTAGCTTCTTTGCGTGAGTTGCTGTCAGGCAGTGACCAGTGAGTATGCCCACCATACGTCTGCAATCTCTTCTCGGGAGTTCCAGAATAAACTGGGCTAGTTTGCTGTTTATTTTCTTGCACATAGTGCGAGCCGTCTTGCAGTTCGTTGTGGTGTACCACCTTCTATCAGATCTAACTGCAGCGTTCTCTTCTGATCTGTGGTTGATCGTCTTTAGAGGAATCGATCCTCAAGTGACGGTTGACTCGATCCGGCTCCTTCCTTTGCGAGCATGTCAGCTTTTTCGTTTCCATCAATGCCCTGGTGACTGGGTACCCAGAAGATGCACACCTCCTTCTGGGTGTTTAGTGCATGTAATGCGTCCCTGCTTGCCAGCACACTTTTGGAATTGATGCTGAATGCTGTGAGGAGGCGAATTGCCACCTCACAACACGTTCCCTAAAATTACTGCAGGGTAGTTGGTGAGTGAGAGTAGCGAAGAAAGCGCGCGGTTTTCACTCGTAACAACGCCGACTTACGTATAACGGCCTCAGAGTTGGCGCGCTGCTAATGCATCTGTGTTAGCGTATACGTAAGGGTGGAGAGTAGGTGATAGGGATATTGTAGGATACAGTGGACTCTGTTTCATCTATAAAGATGGGTATCTAGATAAACAGAGTACCGTTTATGTTTCAGTGGTATAAGTTTGGGCGGGAATTTAGGGATTTGGCGGCAATCAAGGCCTATATAAGGCGTTCAGCAGCCAAATCGGGGGAGTTTAAGAGAGTCAGTGCATGGAGGCAAGTCGGTCAAGAAAGTGAGTGCAGTCAAGTGGAACTTAGTGTTGTGAGTTGAGGCACAGCCGTGTCATAAGGTGATATGGCAATAACGACGATGGCGGGGAACGAGATCCGAGTAACGAGTCCGGCATCCGACAGGTGTTCACTAGGCGGCAGAGGATGCGCCTAGTCGAATGGTACGCGGCATTGGGCGACGTTGTGGCGCCCGGACTACTCGTGAGCGGCGCCGGCGAGGCAGGCAATGGCCAAATCTAAAGGATTGGCATTGATGCGCTCGGACCGGCCCAGCCACAGTAGCGGGAAGCCGACAATGGTAGACCCAACGTTAGCGGATACCCAGACAGTGCGCTCGTCTGGCCGGTGAAGGCCTTGGCGGGGAACGACGAGAGAACCGGTGAGTCAGCCAAACTAATGTTAAGAACATAAACTGTTTAGTAGGCGAGAAACTGCGGCCCTATAAGTATGACGAGAGTATATGTATACATGCAATAAGCCGAGAAAGGCGGATAATAAAGACTAAAGTACGAAACTAAACCAAGTCGGCGTTCTCAATTTTATTACAGAGTCTCAGCGAATATAAATTCGTTGTGACATTTACCCTGGGCATAGCTGAGCTATCCCAGCCGTTGTTCCGGACAAAACCGGAGGTCGTTACAATGCTTGCATGGATTTGATGAGTAAGCTTATTATCGCTTTTAGGACAGGACGGCTTCTGGTCTCTACCACTGCCGTTTGGCATAGTATGTTTTGCGAGATTTAATTTATTTGGTTGGGAAACAGATGAGAGGAATAGAAACTCAAGTTAAAATCGAGGTTTTGATGGTATATTTATTATTACTTTTCTTGTGGAGTTGTTGGTTAGTGCGGAACGGAAGCACGACAATATCTTAAATAAATATCAAATTTCTTAGTTGCTGATCGTTGGTAGGAAACTCTACGTGTTGACGTTGCGTTTATTGAAATCTTAGGATATTTCGCGTATAAAATATTTGTGTGCGTATAAAATGTGTGGTAAATATTTTTTGTATGATTTTAATGGTGTAAATAGATAAATTATATCTATAGGTTTTTTTTTATCTGTTACTATTTTAATTTATTAAATTTATTTATATATATTTTCTTTTTTTTTTTGTAATAAGGATTTTTTTTTTTTCAATAAAAAATCATTAAACACAATAAATTCCCTTTGGATAAAAAATAAAACACGATCGGAGAGTGGCTTTATTTTATTTTGTGCCAAATATAATACGGACTGGAATAGTTTTATAAGTGTTAGAGTATTCAAGTGTGTGTGCGATTATATTGGATTGTGTGTAAGCGTATTTAAATGTGTGTAAGTCGATTGGATTGTGTGTAAGTGTATTTAAATGTGTGTGCAAGTCGATTGGATTGTGTGTAAGTGTATTTAAATGTGAGTGCAAGTAGATTGGATAAAATAAATATATTGCAATCAAAAAAAACTTTGGGAACAGTGTGCGCAATCGTGTATTTACAGAGGAAAGAGAAGAGATATGCTCGCCCGGAATATAGAGCTATTCTCTTTGGAAAACCAATGTGGTGGCACTTGTCTTTAATAAAACAAAAAAACAAAATTATTATTTTTTTTTTTTTTTGAAAAAAATATTATTTTTTTTTTTTTTTTTTTGGATATATGTATATTTTTTTTTTTATATTTGGATACATTTTTTTTTTTTTTTAGGTTACATCACTTTTATGCAATTGCATAAAATTTAAAAAGGCACAGAGAAAATGCGATAAAAATGGCACCAAAATCGCGCGGGAAAAAATAGACAGTGCACACACAAGGGTTAAAGAACTTAACGTTGAAAGCTCTTTTATATTGTCGTCTCTTTCACACTCACACTTTGAGCTATGCACTTGCTTTTGAACAGTTGCACCTTTTTGTTGTTGTTGGAATTGTAATTCATCAATTTTCTTTTGCACAGATGACATGTGTTGGTTGTTATTTTGGATAAAATATATATATTTTTACACTTGTTGAAAATATTTAAGGGTTATAGATGAGCTTACACTGCACACACTTCACTTTTAATTGGTTTGTAACGGAGAAAAACACTACATACATACTCTGATGATGAGGAAAATGCTGAAAATCCACGGATGATTGAAGAGGGGTCGAGCGATCCGGCTCGAAGGATCAAAATGTTTAGGGGAGTGGCTTCCTGCTTGGGTGTATGTTCCAAAATGTTAAGTCTTCTGGTTGGTGTGTGTTGTATGTACTATATGTGTTTATTGTGGATTGTCTTGTATATGACAATGTGGTATTTGTGTATATGTACAATATGTTTGTAAAAATAAGCAAAACGAAAAGATCCGCGGGCACGGGTGTGCTAACTTTAAGTGTGACTTTAATACTAATTTAAAATTATTAGTAATTAGTAATTTTAATGCGCTCAGTGCAAGCTGCGCTTGACTTGAGCGCGGCCGAAAGTTTCGCTTGTGTAGCTTTTCACCACGCTGCCGTTAGGCATGAAACTGTGTATATTTTGTTTTTGTAAAATTCTGCGAGTCGAGCGATGGCCCACACTGTGTGTACTTATTTTGTTTTTGTAAGTTTCTGCGAGTCGAGCGAAGGCACACATTGTGTGAATTTTGTTTTTGTAAACTCGGCGCATCGCCGACGATCGTAATAAAAACTACCGTTACGGTCGCCTAAGCATCCTCGAGTAAGGCAATAAAAGCGTACACTGTGTGTATTTTGTTTTTGTAAAATTCTGGGTTTTTGCGTGTGTGTGTGTAGCTCTTACCATCTCTAAGATCTAGGCGTTCGTACAGACAGACGGACATGGGTATATCGACTTTTCTAGTCACCCTGATCATACTTTCGGTAACTTTGGGGGTCTCCGACGTTTCCTTCTGTATGTTGCACAAATTTAATATACCCTTTGTACCATACGCTACAGGGTATACAAATAGAAAGCGCATGATTGAAGGTAAAAAAATCAAAGAAAAAGCAAAGCGCTTCTGCTTTTTTTGTATACACTTTTAAGGGTTGTATCCCTTTTCTTTTGGTTAAAAAAAATATGCAAAATAATTTAATTGATCACTTACAAATTGAAAAGTCCCGTTTTCTCTTTCTCTCTGTTAAATGTATTTTACATAATTTACATACCTCGTATAACAAAATAGTTTTTTTTTTTTCAAAAAAATTAAGTGTATAGGTACCGTTAATTTACCCGTTATAAGATTATATGAATTATACTAGTGCGTAGGCACATATTTCTATATAACTGGAACATTTTTATACTGCTTAAACGGAAAAAAATTCAAGTCTCTACCAACTAAATTAACTAAGTTTTGCTTGCATAGTTAAGTTAATTGACCAAAACCATATAATGATTGTAAATAAATTAAATTTGGGGTTGGAAGAAATTATATTAGAGAATTTTTCTAAATGAGCTTTAGGTGTATGGGGAAGTAGATTGCTATATAATCTTATAGTTCAGTAAAAAACTTGAGCCCATTATATATGTTAGCGCGCAAATTGACAGGCTATTCGCAGCTTGCCACTGCTTACATCGATAACGAAACCGGCTTTGCCTCGTATTAAGCAAAAGCAGAGAAATAAAACCATAAAGGAATGGCTGCTGGTACAGATAGGCGCGTGTTAACACAAGTTTTTTAGTTCTCATTTACTGTAAATTCTTCTTTCATAATTGATATTGCTTCTTCCTCAAATTACATAAATACATATTACGTTAACTTCTTCGATAAATTCATCTCATTATATTGCACATCGTTTACTTAAATAAACACAACTACAAGCAACATACAAAACTGCATAGCTTAAATAGTAAAATTGCACAAAACATAGTCACATAACCAGCCTCATTAACATCGATTACGTAATACATAAAACTCAAGAAACGTGGACGACACTTAGAGGACTACGCCTCTACATTCTAAAAAACTTGTGTTAACACGCGCCTATCTGTACCAGCAGCCATAAGGAACGTGCTATAAGACAGTGTCGTTGTTAATACCAAGGACTACAACGATAAGTGAAAATACAAGCTCACATTCTGGTGCGGCAGCAAGTGCAGACAGCATTGCTATGCCGGGATCGTTAGTGTGCGAAAATTGCCCAGTAGAGTCGTCTCATGTTAGTGATACGCAAAATAGCGTGATCTCGGTGGATTCCATGGCCACTACTAATGTGTCTACTAGGGGCGGAGTCACGTGGTCACATCAAAGTATAAGTTGTCAACATGCTGCCGCGCAAATTGTAGTGGCCAGCCTTACATACATTGATTCATTGACAATTGCTAAATTCATTTAATTAAATTGCCTAAATAGTCGGACCAAAATTCCAACAGGGTCATATAACTCAAATTGGTCTAACTATGTATGACGTCAGATACTTTCGCTATGCACTTACTCTCTCAGTAATTAGCTTACTCTTAGGTCACTTTGAATATACGAACGGGTTATTTGTGGCGCCAGCAATTATCGTACGATTATGCTGTTAAATCAGCTCACCCACGCTAAGCTTAGGTGACCCGAAGCGATAATCAGCTAATTGTTTTTGTTATCTTCGGCTTAGCGCTAAGTCAATGCAAACTGTACGCAGATCTGATTAGAGTTTAGCTTACAGTTTATGAAAACAAGTGCGATAAGCAAGTCGTTGCTAGTGGTCTCAAGTGCATAAGTAAAACGTGCCGTATAAATATATATACATATATATATTAACATAATTGATTAGTGCGTGTTAATAAATCTTTCGTGATTGAAATTGTTAAAAATTATAACAATTAACTCGGAAACAATAACATTTATTACCGGCGTTGGATTATTTTCCTATTATTTTTAGGTTTATAACCAACAAATATTCAAGGTATATATCTATATATATGTAGATGGTTCAGTGTTTTTGATTTAAAGTAAAACGAATTGCAACTTTTTGGTTATAGTGCACTTGGCCCAAAATTACTTTTTGCGACACTTTCCTGCCACTTTTCTTGGTGATTTCATTGATTTTTGTGAACAAGTCATAACATAACCACACCCCATTGGATAGGAAGGCTCTTTAAGAAGGCAACTTAACCTATTTGGGAAGGCCTCGGACTTCCCAAGCCCAGGCCCAGACCAAGAAGCACTCATCCTGGACTAAACAGCTCATAGCAGCTCATCACCAATAAACAATTACAATATATATATTTTGATGATATGTCTATAAAGATCGCTTAATACCATTGTCTAGTTTTGTTCTGCGAACTTTATTTCTTTTTGCAAGTGCCGCTGCATTTAGTGTAAAACAAAAAAAAAAAAACCATATTATAAAGATATAAATCTGTCGTGCACAACTTGGGATTTGATTATAATTAACTAATATCTTGAATTATATTTTGCTAATCTTTTATAAATAGGCGTTGCCAAGAAACATAAATGAATTTTGATAATATTGTGAAGTTAATAATGGCAAGCCTTATTCTTACGCAGTTCATTTTTCAATTGATTTTAATTAATCTTAATCATTTATTTGAATTATTATTATTAATTTTAAATTTAAATTTCTAGCTTAAATAGCTTAACTTTCTTTTTTTTTTGTAAAACAACAACCTTTATTTATTGATTGTATTTGGTTGCAATTTTATAAAATGTTGCATACCTTTTCTTTTTCTATAATTTTTATTTTATATAAATAATTTCTTAGCCCAGCAGCGTCATCGATTGAGCTCAACGATCACCAAGCCGGAGTGAGTAAATATATAAAAGCGTTTATAAGTTTTGTTTGTAAAAACAACTATATATATATAAAGATTGTTGTACATTTATTTGATTTCACATTTATTTTTTTTTTTACAATATTAATATTTAATTAATTTTATATTCTTACTTAAATAATTTGCGAAACAACATGAATTCGCTAAATATATTTTCTATAATAAATATTATAATTATACATAAATTTTAAATAATGTTTTAAATATTATTTCTGTTGTGGCTGGCGAAAATCCTCTGGCTGAACCCTCCAAGAGGGTGCCGGCTGGGCAATGGACTGTGCACTGGCTCGAGCACCAGAGTCAGGCACTGTTCTCCCTCGATGCGCGGGCCAGTGCACGATCTAGCTGAGGCAACAGCGCAGCAGTATCCGGATTTCCAAGTCTGGTACTGCTGTGTTGGAGCCATGGGTGCCTGGCAGCAAGGCATAAAATGCTATGGGGTGGTTCCCAAGAACAAAATCAATCAAAACCCCCGCGCGCTGGAGTCCTCTAAAGATACAACTCGGGCTGGGATGTCAGCCCAAACGTCGGTGGAATGCGTGACTGCTACCACCGGCGGGCACGGAGGGATTAACACCCCTCTGCGTGTCGCCAGCGGTCACACCACCTCTGTACTGGTTGGAGCAGGCCAGGACAGTTGTACAGCTACTGCCACAACAACAACAACAACGGCGCTAAGAGATGCCAAACTGTGGCGCGGTTCTGCGTTCCTTGAAGACTCAGACTGCGAGCCACAAGGCTCAATTAGCGCCGAGGCTGAGGAAGAGCTCCTGCGCTCCCCGGCCAAGGGTTCCTGTTCCCCCTGTAGGGACGGGCCCAAGGGTTCCAGCTCCCCCTGTAGGGACGGGCCCAATAGGAAAAGAGAGGGCTTGAAGGCTAAAGTCCAGTGTTGGAGCCTAACAACTAAATATAAGATAATTTAAGTTAAAACAATGTAAACATAGCATAAGTCTAAATCTGTTAAACATTAATACTAAGCTTAAGGCCTGTACGCAGCATGAAAAATTTACGATCTTAAATTCTTGTACATTATTTTTAGCGTAATAACCAGTGTGTGCAAATTAAGGAAAAGAGGTATTTTTAATCGAGTTCTGCTCTTTTTTGTGGTATTCATCGGTATTTTTTTCGATATGTTGGGTTAAAATGGCAAACAGTCACACTGCAATCAGCTGTTTTTGATTTACAAAAAATAAGCGCGCACAATTTGCAATGGATTTCTATGAACAAATATTGTTGACATTGCTTTATATAAATAATGCTAATATGACTGCCTTCCTAATTGCAAAAAGGTTGGCTGCAAAAAAAAAAAAACAAGAAGGGGGACGGCGCAGGAAATGGAGTCTCTGGGTAAACCCTTATTTAACAGGCAGAGCCGAAACTGGAAGATTTTTTAAAGATGTATGTATTTTGTATTGAACTAATATTACAACACAATTGTGTACATTTCGTTCGTAATCCATCGGTGTTTCATAAAAATTATCATATGTCCTCAAAAAATTTCAATACATTGTTTGAAATGTTGGAGCGTTACTTGGTTCTCGCTTATCCTCTTTATTGAGAGTTCCTGCAATTTCATCCCACGCGTTTTTTGTCATTAGCACATTAAAATTCATTTTTCCGGTCAGGTCCCACAACACTGGGCGCAATTCCACTGCCTTAATCAGTGCAATTTTGTCCTCCTTTGAAAAACTTTCGCACCTTTTACTTCGACCTGCCATTATAACGGATGTTTCTTTTTTTAAATTTTATTTGGCACACTTTGCAAAAATGAATATTTTAATGCGAGCGAAATAATATGCTTGCACATTAAAACGAAATTGGGCCGCCAAAAACAAAACAGCTGTTGTGAGTGTTACCACACCTAGTGAAGTAGTGGCGCCATCTAACGTTAAGCATTTTTAAAATTAAAAGACAACACTGTTTTGTTTTGCTATCTGCGACCACTTGTAAAAAATTTTGGATCGAAATTTTTCGACACTGTTTTTTTTATATGAAGTTTTTCATTCCGTTCGTAAATTTTTCATGCTGCGTACAGGCCTTTAATAGAAATACTCAATCATGCACATGTAAATTAACATAAATATTCTCTTAAGCAATCACAACATAACGTTAACATACAATACACATAATGTCAATAACATAAGCCTATAAAAGCTCAATGCAAGCCAGCATTAAGCTCTCTTTTTCAATTGCATTTACATACATACGGCCACTGCATAGCAAATACGAAATACACAGAACAAATATAAAAAACCTTAAAGCTAAATATTTTAATTATTTGGAATAACTATTTTATTGTGCCCGAACTACACTCCTTTGGCGAAAGCAAGGAACATCCATAATAAGGCCGCTCTGAAGATCTGAGCTCGGCTCAGTAGCAGCAAGAATCTCACCCCTGAGGAGAGAAAGAAGCTGGACTGGGCCGAACAAAAGATCGAAGACGGCCGAAAATACTATGAAAGTAGACCGGCAATGAAGGCCACTACCAGCCAAATTGCCAACAAGGTCGAAGAGCTGTTGCTTACAAAAAGGCAGCGCTCGGCTGACCAAGAAAAGGTGGATGTGCCCGTGAGCAAACGGCCCCGCCATAAGACTGACCATAAGCCACCAAAGAAGCCACTGCCGAAAAAGGAAACGGCGAGCGATGTGGCGCGGCGACACTTGAACGTCGCCCTCATCGACCGCAGTGACCCCAACGGCAAAATGACACCCGAGCAGTGGAAGGTGGTGGAGTTGAAGCTCCTGGATGCTCTCTTCCTACGGATGTAGGATCCAGAGGCTCAGCCCACCACGTTCGACGGAGCGGGGTGGCTCAGCGGGGTCAAGATCTTGAGCTGCAAGGATGACCTTACCCTGAAGTGGGTCACCGACACTGTGGCCAAGATGGACGCTCCCTGGGAGGGGGCCAAGCTGGAAGTAGTCGACAGAACCCTGATTCCGTCGGTACCGAAGGCAAAGGTACTCTTCCCGAGAGCGGTCCCTACGGAACACGCGCTTAAATTGCTTAAGTGGCAGAATCCCGACGTGCCAACCAAGGACTGGGTGAGTTTAAGGCTATGTATATATTGTGTTTAGGCACGTTTGTCCGATCGCTGTCGTCAACAGAATTTAAAATACCCTCACTCAACATCTAAGAGGAACGCAAGATACTTTTACAGCCAAATAACACCAATACAGTGGGACTATAACAACACCCGAGAATTCACCCATACTCATATAGACTATACACTACTATTTGTGTATAAAGTAACTTGATACAATGTCATGTTCAGATTTTAGGATTGACAATTGAATGAACACTGAGGTTTAACGATTGTCTAATTTCCGACTCACTTGTGTTATAGTGAAGCAATAGACTGAGTAACTTTCAAAAGGTACTGTGCTTAGCTCCCAATATTCGCTTTTCATGCAGTCTGATAAAATCATGCTTGAAGTGGACAACTACCATATCTATTGATAGTTTTTTTTTTGGAATTTCGAGTTTTGGTTGATATAATATTACGTTGTATCAAGATATTATTATATATATATTTACTTTATTATTTTCTTATTTTTGGTTTTCTTTGATTAAGAATCAAGTATTCTTTAATCTTTTGGCGTAGTTGATTTGATAAAGAAAAATGGCTGTTCGTCGTAGTACGGAAAATATTGCAGCAGCGATCAACGCTGAAGATCCCTTCTGTGGCATTTGCCATGAACCATTTCGGTTAGATGAGTTAATAGCAAAAACAGTTTGTCAACATAAATATCAAGATAACTGTATTACTGAGTGTCTTAAGTCATCATTGGAGTGTCCGACTTGCAAGGCAGAATGTCATCCGAATACGCTCTCCTTTACAAATAACACCCTTGCAGCCGAAATGAATGCAGCTAGCAAAAATTCTTCCCGTGGTGATCAACATCATAGAGGTACTAGAAGAGGTCGTGGAGCAAATTCCCCAAAAGGGGAATGCAAACAAGATCAGGGTATCGAAACAACACAAAACGTGACGGTGCAAGTAGCAGACTATCTTGTAATACAGATGGCAACATGACTGAAACTGAATTAACAGATCTTGTTCAATCTGTTGTGCAAGGCAATCAAAAACAGATGATGGAAGAATTAAGTTCTTTTATTAAAACTTCGATTGTTGAGACCTTACAAGCTCAACTGTCATCTCTTAATATAGGTCGAGGAAATTCGGATCTACATACTAGAGATACTCTTCAATCCTCGAATAATAATCCAGTACATGATCATATTCCAAATTCACATTTACGGTCTGACCTTTTGTCAAATAGCCCGCGTAATAGTCAGCATTCAATTATCTCTTCAGATAAAGCAGCTAGCATTATGCAAAGCTGGCGTATTAAATATGATGGTACAAAAGATTCGATCAATATCGAACAATTTTTATACCGTGTTCATGCTTTGACAGAACAGAACCTAAATAGTGACTACCGTCTCCTTTGCGACAATTTGCAATTGCTTTTCTCAGGCAAAGCGTCTGACTGGTTTTGGAATTTTCACCGTAAAAACCAAAGATTTACCTGGCAATTATTTTGCTCTGAGTTTAGACTTCGATTCGACGACCCAAAAGATGATTTTGACTTATGGGAATTAATAAGGAAAAGGCGTCAGAAGGACAACGAAACTTTTGACGATTTTCAAGCATCCGTGGAAGATTTAATAGGTCAACTTTCTCACGAGATAAGCGAGCTTAAAGTGGTAGACATTTTAATGCGAAACGCCAAGACAACTTTGAGATACGAGCTACTCCATTTAAAGATTGAAAATAGGTTTGACTTGAGAGAAGAAGTTCGCAAGCACGAAAAATTTTGTAAAGATGCTAGTATCTTCTTAACTAAGCCAAAATTTGCTAGGCCAAACGTATCTGAAATTATGTCCGATTCTGAAGAAGTTGAAGACGAAAATATTTCAGAAATACGTCGAAATAGAATTGTATGCTGGAATTGCGATAAGTTCGGTCATAGGTTCGAAGATTGCCTTAATGAACGTCGTATTTTCTGCTATGGATGTGGTGCCAAAAATGTTTTCAAACCCAAGTGTATTAAGTGCAATTCTTCGGGAAACTCAAAGAAGGATGCGCAAACCAGCACGATTTTGACGCATCCGACAGAATACAAATTGTGCCCTGTATAAGTATAAATAGAATTTCTGCTTCTGAGATTCCAACTAACCCAGACCTACAAACTAAAGAGACAAATTCACTTTCATGTGCTGATGCACAAACTCAAACCAACGATTTCATTGAGAATAAGGATTCTGATAGTTGTGTTCAAACTTTTCATTTTAAAGAGCTTGGCCAAAATAGTTTAGAACCACTTGATTTGATATATAGATCGAAACGGTCTACAATACGTTTAAGAAAATACTGGAGACAAGTTCGACAGGATCGAAAGATGTTAGTGGAATCAATATTTATGTCCAAAGATAATCGAATGTACACTGACATAAGTATTGAAGGCTGTAGCTATTTAGCGTTGCTTGACTCTGGTGCTACTTTATGTTGCATAGGTGGCACAGCAGCACTGTCTTTACGACAGCACCCAAAAGCACGCAAGTGCTCAGGAATCATTACAACAGCAAACAACTCAACATGTTTTTGTGTTGGAAAAATCTCAGTACCAGTGAAATTTCATAATCAAGAACACGAAATCCAATTCTTTATAGTACCTGACTTAAAACAGGAAGTATATTTAGGTATTCCATTTTGGAAAAACTTTGGTTTAATTGACCAACTACTTTCGCCCAATCAAAACTTAAGCGAATTGGATGTCGGCAAAGAAGCTGATACACCCGAAACGCCTAAGATGCACCCGCTCAGTTTGGAGCAAAAGAAGCAGCTAGATGTGTTCATTGACATTTTTCCCTCATATGAGAAAGAAGGACTAGGTCGAACTCATTTAATTAAACACCAAATAGAAATGGAGACTACGACCCCTGTGAAACAACGACATTGGCCAGTTTCACCTGCCATTGAAAAACGTATGTTTGTTGAAATTAAGAAAATGCTTGCATTAGATGTAATTGAAGAGTGTAATAGTCCTTGGAGTAGTAACGGTGTTTTAGTGGGAAAAGCTAATAAAGATAGACTTTGTTTAGATTCTCGTGAAATAAACAAGCATACCCGAAAAGACGCATATCCACTGCCACATATCGATGGAATTCTAAGTCGGTTACCTCCAGCAAAATATATAACTGGACTTGACATGAAACATGCATTTTGGCAAATTCCACTGGACGAGAAATCTCGCCAGTATACTGCTTTCACAATTCCAAACTGTCCCTTATACCAATATAAAGTGATGCCATTCGGTCTCTGCAATGCTCCGCAAACCCTGTGTAGACTTATGGATCACGTTATTCCAGCAAATTTGAGAACTAGAGTTTTTGTCTATCTAGATGGTTTGCTAATACTTTCTGATGATTTTGAATCACACATGTTGTTGTTACAGGAAGTAGCACTGCATTTACGTAAAGCAAACTTAACTTTAAATATAGCAAAGTCGAATTTTTGTATGAGAGAGATAAAGTATCTTGGATTCATTATAGGTCACGGTCAACTTATGACTGACCCAAGTAAGATACAAGCTATTAATGAATTTCTCGTTCCAAAAACAGTAAAACAATTGAGACGATTTCTCGGTCTTACAGGTTGGTACCGACGTTTCGTCGAAAACTATGCCACCCTAACATTTCCCTTGACTGAGTTGTTAAAGAAAAAACAATCGATTAATTGGAATACGGATGCAGAAAAAGCCTTTAATAAGTTAAAAAGTCATTTAACTTCAGCTCCCATTCTGTCAACACCAGACTTTGACAAACCATTTGTTTTGCTCTGTGATGCGAGTACTTTTGGCATAGGATGCGTTTTAGCACAAGCAAATGAGAAAGGTGAAGAATTACCCATAGCTTACATGTCCGAGAAACTTTCGAAGGCGCAACGCAATTATTCCATCACAGAACTAGAGTGTCTTGCAGTTATTAGAGGAATCAAAAAGTTCAGGCCATACATCGAAGGACTAGAATTTCAGGTCATTACTGATCATGCTTCGCTGCAATGGTTGATGAGACAAAAAGATCTCGCAGGTCGCCTAGCAAGATGGGCAATTAAATTACAAGGATTTTCCTTTAAAATTAATCATCGCAGCGGCTCCCAAAATATTGTTGCAGATGCACTTTCCCGTCAAAACGAGCCTGTTATAGATGAGATTGACGATCAGGGCCCCATTGTTGATTTAACATCAACCGAATTTAAATCTCAAGAATATTGTGACCTTAAGGAACAAATTCTTTCTAATAAAGCTAAATTACCTGACTTGAAGATAATCGATGATTTGGTGTACAAAAGAACAGAACCGGCTTCTGGAGACGTACTACAAGAAAAACTTTCTTGGAAATTATGGATTCCGTCTGGTCTTACACAGGAGGTGATTGCCAGATCCCATAATCCCCCAAATTCTGCTCATAGTGGTATAAGTAATAACCACCGAAAAACTTAAAAGATATTTGTTTTGGCCAAAAATGGTAAAGCAGATACGAGAGTATGTAGCTAACTGCTCAGTATGCCTTAAAACCAAAAGCCCAAATATTGTCTTAAGGCCACCGATGGGAAAACCAATGGTTTCCGAACGCCCTTTTCAAAAATTGTATTTGGATCTATTAGGACCATATCCCTGTTCCAAAGCTGGCAATATCGGTTTGTTGATTGTGGTGGACCATCACACGAAATTTCATTTTCTATGTCCACTAAGGAAGTTTACTGCCCAATGAATATGTGACTATCTGCATAATAGTTTATTTTGTACCTTTGGTGTACCAGAAACAATTTTAACTGACAATGGCTCACAGTTCATTTCTGGTCACTTTAAGGCATTTATGAATCGATTTGGCGTGACTCATAGATACACTGCCATTTACTCACCCCAAGCTAATGCAAGCGAAAGGGTTAACAGATCCGTACTGGCAGCTATCAGAGCTTACATAGGCAAAGATCATACTAATTGGGATAATAAGTTACCCGAGATAAGTGCAGCCTTAAGGGCCAATGTACATCGAAGTACCGGATATTCTCCATACTTTTTGGCATTTGGCCAAAATATGGTCTTACACGGAAAAGACTATGAGTTACTCAGACGTTTACAGCTTTTGTCCGATGATACACGAATGGAACATCCATCGGCTTTACAAATTATGCGGCAAAAAGCAAAAGATAATGTAGCGAAATCGCATGAGCAAAATGCTAAAGTGTATAACTTACGTACCCGAACTATAAATCTACAAACAGTCAAAAAGTATATGCGCGCAACTTTAGTCAAAGTAATGCTGATAAAAAATTTAACGCTAAACTAGCTCCTCGATTTATTGTTGCTGTAGTTACTCGTAAAGTTAGTCAGACATATTAACAATTGCCCAATGAACAAGGCAAAGATATTGGAGTGTATCATCTTAAAGATATACAAGTTAAGACATAAAGTTGGCCTTTTTCAGTTAAAGCTTCACTAGTAAAAACTAGCGTTCCTTCAACTGCACTGTAGTGGCCAGCCTTACATACATTGATTCATTGACAATTGCTAAATTAATTTAATTAAATTGCCTTAATAGTCGGACCAAAATTCCAACAGGGTCATATAACTCAAATTGGTCTAACTATGTATGACGTCAGATACTTTCGCTATGCACTTACTCTCTCAGTAATTAGCTTACTCTTAGGTCACTTTGAATATACGAACGGGTTATTTGTGGCGCCAGCAATTATCGTACGATTATGCTGTTAAATCAGCTTACCCACGCTAAGCTTAGGTGACCCGAAGCGATAATCAGCTAATTGTTTTTGTTATCTTCGGCTTAGCGCTAAGTCAATGCAAGCTGTATGCAGATCTGATTAGAGTTTAGCTTACAGTTTATGAAAACAAGTGCGATAAGCAAGTCGTTGCTAGTGGTCTCAAGTGCATAAGTAAAACGTGCCTTATAAATATATATATATATATATTAACATAATTGATTAGTGCGTGTTAATAAATCTTTCGTGATTGAAATTGTTAAAAATTATAACAATTAACTCGGAAACAATAACATTTATTACCGGCGTTGGATTATTTTCCTATTATTTTTTGGTTTATAACCAACAAATATTCAAGGTATATTGTAACGATTCAGGTTGTTGTTTTGCAGCTGTCCGGTAGCCTACTCTGCCTACGGGGTCGACTGTGCTCAGGGAAAGTGGGGGGGTTCTTTCGCTACCTAGATGCTACCCTGTTACATAACCAAAAATTAGTAGACAGAGTTAGTGGATAGGATTCGAAGAAGGAAATCAGACTTTAAATGTAATTGGACGCGACTTGTAACACAATAGAGTATGTGAGTCATGGTGTATGGACTCAGTCTATTACCCACCCAACCTGTAAAGAAGAATGCTCTTCAGTACCCTTTAATAATTTGATGCCAAGGTTAGGTTTACTTCAGGTGCCCAATGGGTTTTAATTAATATTCATATTTAAATAATGCAAAAACGATAACCGAACACATGTTAAACAACATGTGTTAATAAGAATTATACAAAATTTCTTTAAAAAGAGATAGTTACTTAAACTAATAAGTTAAGTATTTTTTTTTAGGCATGCTATACGAACATGTCGTTAAAAGAGAGAAAAGCGAGAAACGAACACATGTTAAACAAACATGTGTTAAAGAGATTTATACAAAATTCATAAAAAAAAGGTAGTTACTTAAACTAATAAGTTAAGTATTATTGGACCTGCTATACGAACATGTCGTGTATTAATATATCATTTAACGGGTACGGCATTAATTTTACATACTTCATAATTTTCTTTAACGCGACGGTATATGTAGTCTTTGCAATTTGTTATATTTTTTTTTTCTATTCAAAACAAACCATATATTTCATACGCATTTATAATGCGACTTAGCGGCTATGCCGTACTTACAACGCGTTTAATTCCTCCAAAGTCGACAGGCCTGATGACAAATGAAGACGCTGTTTTGGAACTTCAAAATAGTTAGAAAAATATATACATACGGCAAATGCTACATATACATACCATACCATATAAACTTTAGGAAATTGTAAGGTAACTTATATATATATATATAGACGATAATAATAGTCAAATAGGTAAATCAATTTTAAATCCGGTACAACGCATCAGTTATAGTTGGGCGTTTGTACTCCGCTTGGCGGTATACGTTTGCACAGAACGCGGTATTTAAACGCGTGGTTGCTGCGCATGTAGAAAATCCGGGGGTTGTACATATATATATACATATATATGTGTAGTAGAGTATATCCTTGAGAGTGCTGCCTCTGTCGGCCACGGCTGGTAAAGCCACGTGTATGCAACACAATATACGGCTCGATCGAGGTAATTTTAATCCACGAGCAACACGTTAATAAGATGCTGCAGCTCGCATATAAATTGCTGAAGTGCATAAAACGGCACGGATGATCTGAATACGCGCGAGAATGCGCCAAAGCTATAAACAGAAGCAGATATTAGGGGAGGACTTTTCCTGTGGTTGGTCACATACCTTTCTTATAATGGCTGACCACTGGGTTTATATTTGGGGTGAATTAAATTTCAATAAAAAACATCAAACAGAACAATTCACTTGTTAATACGTCTCGCCGGCTGTTCCAACGGCTCAATAAGTTATGCAGAAGCACTTGGCTTAACTGCGGAATATCACTAACTTTGGATGCTGACGGATTTAATTTAAACACGTCTTGTTGGTTGGCTGGTTGAAAATAAAATGAAGGCTTCCGCCCGCAGGAAATGAACACTAGAAGCTGAGCCTTGCCACCCACGCAGCATGATCAGCTGTTGCTTATCGATGTTTAATGACATCGCATATGCATTGCCAGATCGGTAATTATCGGTGTTGCACAATATTGCACAAATGGTCAGCTGATTTTGCCGATAGTTGCCAATTAGTTTTGGTGTTTGTTTATATTAAAATAATTATGCAAAATAACTTGCTGCTGCAATCTACACCACTACAATATATCTATATATATGTAGATGGTTCAGTGTTTTTGATTTAAAGTAAAACGAATTGCAACTTTTTGGTTATAGTGCACTTGGCCCAAAATTACTTTTGCGACACTTTCCTGCCACTTTTCTTGGTGGATAGGAAGGCTCTTTAAGAAGGCAACTTAACCTATTTGGGAAGGCCTCGGACTTCCCAAGCCCAGGCCCAGACCAAGAAGCACTCATCCTGGACTAAACAGCTCATAGCAGCTCATCACCAATAAACAATTACAATATATATATTTTGATGATATGTCTATAAAGATCGCTTAATACCATTGTCTAGTTTTGTTCTGCGAACTTTATTTCTTTTTGCAAGTGCCGATGCATTTAGTGTAAAACAAAAAAAAAAAAAACCATATTATAAAGATATAAATGTGTCGTGCACAACTTGGGATTTGATTATAATTAACTAATATCTTGAATTATATTTTGCTAATCTTTTATAAATAGGCGTTGCCAAGAAACATAAATGAATTTTGATAATATTGTAAAGTTAATAAGGGCAAGCCTTATTCTTACGCAGTTCATTTTTCAATTGATTTTAATTAATCTTTCTTAATCATTTATTTGAGTTATTATTATTAATTTTAAATTTAAATTTCTAGCTTAAATTGCTTAACTAGCTTAATTGCTTGACTAGCATGAAAACATCTTGACATGGTTTAAGGGTCAATTCTGATTGTAGGATTACACAGGATGGGAGGGTATAGAAAGAGAGACCATCAACATACGAGTCTCTATATGAAGAGGAATAATAACCAGCTAATTTCCTCAACCATGTTAACTATTGTGTAGCGTGAGCATAGTATTCTCCTCTGTCGGGAGTGTCGAATCTGATTTATATAGATTTATTAATTGATTTCATTTTATTTTTGTTCATTTTGCTGAGTGCACCTAAAACATTGCACGTATGTGTCTACCTTTTGGGAGATTAGAAAGGACCCCGACAATCCGGCGAGCTAGTTAGAGCATAGCTAGAGGTGCACGCCTCGAAATCCCTGGTAGAAGAGTAGGAATATGAGTTTAAGGCTATGTATATATTGTGTTTAGGCACGTTTGTCCGATCGCTGTCGTCAACAGAATTTAAAATACCCTCACTCAACATCTAAGAGGAACGCAAGATACTTTTACAGCCAAATATCACCAATACAGTGGGACTATAACAACACCCGAGAATTCACCCATACTCATATAGACTATTGTGTATATCATTTCGCTACTAAACAGAAAGCATACTACAAAATCGGCATGGGCGATATTGGCTCGAGAACCTTTATGCAAGGAACAGGCAGCGGTACGCTACCATTTAGCGTGGAGGCTGCCTACCAAATGGCTGGTAGAGCTCCGCAAGAAGGTGCTATGTGGGTCCATCAGGGAATCTCACCTATAAGAGGAGCAGAGGCGATGGCAATGACATCGAGCTCGGTAAAAATAGCTGCAAACGGAGGTATGCTGAACTCGACAGTGGACTATGGCAGTAACGGCATCAAGTGGGATGATCGAGTGATACACACAGGCGCGAATTCATCACAGCCAAGCAATTCTTTGGGCGCAATATATTGCGGATTGGCTGGCAACGGACCTGTGATGTATACTGGAGCGCAAAGGTTCGCATATGAAATGGCTCGAAAAGGGCCGGTTTATGCGGGATCGACGGCATCAATGTGTAACCCAATTGTGCTGCCAACAACCGCGACAGCATACGCATGTGGTAACTTGTGGCCATTTGCAGCAGCAACAACTTTTCCTGCGATGGCTAACTCGACGCAAGACATAACGCTTACAGCGTCGCTAATAGCAACGAGGCAGGTGATTAGCAAGGATCTACCACATTTCTCAGTCAAACTAGAAGAGTGGCCAATGTTCATTGTAAACTATTAGCAATCTACAGAGAGGTGTGGATTCAGCGATCAGGAGAATCTCATACGACTTCAGAAAAGCTTAAAGGGCGCTGCACTAGAAGCAGTGCGTGGCAAGCTGATGGTGCCTGCAACCGTAGCGCAAGCGATTGCTTCATTAAGAATGCTGTATGGGCGCCCAGATGCTATACATCAGGCGCTCCAGACGAGGCTGCGACAGGAACCGGCCGTGAAACCTGAACGATTGGACACTGGTCCAATTTGCGTTGGCTGTGCAAAACTATCGATCGACCGTGCAAGCAATAGGCCTATCAGATTATCTGAACGACCCAATGCTGATGCGCAATTTAATTGAGAAATCTAAGACTGGACGTGTGATCTAAGACTGGATTGGGCACGATACAGTGCAACTATGGAGCGACCAGATATCGGCGTGTTCGATGACTGGCTATTTAAATTGGCGACGTGCGCAAGTACAGTATTGCCGGTAGTGGTGACAGCAGAATCAATCGAAGCAAAAACCACAGAAATGCGCGGCAGAGGCTGATGGTGTACAACGAGAGGCATGTAATCACGAGGGCTGCATTAAGTGTGCAGGCAATCATGAGCTGAAGGTATGTGAAAGCTTCTTGTCTCTGAGCGGGCAAGATAGACGGCGTTTTATTAAAGAAAACAAAAGATGTTGGCAATGTTTTGGCAATCACTTTGCAAATCATTGTCGAGGATCGGACCGATGCAACGTAGATGGCTGCAATAAAGCTCATCATCCATTATGGCATACTTATGGAAGAAATGGTGTACACAAGTCTGAGACGGCAGAACCAAGCGCAGTCGTATTGCTTACAGGGCAAAATAACAAGGCGTTGTTTCGCTATGTAGCAGTGACTTTGTATGGTCCTGCAAAATCGGTGCAGACCTTTGCACTAATAGACGAAGGGTCGGCGTGCACACTATTAGAGAACAGCGTAGCCGACGAGTTGGGTATTGATGGCCCATCTGAGGAACTTTGCTTGCGCTGGACCAATGACATTACGCAAAATGAGCCTAAATCGAAAAGAGTGAAACTTAGCATAGCAGCGCGTGAGGCAACAGCACAACGCTACACGCTGCAGAATGTACGAACTATAGCTAATCTGGACTTGCCAGTCCAAACGTTGGATGCTTCAGTTCTGCACGCAAATCCACATTTGCAGAAGCTGCCAATAAGTACGTACACGGATGTATGCGCTTCGATTATAATAGGCCTAGACAACGCAAAGCTTGGAGTGCCATTAACTGTGAGAGAGTGTAAAGGCACTCAGCTTATAGCTACAAAATCAAGACTTGGCTGGTCAGTATACGGCCGTGAAAGCTATCGTGAAGGCGTAAGAGTGATGCGTGTGTGCGACTGCACAGACGACATGCGCATTGACAATATTGTAAAGGCTAACTTCGCTTTAGAAGCTGTAGGTGTATGCATAACAAATAATACACTGCAGTCTAAAGAGGATCAAAGGTCGCAGATGATACTAGAGAAAACAACAAAATACCTCAGCTTGGAAAAACGTTGGGAAACCGGATTGCTCTGGAGACAGGATGACATCGCCTTACCTGATTCATATGGTATGGCAATGCAACGACTAAAATACCTGGAATCACGCATGGCACGTGATAAGAAGCTGTGCGAATTTGTAAACAACCAACTTCGACGATGTGAACAACAAGGATATGTGCGTAAACTAGAGGCGCACGAGATGACAAATGCCAAACCCTCATGGTATTTCCCCATATTTGTAGTCACAAATACAAACAAGGGGAAATCGAGGCTTGTGTGGGACGCAGCAGCAAGGGTAGACCCGGTCGCCCTAAATACAGTACTTCTCAAGGGTCCTGATTTGTTACCAAATTTGGTCGGTATTCTTATACGTTTCAGGGAGAAGCCAGTAGCTGTGTGCGGCGATATTCAAGAACTGTTCCACCAAGTAAAAGTGAGGCAAGATGACCAAGCATCGCAGCAGTTTCTTTGGCGCTATGGAGAAACTGCTCGAGAACCGGATATATACATCATGCAAGTAATGACTTTCGGGGCTACTTGTTCACCGTCAGTGGCAAACTATATAAAAATCAAGAATGCAATGCGCTTTGTGGAAAAGTATCCAGACGCTGTGGGTGCTATTATACGAAACACCTTCGCAGACGACTGGCTGCAAAGCGCTGTTTCTGAAGATGACCTGGCTCAAATGGCAGTGCGTGCTCGGGCCATACATGGGGATGGCGGCTTCGAGATGAGAGGCTGGGTGTCAAACTCAGCAGAAGTTAGGAACGCACTCACGGGAGCAACAAACCAACACGAGAAATGCATCGAAGGCATAGAACCGATGCAAGAAAGGGTGCTGGGCATGTGGTGGTTTCCGAAGACTGATGAATTCACATTTGTCCAGAAATTTGATGATTCCATATTCAACGAGAAGGTGGTCCCAACCAAGCGGCACGTATTACATGTTGTAATGACAATTTTTGACCCGCTTGGCCTGCTGGGCTTCTACGTTGTACAAGCCAAAATGATAATGCAAAACATATGGAGATCGGCGGTAGGCTGGGATGAGCCTATAAAAGAAGACGAACGGAAACAATGGTGGGCGTGGATACGCAAGCTTTATCGAATCCGAGATATTCGGGTGCCTCGCTGTTTGCCGTTGGTGAGCTGCGCTGATAATTTACAATTACATATATTTCCAGATGCAAGCGTGAACGCATATGCAGCAGTGGCATATGTGAGGGCTGAACGTGACGGTGTAGTGCGCTGTTCACTCATGGCATCAAAAACACGTGTAGCACCACTGAAACCGATATCGATACCTCGTATGGAATTGATTTCAGCAATACTAGGGTTGCGACTGGCTAGTTTCATACAATCCGAGATGTCGATATCTGCTCAGCGTCGGGTGTTTTGGACAGACTCCAAAAATGTTTTATGATCAGACGCCAGAAAATATCATCAATTTGTAGCACTACGTATCGGAGAAATTCTAGAGGCATCAGATATAAACGAGTGGAGATGGGTGCCATCCGCATTCAATGTAGCTGATGATGGCACAAAATGGACCAAGGAACTGCGTTTTGACGGCGGTTCGAGATGGTTCGTGGGACCGCAATTTTTGACGGCGGCAGAAGCAAGTTGGCCTGTCACTGAACTAAATAACAGTGACGCGGGCTTAGAGAGCGTACACATAAACCAACTGGAGGAGGGATCGAAATCAGCTTTGGCAGCTATAATGCCAGATGTTACTCGCTTCAGCAAGTTTGAAAAGCTACGAGGCACTTTGAAGTACATAATGCGTTTTCTGCGCCAAAGTAACAGTACGCGATGCGAACTTGGATGATATTAACAACGTGATCTACAGGGTGTGCCAGGCTGAAACGTTCTATAAAGAGATAAAGCGTTTACAGAATGATGGGCAAGTATGTCGTAAAAGTCAGATATTTAAACTGTCTCCATACTTAGACAATGCTGGTGTTTTACGAGTACGAGGCAAGTATAGATGCAATCGAAGGCATCGCAGTGCAAATAAAGAGGCCTGTTATACTACCTGGACAGCACGCGATCACAAGGCTATTGGTCGACTACTATCATCGCAAGTTTCACTATCATCGCAAGTTTCACAATCATCTTAGCGAGGTGGTGGTCAACGAGATGAGGCAGCGCTTTTGTATCATCGGCCTAAGAGCGTTGGTGAGAGCAGCAATCAAGGCATGCCAATTGAGCGGCTGAAGATAAATGAGCCACCGTTTTCCTGCACAGGTGTCGACTATTTTGGACCTTTGGAGGTCATAGTTGGCAGAAGACGGGAGAAGCGATGGGGCGTACTTTTCACCTCTTTGACAGTACGCGCAGTACATATAGAGCTGGCAGACTCATTATCAACAGATGCATTCATGCTGGTGCTGGATATGTTCCTGGCTCTCCGTGGACCTGTGAGGAAAATTGTGTCCGACAACGGCACAAATTTTCGAGGCGCAAGCAGACTGTTACAGGCCGAAATAAATAGAGCTTCGGCAGACGAGCTTGAATACAAATATCCGGAGATCGAATGGTCATTTATACCGCCAGGCGCACCGCGTATGGGTGGCGCGTGGGAGCGAATGATTAGATCAATCTAGTCTGTGTTGACAGACATACTGGACGAAACACATGTACGTGAGCCAGTGCTACGCTCAGCGCTGGTGAGGATTGAGAACGCTTTAAACTCAAGGCCCTTAACATACATACCGCTGGAATCAGTAGACGCAGATGTACTGACGCCAAATCACTTTATGCGTGTAGCAACTTGCGCAGCAAGCGGAACAACAAATGATAACTACAACGGCGTGCAGCTAGGCAAGAGTTTTCGAGTTGCACAACAGGTGGCCGAGAGATTTCGTAAGCAGTGGACACGGGAATACTTGCCGTATTTGTCACGGCGGGCTAAATGGTTTGGACGAGCTGACGACCCGATCGAGATAGGCGATGTGGCTGTTATAGTCGACGAGACGAACCTGAAAACCAACTGGAGAAAAGCAATCGTAATGGATCTCTGCCTAACAAAGGATGGACAAGCACGCAGCGCAGTTGTACGTACAGCAAGTGGCCAATTTATACGACCAATTGTCAAATTGGCTAAGCTGCAAGTCAGGAGAAATGGTGCAAACATCACGACGGTGCATGAAGTTTGCAAGGGGCGGAATGTTAGCGCGCAAATTGACAGGCAATTCGCAGCAGTGGCAACTACTACTTAAATAATTTGCGAAACAACGTTATGGACACTACATTCTCTGATGTCCATCCATCCTGTTCTAACGCCAATTCCTCTAAAGATGTTAAAACCAACTCTAATAAGTCTAAAAAATTAAGTATACCACTTAAGTCAAAAATCAAAATAGATCAAAATAAAATATCCAAACACTCTATGAATACTTTACACAAAGACAAGATAATCCACTAGTTATAAGATACTCACATTCAACTCACTATCTTTACACCATCAACTTCATATTTATCAAATTTAATTTTTTCTTTTTTCTTAAATGCTTTTAAGATCATTCAATGGAATATAAGAGGCTACAGAAATAATTTTAGTGAGTTACAATTGCTTATGAAGCAATTTAACCCACATATTGTTGCTCTTCAAGAAACTCACCTTTTAACCAAGCTCCCCCTTCCCATCCCTATTAACTTTTCGCTTTTGGAACTCAATAGCTCCAACTCCTTCGGTGGTGTTGCACTGTTGGTTCATAATTCAATTAAGTCTTAACTCTGACTTTGAAGCTATCAGCATCTCAGCAGATTCAAATGTTAAATTAAATATCATTTCATCATACATTCCCCCGAACAAACATTTTAACAACAGTAACCTCAATAATATGCTTAGTCCTCAAAATACTCCCTCTCTTGTCCTGGGTGATTTTAATAGCTGGCACCCACTTTGGGGCTCCCCCAACAGTAATGCAAGAGGTAATATTTTACACAAATTCATAACCTGTAAGTGACAATATTAACAAAGAAGCGGCGTTAATCAAAAAACTATTATTCAAAGCGGCCACTGTTCCATCCCGCAAAACTCAACTTTCCGCTTCCATCATACTATTCCGTGGTGGAACAAACACCTTACTGCATTAAAAAAGGTCAAAAATTAAAAATGGTCGCTTTTAAAGAAGCAATTAAATTCCACAAACATTATTAGAATTCAAAAAAGGCAATGCCATATTCAGAAGAGCCATTAGAGACGCTAAAAGAAAGGCTTTTACCGACTTTACTTCCGAAATCCACCCCGGCTCCGACTCTGCTAAATTATAGTCAAACATAAAAAAACTTAGCGGTCAATTCCCAACAAAAAACATCCACAGCATAATTCTTCCTACCACACGGCCACCCACAACAGATCCCAACAAAAATGCCAATTCATTTGCTGAAATCTGGTCAGAAGAAGCCCAAGACTGCAATTTCTCCCCTCAATTCTGCTTAAACAAACAAAATGTTATTAATTCTCACTCTTATTCCCAACCATCGATATCAGCCCTAGAAATAGAAAAAGACATATCACTGCTGGAACTACTCTCATCAATTTATTCTCTTAAAGGTGTCTCGCCGGGAATTGATCGTATCTCCTATCCCATGATTAAAAATACACCCCCTTTCATTCAAATACCGCATTCTTCATCACTTTAATACTATATTCAAATCAGTAATTCCAAGTTTATAAAGCAAGCCTAGTCATTCCTATTCTTAAACCAAATAAATGTAAAACAGACCCTAAATCTTACAGACCAATTTCCTTAAACCCGTGCTTAGCTAAAGTACTAGTCAAAATAATTACTAAGCGGCTGTGGTGGTTTGTCACTTCTAATAATCTTATCCATAAAAATCAATTCGGTTTCAAAAGGGGTAAGTCAGTCTTTGATAGTCTGCTTTTTATAGATCATCTTGCAACTAGAGCCTTATCAACAAAGCGCCACCTATCAATAATCTCTCTTGATTTTGCGAAAGCATATGATAAAATTGGTATCCACTCCATAATTCACCAACTTCGGGAATGGAAAGTAGGTCCATTTATGCTTTCTTACGTCCTCCACTTTATGTCCAACCGTAGAATAGTTGTTAAAAATGGCAAAACTATTTCTAATTATTTTCCCCTTCAGAACGGTATCCCCCAAGGCTCTCCTATCTCCGTAATCCTTTTTCTCATTTCATATAATAAACTAGCTAGTGCAATTGCCATCCATAAAGAAATAAAATTCTGTGCATATGCAGACGACTTCCAAATTATTTTAGACCTTAATAAGCAAAAAAATCCTATAGTTCACTTGGACCAATTGTTTGTTGATATAAATAACTGGTGTGCATACTCTGGTGCATCCCTTTCTTCTTCTAAATCAGAACACATCCACATCTGCCGCAAACATAACTGTTCATGCACAATTTATACTGGATCCTTCAGTATTCCGTCCGTGACCTCACTTCGTGTCCTAGGTCTCACTCTCAACAGCAAATACAACTGGAGTGCTCATATAGCTAAGCTGTCTAATGACCTTACTAAGCCACTTAACATCATTAAACTTCTTTCTAATATTAAATACAACTGCAGTTCATATACACTAACTCAAATAGTTAAATCAATACTTATCTCAAAAATAAACTTTTGCCTTCCAATCTATGGTCGCGCCCCTGTGTCCCTCCTTAATAAACTAAATACAATCCAAAACACCGCAATCCGATCAGCTCTTGGTGCATTCCGTACTTCACCAATTAATAATATGCTTATTGAATCTAATATTCACACAATCCACAATAGATGCATCTTTTTAACAGCTAATCTTTCTAAGACCCTTATTAACTCCTTTGACTCCCCACTAAGATACCTTATAAAGCCCAATAAACGAGAATATAAGTACCCAAGCACAATTGATAAAATAATTCATCTCTGCAATTATCTGAACGTTCCCTTCCTCCCACAAAAAACAATCAAAATGAAAGTGTTCAGATGGCAAAATTTAACCGAGTCTATTGACCTATCTCTTTCAGTCTACAATAAGCCAAATACCACCGTGGATATCTATAATCAACTTTTTCTTAACTATAAAAACAACAACTTCAGATACAATTTTGTTTATACTGACGATCACTTCTGACACTGAAAGTTTCAAACTTGGTCTTCTTCCCCTTCACTCCTCAGTTTTTGCAGCAGAAATAATAGCTATCCACGAAGCTATGAAAATAGTTTCAAAAAAACGTGGCAATTTTATCATCTGCTCCGACTCACTCTCAGCAATCAAAGCAATCCTTAATGAATTGAATAACAACTTTTACGCCGTCTCAATCAGACACTTTATAATAAACAAATTCCCTAAATTTAAATTACTTTGGGTTCCTAGCCATTCAGGCATTTCAGGCAACGAATTAGCTGACAGATCAGCGAAGTCTGCTACTAATCTTCCTCTCATTTACACTCCCAACCTTTCTTATAACGATGTCTCTTCATTTCTTAAAAATTATTCCAATAATAATCATAAATCTCTACTCCAACAGACTTCGAACTGGTATAAACTATTACACAACGGCCAAAACACTTACCCCATTAATTATAATAATCTTTCAAGACTTGACCAAGTAAAACTTACACGAATCCGGCTTGGTCATACAAAATTAACTAATGCTCACTACATAGACTCAACACTTAGCAACACCTGTCCTCTATGCAACAACTCCCCCATAAACATTACGCATATAATAACATCCTGCCCAGCATTATCCCATCACCGTTCTTCCATTTTCCTAAACCAGAACCCCCTCTCTGTTATCTCGTACCCAAACCAAAGCAACTCTAAACTAATATTAGAATTTATTAAAAAATGTAAAATTAACCACCTAATTTAGAATTAAATAACATATATTAAAATATTACACAATTACACAATTTTACACTATACACTTTTAGAATTAGTTAGCTAAAGGCCCTGGTAGCCATGGCTTTCGTTCATTATTGTTAGTTTATATCTTTTAAGTGTAAACTAGCTTTATATAAATAAATTAAATATATACAGTATCCGCACCAAGCCACACACACACAACATATGTACACTCTATCAACAATGAACCACGCAACTCATAATATTGCAGCATAGGCACTAGTGACAAATCAATGTTAATATTGATCGGATCACATTACCTAAGACATAAACATCATATTCGGCCTGACGATAAAACCAAGTACGTGCCGGAATGATGAAATTTCTAATCAATTATGACTAAGCCTATGCCAACGCCTAGGAGGATCATATTCAGCACGCCAGGAAGATCATGTTCAACCTAAGAACTAACACAAAGAACAAAGAACTGCACAGATATCAAAAGCAGAATTGACGCAGCAGCCACCAAAACCGAGCTTTCATTAAAGATAGAGTTATTATAAGAAATCAGTTCACATTCGTACTAGTTTGAGATACGTACATACTTTGACCATTTTCACAAGTAAACATATCCTGTAAATCTATTGTAACGGTGACTCACTTATTGCGCACCAAGTTTAAAGTAAATAAAGTTTTTTTTACTTGGACTTATCGGTCGCATTTGTTATTATACATATAATAGAATATATGTATACAATTAAATTAAAATTCATTTGAATAAATATATAAAAAAATAAAACTGTTTTTATATATTTCAGAATTCAGTTGGGAGCAGAATTTTGTATACAGAAAATATATGCAATTAGGTTATTATAGTTTCCAAAGGTTTATTTGAAGAAATCGGTAATTTTTTTGGATGACGCTCTCTACTTCTTCTTACTTAAAAAATTCTTGGGCATACAAACAGTTTTCATAGTAAACCGAAATCTGTTTTGAAACGGTTTTTAAATAATCGGTCCAGAAAAAAAAATTTTTTACAAAATTTGCGTTGCTGAGTTGGCTTCTAGTTGAGACGGTGCTGCTTGAAGCACCTTGTGAGGGAGACGTGGACTTGGCAACAAGCTTGGTAGTGTAGAGTACAGTTACTGAGCCAAAATGTTAAAATGAAATTTTGGTAAGGCCTAATAGAATTCTCCCATTATATGTATTTTTTGTTTTTAAGATTATTTTTAGATTTTAATAACAATATGAAACAAAAATTTAAGCAATATAAATATTGTTTTTTTTTGTTATTTAGCCTAAAAAGAAATAAGATATAATTAAACTTTAGTAAAATAAGATATATTATTTAGTACTTAATTGTAAATTTTAACAGCTTTAATTTAGCCGAGACAACCACCACTAATGAAAGAAAGCACTTTTACGGCGAAAGTGAACTGTCACATTGACACTCACTTGACATAAGCCAATGTTAATAATTTTAGGGCTGTTAAGTAGCTTAGCGAGGTCATGGCCTCGTAGTTTTCCGTTTGTCCGATCTTTTCTATTCGAACCTTCCTAGAGAGCAGTTGGATGCTGCCACTTGGTAATAGTTTTTCTAACTTTGTATGTTTAAACACATGCACGTTTTAGTTTTTTGTTAATCCAGATTAATCCTACACATCCAGTAAATAAATTTTATTTGAAGTCCCAGCGACACTTTATAAAACCTTCGCGCATCCGCGCATATACAAATTGTTGGGAAAATTTGCTATTTGTTCTATTTTTTGGATGGAGTTCAATGACATCAAACAGATAAGAAAAAGGTAATTATAGAAACAAACAAAATGAAATGCATATGTCGCTAAAAGTTAAATAGGTTGAAAGCAGCATAATTATTTTTTTTTCTCCTTCGCTATTTCGTTACATATTTAGTCTGGCTACTTATGTACATTGGAGAATCATACCAACAAAAATTGGTCAGCGGAACCTATGGAGAAAGACGGAACTAGCGCTAGCGGACTAGACAAGTAGACCACAGGAGGATTGACTAAAACGTAAGTCTCTACTACGGTGGATATAACATAAAATGGCGCCCAACGTGGGGCCTGGCATAAAGCTTGTGATTAGACATCACCTTAATAAGATGGGATTAAAACACTATTTTAAAATTGCAATTGTTGTTGTTCATGCTGACCTTTTGGAAAATGCAACGTTGTCATTTTATAAGGTGTTATAATAGTGGTGTTTACACAGGCCTAGCCAGCTCTATATTTCTTCAAAGTCCTCTCTTTTTCTATCCTTTTTTTCATTTAACATTTTGAGCCTTAATGTTAATTTTGGTTTTTGTTTGCGTTGTCGATCAGGTAGACCGAAATTTTGTTCTGGATTGCTATCAGAAAGAAGTGCATAGTTAGCTATATGACAATAAGCTCAAATTTGAAATTACTTTTCTAAATCTTTATTCAAATTCATTTTTTTCTTTTTTTAAATTATTTAATTTTGCATTGTCTGATTGTTAGAGATATTTGAAGGTGCTGAATTAGGAATTTTGGGAATGCACTGAAACACCTACTACACTTTCATTAATTTCAATGCATCAAGCAAATTTGCTCCGATTTATTTATTATACTATTATCATTGGAAAAGTTAAATGATAGGTGCGGAATTCGAAAATTTTAGCGAGGACTGAAACTTCGACCGATTGCCGGTTTCTTCGTTTGGCTAAATGATAGTTTTCGCTCACTATTTTTTTGATAAGTTTTTTTTGGAAAATAGTAGACCTACACGGAATCTGAAGTTCTCTGGCAGGTATGCCAAGAACCAGCCGATAGTATGGAATACTACAGTGAACGATTTTTTTAAATTTAAATTATTTACTTTAATATAACTTTACATTATTAACTGTAAAGGCTCCTATGAGCAGAGTGAGGTTTTATTTTTGAAATTCAGAGTTTGGAATTTTACCTTATGGCTTCTGACCAAATAGTATACCACTTTGAACCAAATAACCCTTTGCTTTTGTGCATAAGAGTTTTGTATGTTGATTATGTACCATCTAAGTCTTATTTATTATTTAGTCTTGGCAACAAGGTTCAATAATAAAGTAAGTCTTTGTGCACAATAGACCAAAACAACAGATTTTAAATACGCTTTCCTTTCTTACCTTTCTTATATATAGAAAAAAAAAAATAAAAATTAAATTTTAGAAATTTATTTAAATTGATTTAAATAAAACATCTTATTGTTCAGTTGTTTATTGATAAATTAGTTTTCATTTCTACAATTTATAATAATTTGTATAGAAATGCCAGTAACACGGAGTCGTGATAATTCAGCAGGGCAGAGTAAAAGCTCAGCAGTGCCCGAAGCTAAATGTTCTATTTGTAATGAGCATTTAAAAGAGTCACAAGACGTAGTTGTTACCAAATGTAATCATGTTTTTCACCGTTCATGTATTACCGAATGGATTGATACGGCAAAAGAGTGCAATGTTTGCAAGGCTCTATGCCATACAAAAGATTTGAAGTCTTGGTTCATTAATCCAGAAAGTGATAGAACAGGTAGATCAAATACTGGGGCCACACCTAAGGTGCATAATACTAGGTCCAAATCAAAAGAACCTCCACAGGAAGAAGAATCGGTGCAAACAGGTAACGAGAATTCACAACCAGTTGCAGGGAATAGATATAGAAATGCCAACCCTCGTATGGATTCGGGAAATCAAGGGCAAAGATCTAATAGAAGAGGTCGTCCGTCCCGTCAGCAAGGTTTTTCCCGTGTAGAAAGTAATCAACATAAAGTTCAGCCTTCCCCAAATCTCGAAATTGATTACGACAAGATTTTTGAAAAGCTCGAGACTCTGATTGATAGGCGTTTGTCAAATTTACATTTGTCTTCAAATTCAGTAGCTTCTCAGGCTCAAGCTATTCCAGCTATTCAAGCTCGGCCACGTTTTTCGTCTGGTGTCTCCAGCCCAGCATCGCGGCCTGATGCTTATGCTTTTTCTGGACATTCTCTTAGTCCTGAAAAGGTTACCCAGATTGTGCAGAGTTGGTCAGTTAGGTTTGATGCTTCACCTAAGGGTCCAACAGTGCAAGAGTTTCTTTATAGAATTCGAGCACTAACTGAAGATTATTTAAGCAATAATTTTTCTCTTCTTTGCAAAAACCTTCATATTCTGTTGTTAGGCAAAGCAAGAGAGTGGTACTGGCGATATCGCAAGGAAGTTGTTCATATTGAATGGCAACCTTTTTGTGAAGCTATTACGTACCAGTACAAAGATAGTAAGGATGAAGATATTCTGCGTGATGAAATTCGATCACGTAAACAAAAAGAACATGAAAGTTTTGATTCATTTTATGAGGATATGATTGATATGGTTTCTCGCTTATCAGTTCCGTTTGAAGAACATCGTTTTATCAAACGACTAAAAAGTAATCTTAGGCCAGAAATTCGTCACGAGCTCCTTTATGTTTCAGTTCATTCTGTGGCTCATTTGCGTCAGTTAGTACAGATGAGAGAGAATTTGATGAGTGAAGCAGACTTTAAAGGTAGCAAACCTAAACCTCCATTTCGGCGTGTTGTCGCGGAACTCAGCAGCAATGAAGGATTAAAAAGATCAGAATCAGAAGAGTCAATTGCTTCAGTCAATGCTCTAAATTATGTTAATAATAAACTCCGATGCTGGAACTGTGACGAGATAGGACACACTTGGGATATGTGTTTACAGGAACGTCGCATATTTTGTTATGGCTGTGGTGCCAAAAATATATACAAGCCACAGTGTAGCATTTGCTTAGCAAAGAGGCCGGAAAACCTACGGAAGGGTTCATCCGCCGACAGCAATCGGATGGCCCGGAATTAAATGCTGTAGTAAATACTCCAAAGTTGCCTGAAGTGGTACCAACACCAACTACTGTTTCTGTAAAGGTAGCTGATAGTAAACAAATTAAACAGAATGAACATAAAGATAAAGTACCGAAACAGTCAATTATTATCCCTTATAAAGAACGTTTAAGAAATTATAAGAAAGTTAGAGCAAGAATTTTCAGAGACCAAGGTTCAAAGTGTTCTAGTTCTAAACGTTCTACGCGACGCATACGTGATTTTTGGAAACACGTTAAACAAACCAAACAATTATTAGTTTCTGCAATAATAAGCGATAGCGATGATGGTCGTTTTTATGCAGCTATTAAGTTCTTAGATTTTGAAGAGCAAGGCTTACTAGATTCAGGTGCGAACTGTAGCTGTATTGGTGGATCTTTGGCTCAAATTGAGGTGCCAAAGCTCTCAAAGTTTAAAAGTTTTTCATCGTCAGTAACGACTGCAGATGGAAAAAGGCAGAAGGTAATAGGTTCTATACTAGCCGATGTACGTTATAAAGGTAAAACAAAGCAAATACAATTTTTTGTTGTTCCTTCTTTAAGCAAAAATGTTATTTTAGGAACTGACTTTTGGAAAGCATTTGACTTAGCTCCTGGTGAAATTTCGTCACTTGAAGTCTCAAAGGCAGTGTCTAATCCTTTAGAAACAGATGAGAAAGCTTGTGCATTAACTGATGAGCAGCGGAAACGCCTCGATGCTGTGATTTCACTGTTTCCAAGCTTTGAGAAGCAAGGACTAGGAAGAACTACTTTGATCACACATGAGATAGACATTGGAGATGCGAAACCGATTAAACAACGTCATTATCCAGTATCACCAGCGGTAGAGAAACTGATGTATCAGGAAATTGATCGGATGTTGTTATTAGAGGTAATTGAGGAATCAAACAGCTCATGGAGTTCACCAGTCCATATGGTTATTAAGCCCATAAAATTAAGGATGTGTCTAGATGCTCGAAAGATAAACGAAGTAACTAAAAAGGATGCATATCCGCTTCCAAATATTGAGGGAATTTTCGCTAGGCTACCCAAGGCAAATTTTATATCGAAAATTGATTTGAAGGATGCGTATTGGCAAATTGGACTGTCAGAGAAGTCAAAGGCAATAACTGCTTTTACAGTACCAGGTCGACCTCTTTATCAATTCGTTACAATGCCTTTTGGTCTATGTAATGCTCCTCAGACCATGTGTCGTCTCATGGATCAAATTATTCCCCCAGACTTAAAGTATTGTGTATTTGGTTATTTAGATGACTTGTGTGTAGTTTCAGAGGATTTTGATTCTCATTTAACAGTTTTGTTAAGACTGTCAGAACAATTCCGTAAAGCTAATTTGACTTTAAACTTAGGAAAAAGTAAATTTTGCGTAACTGAAGTTCGTTACTTAGGTTATGTCATAGGCATGGGAGGTATTGCCACTGATCCTCGCAAAGTAGAGGCTATTTTAGCTTGGCCAGCGCCAAAAACGTTAAGACAAGCTAGAGGATTCTTAGGCTTGGCAGGTTGGTATCGTCGGTTTATTGAAAATTATTCGGCGATTACAGCGCCTATTACTGATCTTTTGTCCACGAAAAAGAAATTCGTTTGGACAGAATCAGCACAACAAGCTATGGATAACTTAAAACAGAAATTAACTTCTGCTCCAGTTTTACAAAATCCAGATTTTAAAAAGAAATTTTATGTTCACTGCGATGCAAGTGATTATGGCATTGGTGCTGTTCTAGCTCAGATATCCGAGGATGGTATAGAACGTCCAGTTGCATTTATGTCAAAAAAACTCAATTCGGCTCAGCGTAATTATTCTGTTACGGAACGTGAATGCTTAGCAGCGCTAGAGGCGATAGAACGGTTTCGTTGTTACATAGAGCTCCAAGAGTTTGAAGTTATTACGGACCATTCTAGTCTAGTTTGGCTAATGAAACAAGCAAATTTAAAAGGTAGACTTGCTAGATGGGCGATGAGATTACAAGGTTATAAGTTAATCGTAAGTCATCGAAAGGGAAAAGAAAATATAGTTCCAGATGCGGTGTCTAGAATGTATCCTGATGAGATTGGTGCGTTGGAAGTAGTTGGTCCAGAGGTGGATTTAGCTTCGCCATGTTTTAATGATGAAGATTATCAGATACTGAGAACAAAGATTGCAGGAAATGAGGCAAAATATCCAGACATATGTATCGCTGATAGTTTTGTGTATATTAGGACAAAACATGATGATGGAACGGAAATTGCTAAACAATTTATGTGGAAGTTATGGATTCCCCAGAATTTGACGATAGCTTTAATAAAACGAGCGCATGACTCTGTTGTTTCAGCACACGGAGGAATGACGAAAACGTTAGAGCTTCTTCGTCGCAAATTTTATTGGCCAGGAATGGTTACGGATGTTCGTAATTATGTTCGGGCCTGTGAAGTCTGTAAGACCACAAAAGCTCCGAATATATCTTTAAAACCCCCTATGGGAAAACAAGCTGTTTCTATGAGACCTTTTCAAAGGCTATATGTAGATCTGCTTGGACCGTATCCACGAAGTAAACGAGGTCATATAGGTCTATTAATTGTATTGGATCATTTTTCTAAATTCCATTGGCTATGCCCTTTAAAAAAATTTACGTCCAATCAGATACAAGAATTTTTGCAAAAAGAAATTTTCTTTACTTATGGCGTGCCAGAAATTATCGTTAGCGATAATGGTGCACAATTTAAGGCTAGTAGTTTTAATGCTTGGTTAACATCTTTAGGCATTAAGCATGTTTATACTGCTCTATATTCACCGCAAAGCAATGCGTCAGAAAGAGTAAATAGATCATTAATTGCTGCAATTCGAGCGTATTTGCAAGAGGATCATCGTGAATGGGACCAACATATTGATGCTATTAGTTGTGCATTGAGGAATTCTGTTCATCAAAGTACACAAGTTTCACCTTATCATGCTTTATTTGGTTTTGATATGGCTACTCATGGTTCGCATTACAATCTTCTACAGCGGCTAAATTTGTTGGATGAGTCAGTGTGTAATCTCAATAGAGATGACCAGCTGAAATTATTACGAAAAGAATTACGTGAAAATATTACTAAAGCCTATGAGCAAACGGCTCGTCAATACAATTTGAGGACGAGAGAGATTCGGTTTAAAATAGGTCAAGAAGTTTTCAGGCGTAATTTTTCGCAAAGTAGTTTTGTGAAAAATTTTAATGCAAAGCTTAGTCCAGCTTGGATTAAATCTAGAGTGCGGGAAAAGCTAGGGAATTCGTTTTATGTACTTGAGAATTTGCAAGGTAAATTAGTAGGTACATATCATGCAAAAGATATTCGTCAGTAACTTCCTTTTTTCAGTCTAATTCTTTGCATTAAAAATTTAAGAATTATCCAGTATGTAGAGTACAGTTACTGAGCCAAAATGTTAAAATGAAATTTTGGTAAGGCCTAATAGAATTCTCCCATTATATGTATTTTTTGTTTTTAAGATTATTTTTAGATTTTAATAACAATATGAAACAAAAATTTAAGCAATATAAATATTGTTTTTTTTTGTTATTTAGCCTAAAAAGAAATAAGATATAATTAAACTTTAGTAAAATAAGATATATTATTTAGTACTTAATTGTAAATTTTAACAGCTTTAATTTAGCCGAGACAACCACCACTAATGAAAGAAAGCACTTTTACGGCGAAAGTGAACTGTCACATTGACACTCACTTGACATAAGCCAATGTTAATAATTTTAGGGCTGTTAAGTAGCTTAGCGAGGTCATGGCCTCGTAGTTTTCCGTTTGTCCGATCTTTTCTATTCGAACCTTCCTAGAGAGCAGTTGGATGCTGCCACTTGGTAATAGTTTTTCTAACTTTGTATGTTTAAACACATGCACGTTTTAGTTTTTTGTTAATCCAGATTAATCCTACACATCCAGTAAATAAATTTTATTTGAAGTCCCAGCGACACTTTATAAAACCTTCGCGCATCCGCGCATATACAAATTGTTGGGAAAATTTGCTATTTTTTCTATTTTTTGGATGGAGTTCAATGACATCAAACAGATAAGAAAAAGGTAATTATAGAAACAAACAAAATGAAATGCATATGTCGCTAAAAGTTAAATAGGTTGAAAGCAGCATAATTATTTTTTTTCTCCTTCGCTATTTCGTTACATATTTAGTCTGGCTACTTATGTACATTGGAGAATCATACCAACAAAAATTGGTCAGCGGAACCTATGGAGAAAGACGGAACTAGCGCTAGCGGACTAGACAAGTAGACCACAGGAGGATTGACTAAAACGTAAGTCTCTACTACGGTGGATATAACAGTAGAGAGGTAGGCACAGTCAGGCGATGTGGTGAAGTAGGAGCCTTTTTCTCAGTGCTTGAGATTGGAGTGGGGGTTGTGGCTTGTGCACTTGCTCTTGATGGAGCGGAGGATGTGCGGCGCACAGCTGATTGAGTTGATGGAGTAAGCTTATTATCGCTTCTAGGACAGGACGGCTTCTGGTCTCTGTTACTGCCGTTTGGCATAGTATGTTTTGCGAGATTTAAGGTTTTGATGGGATATTTATTATTACTTTTCTTGT
Organism: Chymomyza costata; assembly: GCA_018150985.1. Taxonomy (NCBI): domain Eukaryota; kingdom Metazoa; phylum Arthropoda; class Insecta; order Diptera; family Drosophilidae; genus Chymomyza; species Chymomyza costata. Next base: position 870,734 of record JAECWU010000380.1, on the reverse strand, counting down.
GGAGTTAGTGCGGAACGGAAGCACGACAATATCTTAAATAAATATCAAATTTCTTAGTTGCTGATCGTTGGTAGGAAACTATACGTGTTGACGTTGCGTTTATTGTTTAAATGGTGACGTAAGTCGACGTGATTAGTGCGCTTGTGAATTATGGGATTTCTCGTGAGTTGGCCTGCTCCTTGGTTATCGTTGTATATTGTAGTAGTTGAAAGGTGGCAAGCCACTTCCTTCAGGAAACTTCTAAGATGTATGGCTTCTTTTGCGCACTCGGACGTAGCCATATATTCCGCTTCTGTGCTTGACAGTGCAACAGTTCTTTGCTTACGGCATTCCCATGAAATCGAAGCATTTTCCAACTTGAAAGCAAATCCGGTAAACGATCTGCGATCATCTATGTTTGCTGCCCAGTCAGCATCGGCGTAACCAACCAATGCCTTTCCACTTTTACTGAACACCAATCCATAGTCTTGTGTTCCTTTTAGGTATCGTAATACCCTTTTGGCCGCAATCCAATGCTGTTTTCCATAATTAGCATTGTACTGACTCAGTACACTTACGGCATGTGCAATATCGGCACGCGTGCACACTGCTAACCACATCAAGGCGCCTATCAAACTTTGATATGGTAATTTAGAGGCTTCTTGTTTTTCCTCTTCGGTCTTTGGACACATTTCTGTAGACTGTTTCTCGCTCGGGTTAATTGGCGTAGTAACTGGTTTGCAGTCTTCCATATTGAATTGCTTTAACAGGTCTTTGACGTATTTTTGCTGAAACATAGAAAATTCGTTCTTTTCTGTGTTTTGACGGAAGTCGATACCTAGACAATACGACAGCCTTCCTAGATCTTTCATTTCGAAATTACTGGACAGTTCAGATTTCAATTGGCTGAAACCTTTAGCAACAAGCCGTGCCTTACGACAGCTCACCTCTCCATTTGGGTGATACTTTGTTCTGAGAACCCACTTCGTCTCTATTACCCTTTGATTTTTCTGCCGCTTGACGATTTCCCTTGTACAATTCTTTTGTAGTGCCTCATACTCATTTATGAGTGCCTTTTTCCATTCCGGCCCATTTGGACCTTTGAGCGCTGCGTCTACTGTAATTTCGTTATTTTCGCCGATTAGTGATACTGCCTCGTAAAATTCTTCAGACTCGCTTTCAGTCTCGGAGCTTTGCGCCTCACATGGCGCCACGGGTACTTCATTGTAAACCAATTTTGGTCTACCTGGTTTACCAGTTCGCAGCAATCTGGGTCTTCCTGGTCCACGTGCTACGCGCATTGGAGGAGCTGATTCATCAGACTACATCTCATCATGGCAGTTATCTTCTTGTTGTCTTCCCTCTTGATCTTCAGGAACGTATCCTGGTTCTATAGCGTGTTGTTGCTCTGCAAACTCTTTAGTACCTTTCGAGCCAGGGGGTCGTACAACCTATAAGCTTTGGCGTCGCTGCAATAACCAATAAAAATAGTTCGATGAGACTTTGAACTGAACTTACTCTTTGGACGCTTGTTGAGACAGTATGCTACTTGGCCAAACGTTCGCAAATGTCCAACTTTTGGAACACGTTTATTCCAAAACATAAAAGGGGTCTCGCCACTTAGGCTGCTGGATGGACATCGGTTTCTTATGTAATTGGCCGTGTTAACAGCCCAATAACTCGGAGATAAAGATGCTTGTATCATCATGCATCGGGCCATCTCCACCAAAGTCCTGTTTTCGCGCTCGGCTTCTCCATTCTGCTGTAGAGTGTATTCTACTGAAAATTCGTGCTTAATTCCTGCCGCCATTAAATAATCTTTTAGCTGATTATTTGTGTATTCTGTGCCATTGTCGGATCTCAGCGTCTTTAATTGTTTTCGGCAACGAAAATCAGCAGCGAAACAGCACTGTTTAGCTGGGGGGCTTCCGAGTGTGTCTGTGTTTCCCTTTTTCCCAATAAATGAAAAGTCGTTGTTGTATGTGATGTTTAGGATGGTTGGAGTTTATTTCCTCGCCTCAGTCATACTATAGCGGCGGTATTAATAGCTAAAATAGGTGCAAAGGCAAATCGAAAAGGGTACGCGTGCAGCGGGTCTGCTTACGTTAATTGTTTATATAGCACTAATTCTATTGCGCTCAGCTAAGAACAGTATAAGCGCAGCATAAGCTGAGCGGGGTCGGGTCATCTCTTGAGCAGCTTCTCAGCTTAGTGAGCGCAGCTTACGCTCTTTTGATGAGCGCAGCTTACGCTCTTAGAGCGAAGCTAAGCACGGAACTAGGCTTAACCCATTCATGCCGTTTTGGCGAGTGCTAGCTGCGGAGTGTGGCAAGTCGGAATTTAGAGCATTGGAATTGGAGCGCTTGATGCATCTTCGCCGCTTAAGGGATCGCCAGCCAGCTCCTGGTTGTAGTACTGGTTCTTGGGCGATTTTCTATATGGCTCGGGATCCTGTCCTTGTGGTTGAGGGTGGAAGAGGACCCTTGTGAGTGCTTAGATGAAGGAGCGTGTGGAGCTTGACCACAAAAGCGGCATCGAGCGACGCTTCTACAGGAACGCCCGGAGTGGGCGTTTCAATACAGTTTTGGCAATACTCGTTTGTGAGTGCCACATGGAGACGCTTTTCGGCGTTTAGCTGCTGAAATGTCTGGCAGTTCCGGAAGGCATGGATTCCGTCGCAGACTCGAAATTGAAAAGACGTTGCCCTTTGGAGTCACATCGTCAGCATTAAGGACAAGTTTTGACTGTGGACTGTCTTTGCTGATTTTACTAGAGAATATCTTGCTTGACTCGTTTGTCTGCATACGTAAATCAGTCGAAGGGTGGGCGGAGTCAGAAATGATCCTTGTGGAAAAGGATGATATAGACGACGCTGGCCCAGTGAGTATCCATCCGAATATGGTCTCCTGTCCCAGCAGTGAACCACAAATATTGTGCTTTGTGCCGCTAAGCATGATGGATGGGAGGATATCCGCACCGATTAAAAGGTCAATCTCTGCGCTTTGAAGGCAGTTGGGGTCGGCCAGCTGCAAATCAGTTAGATTTTACTAGAGAATATCTTGCTTGACTCGTTTGTCTGCATACGTAAATCAGTCGAAGGGTGGGCGGAGTCAGAAATGATCCTTGTGGAAAAGGATGATATAGACGACGCTGGCCCAGTGAGTATCCATCCGAATATGGTCTCCTGTCCCAGCAGTGAACCACAAATATTGTGCTTTGTGCCGCTAAGCATGATGGATGGGAGGATATCCGCACCGATTAAAAGGTCAATCTCTGCGCTTTGAAGGCAGTTGGGGTCGGCCAGCTGCAAATCAGTTAGATTTTGAAGAACAGCTTCGGAAATGGAGGCGGATGGCAAGCACCTTGCTAGGGTTGGCAGCATGTAGGCTGCTACCTCGACCTGTAGTCGTGGATTTTTTGGAGGGGCTAGCATGAAATGGCATAGCCTTTGGGTTTGAGCAGCAACGGATTGGTTTAATCCTGCAACTTGGGCCTGGACAATTTGGGAAGGCAGTTTAAGTTTCTCAAAGAGACTCTCTGAAACGAAAGTTCCTTCTGATCCTGGATCCAGAAAAGCACGGGCCGTAAGGGTTGCGCCTAAATGACAGACGCTAACACGAGCGCCGTACCCAGAAGGATTCCTTGAGACTGGGAGGCAAAATAACTCTGGATATTCGCTTGCGGCGGAGAAATAGTGGACTTCGAAAGGATGTGCCTTTTTGGCGGCAAATTTTAGCTGGTTTAGCGTGCTTTGGATGACTGGGGTGAGGTCTTCAATGGCCTCAAGCGTTCGGAATCGCTCAATGAGGAACGAGTTGAGCTCCAGCCACGTAGGAATGTCCGCTTTGCCTTTTATGGATTGTTCCCATAAAGACAGCGTGATTTTTGGAAGCTTAGACGAACATATGTAGACAAGGAGGCAATCCCAATTATCAGTTTGGATCTGAGAATGTGGGAGTGGCCCCAAACAACCCTGGATCGTGCTTTGTAGATCCTTGATGGCTGCTCCAGACTCATGGAAAATCGAGTCGATGTTGAGGAGGATTTTCAACTGGCTATTAACAAGCATCCTCTTGTTCTCAAAGCGTTCGTTAAGGTTTTCCCAAGCGGACTGAAAACCTTCATGGGTGAGCGGGGATTTTGCCACAATGGTGTTTGTTTCACCTCTTGTTTTCGCGCGGAGATAAAATCGCTTATAGTCGCCCGAGAACAATTCTATTTTAATTGGTGGGAGGGTAATACCTCGATCAATTATGGTTGCTTGGGACTGGGACTGTCTGTTCAAGTCACTCATATTTTCGATACGCTCAGAGAGGAGAGCCACACACCGCTCGTAGACCGAGTATGAGTAGGTGTATTTGGCTCTGATGACTTGAAGATCGCTTCTTGCGTCATCGCTTTCTAGCGCAAGCAGAGCTCTGGAGCAGGCCTCGTATTCGTCCTCTACGTTTCCCCACAGCGACTTCGTATGGTCGCGGCGAACTCTTAAGGTGTATATGGAGACGCCTGTGGTGGGAGCTGCATTTATTGTTTCCTCGAAATTGATCAATTTATCTGTTGCAGCAATAAAATAAGCGAGAGCCATGTCACTGCTTTCTTTTTTGAGTTGCGCTTGGCTTCCTGTGGCATAGTATGGAAGTAGAATAGGGCACTAGTGGCGTGGGAGGACAACCGATGGAGCGGAGCTCAAACTCACAATTGGTATACAATGGATATGTATTTTTACCAGAGTTATTTATTGAAATAAGTTTTCTCCCACCCCACGAAAACGTTTCAGTTTTTTTTTTTTGAATTGTTGTTCACTGTTGAAAGGACTTATTAAGTTTCAGTGGATGGAGCTGAATTATATTGGAGTAATGGCGTCGTAGATCGAGTTGAAGATTCTTATAGACTTGTAGTTCGTGTTTAATGGAGAATTTATTATCAGGACAAAAAGTTTAATATAAACCGCGTCAACCTTTTGAAAATGCGTTTAGCGAAATCGGGAAGAATGTTCGCGTATTTTTTTCTTAGGATATTATAGATGTTAATATGTATGTATAAATATGAGTTTATTTGTTATGGAATTTTGTGTATAAATAAATATGTGTTTATATATAAATACGTAAAGTTGTTTTTTTTTTTTTTTTGTGGAAATATTTGTGTGTATCTATTTATTCTTTACTTTATTTTTTGTTGTTACTTTTTTATTTATTTATTTTTATATTGATAATTTTTGTCAAACTGTTTTGTGTTATAACAAAATTTTATAGTGTGCAATGGATAATAGTGGAATGTGTGTATGTGTGTGCAATAGTTCTGGATCGTGTGCGTTTGATAATTATGGATTGTGGATAAGTGTGCAATATTTTTTTTTTTTTTTTAACTAGAAACCACCAAAAATCTGGGAGAAAAGTACGTATTTCTATGTGCAAATAATGGAAATGGAGGAGAAATGCTCAACCAGTAAATAGAGCTTCTCTTAACCGCGACGTAGAGTGGCACCTGTCTTAATTTTGTTTGGCTTGGAATTTGTTTTTTTTTTTTTTTGAAGATATTTTTTCGGTGTTGAAAATTGATTTAGAAATCGCACCAAAACCGCACCGAAACAGCAACAGCGATTGTGGGTTGTTTTCGTTGATTGTGATTAACTATAAATAAGTTGTTTTCTACTATACTGTTAAAAACCTAATAATTAACAACATTGCATACTTTATTTTGAGAAAAAATCACCACAGCCTATGAAAAGGGAGGTTTCGTCGCTGCAGCAACGTAAAAAACCTACTTGAGGATTGTTGAAGAAAAATTTATAATAAATTTTTCTGTTGCATGAGGCTTTGCCAGCAACGAAAACGTATAACGAAACAGCAACGAAATAGCAACGAAGCTGCAACAAAACGGCACCGAAACGGCACCATACACCAACGTTTTTCAGTTTTCGTTTTCGTCAACGAAAACGGTGTATGCGAATTCCCGGCTATACCTGCGAACTAGTGCACTGGGTGGTGGGCATAGGGTTACAAAAGTTGACGGGACTAAGTTCATTTTTTCTGTTTTGCTACCTCGACGTTCGTTCTTCGAAGGACTAGTTCATTGGGTAACCATACGCGGACCATCCAAGTAGTTCGAACTTTGCAATCGCCACCATCAGCATCAGTACTGCAGGGTATCTTTTACCTTCATACATTTGCACTCACACCAATGATAGCAACGAGCCTATGCATAGAATGAATCGTGCCGGCTAATGGCTCGGTCGGAGTTCTCGCATGCCTTGTTAAAAATCGTGCGCGCTAAAAAATATATTGAAAAATTTACAGTAATTAACAAAATCATAAAATATTTGTATATTTGAAAAGTATAAAAATAACTTTTTTGTAAACGTTAGACAGGCGCGTTCAATGTTGACCATGTGCATATCTTAAGTCAACGATTGAATGATTGATGAACGCGCCTTTGGAGCGATAAGCGCTCTTTCAACTATAACCATCAAGCAGCACCTATTGAAAACAACAACAATAAAATGTAAGAAGTGCAAGGCAAAAAGAATTTGATAGTAGAACCCAGGAATGGGTGTAGTAAAAAGTGTAAAAGTTCAAGAGCGCAATTGGGCAAGTTTATGTTGGGGCTTAAAGTACTAATAGCTCTCACCCACTATCATAAAGCCAAACCCAGATTGAAATTGCACCCAGTTTTTTGCTCTAGATTGACGCACAAAAACATGCTTTTTGTAATAAACAAAAGCAGACAAAATTTTATAGTTCCAATATATGATAATTACACCACTCTATATATACGAGTATATACATATGTCGAGCCCTTTCCAGATCGTAAGGGTTCCATTTGAGTGTCTTACAAATTTTAAGCAAGTTAGAACAGTGTAATGCTTTTTCGAACCCACGACATTTTTTCTGGATACGCTACTGATATATGTACATATGTAGGTATGCATTAACATACCTATATAAAAATCGCTCAGTCGAACTGTCCGCGGTGGCTGCTGTGCGGGATAACGAAAGGCATGCAAATTGCTACCAATACTAATGCCAATTTGCATACTTTAATTTTTTATTGCACTACAATAAAATATGAAAAAAAAATTCACTATTATAAGGCGTTGCAGTCAACTCCGTCGTCGACGTCACTATCGATCTAGAATCATTCTGGACAAGCGTGTAAATATCATATGTATAAATAAATATATATACTGCTAAATAAAAATATAAAAAAAGTTAGCTCGAAGCAATCTATGGTTACATATGTATGCTTGCGTGTAAATCATCCAAAGAGTCAGAATCCTTAAGGGGAAGCAGACATAGTTTGCTAACAGCTCTTCTGGTCAATCCAGCAGTGGTCTTCAGGATAGCCACGCGAGCGACGCCATCTTTGCCAGGAATGAGCTCTACCTCTCGTCCAAGCGGCCATTTCATGGGTGGAAGATTTTCATCCTTAATGAGGACAACATCATTGATGACCAAACCTGGTTTCGGAGTACGCCAATTACTTAGTTGCTGCAGGAGCGACAAATACTCCTCCCGCCATATAGACCAGAATACTTGTTGTACGTAAGTCACGCGCTGCCAGCCATCTAGTGGATTCGGGTTTATGCGACGGCGTCAGCACATCTAAGTCAGCTGGACTGTCTGAAATGGGAAGTAATGGACGTGAATTAATTATTGCCGCTATGTGGCAGACAAGAGTGCGGAGCTCATCAAAATTGAGGACTGAAGTTCCGACTGATCTGTAAAAGTGGTGCTCGGCGGTTTTTACTGCCGCCTCCCAAAGGCCGCCAAAGTGTGGGGAGCGAGACGGAATAAATTTACAATCAATGGCTTCATCCAAACAGAACTTATGAAAGTCGTTAGTGTGTTGGTCGCTTAGGAACAGGCGCCTTAATTCCAGCAGCTCGTTTTTGGCGCCAACAAAGTTTGTAGCATTATCTGGCCAAATCTGATTTGGTTTGCCTCGAGTTAGGATGAACCGCTTTAGAGCATTTAAGAATGAGGCAGTTGAAAGATCCTTTAATAGCTCCAGATGAACCGCTTTAACTGCGAAGCTAATGAAAACACTGGTGTAGCATTTGATAGGTGCATTGTTTCGAACATTAGCCTTATAGAAAAATGGTCCACAGTAGTCGCCTGTGACTTTAAATGCTCGGGAGCCACTCAAGCGCTCCTTTGGTAGGTCGCCCATAATGTGTTCCATAAGGCGTGGGTTGGCACGATAACAGCGGATGCATCGATTAACAACCTTGGAAACAGTTTTCCTGCCACCAATGGGCCAGTAAGCCTGTCGAATTAAAGCGAGAAGAGCGCGCGGTCCAGCGTGCAGATTGCGATTGTGAAAATTTGCAATAAGAGCAGTTGTAATTGGATGTTTACTTGGCACAATGATTGGATGACGTGCATGAAAATCCAGCGTTGAGTTCTTTAGACGCCCACTAACTCGGAGCAAACCGAAATCATCAAGAAACGGAGAAAGCGATGTTATGGAACTGGAAGGCCTAACAGCTCCCTTGGAACGAAGCTCCTTAATGTCCTCGTGAAGATGTGTGTTTTGCACGAGCCGAAGCAAAATGTTGGTCCCGTGGTGTACGTCAGAAACAGTCAAGCCAGGATGCTTAATTCGATTAGACGTAGGAAAATATGTGCTGCATTGTGACAAAGGAGTTTACATATTTGGAGTCTGCTACAATTTCCGCATTAACTGAAGTAACAAGAAGTGCAGTTCTGCGCAGCTCGAGACTTGGATTCTGTGGTTCATGATGAGAAGGCCAATCGTCCTTGCTGCCACAAAGAAAAGTGGGGCCATGGAACCAAAGTGTGGATGACATAAGTTCCTTAGGCAGCAAACCTCTTGAGAGGACATCTGCTGGATTTAGTGCTGTAGGCACGTGGCGCCATTTCATTGTTGATGTCATCTCCTGAATGGCAGTGACTCGATTGGACACAAAAACGTTGAGTTTGGTAGATTCAGCATTAATCCATGACAGGCAAACTGTGGAATCAGACCAGCAAAAGTATGGGCCATTAAAAATCTGCATACCACATATTTCATTCATTAGTGTTGCTAGCAAAACCGCACCACATAGCTCAATTTTTGGCACAGTTAATGCTTTCAATGGCGGAACGCGGGATTTCGAGCATAATAGCTGACTGACAGGATGTTTTCCTCTCGAAACAACATATATGCACGCTCTATATGCTTCAATACTGGCATCGCAGAAACCATGTATCTCTACATCCATCTTTGGCGTTAAAACAAGGCGAGGAAATGCAGGCAGAGGTTGTATGCAGAGATTACTGGAAAGCTCACGCCAAGCAGTATCCAATGATGACGGCAGGCTCTCATCCCAGTCAACCCTTTCTTTCCAGAGAGTCTGCAGAAATATTTTCGCCTTGGAGATGACTGGTCCTATGAGTCCGAGTGGGTCGTAGAAGCGAGCTATTGTGGACAGTACTGACCTTTTGGCTCGAAGGACCAAATGTTTAGCTGGGTGGCTTCTGAGTGTGTCTGTGTTTCCCTTTTTCCAAATAAATGAAAAGTCGTTGTTGTATGTGATGTTTAGAATGGTTGGAGTTTATTTCCTCGCCTCAGCCGTAGCTATAGCGGCGGTATTAATAGCTGAAATAGGTGCAAAGGCAAATCGAAAACGGTACGCGTGCAGCGGGTCTGCTTACGTTAATTGTTTATATAGCACTAATTCTATTGCGCTCAGCTAAGAACAGCATAAGCTGAGCGGGGTCGGGTCATCTCTTGTGCAGCTTCTCAGCTTAGTGAGCGCAGCTTACGCTCTTTGAGCGAAGCTAAGCACGGAACTAGGCTTAACCCATTCATGCCGTTTTGGCATGAACAAGCACCGAAATCGCACCAAAACCACACCGAAACAGCAACAGCGATTGTGGGTTGTTTTCGTTGATTGTGATTAACTATAAATAAGTTGTTTTCTACTATACTGTTAAAAACCTAATAATTAACAACATTGCATACTTTATTTTTAGAAAAAATCACCACAGCGTATGAAAAGGGAGGTTTCGTCGCTGCAGCACCGTAAAAAACCTACTTGAGGATTGTTGAAGAAAAAATTTATAATAAATTTTTCTGTTGCATGATGCTTTGCCAGCAACCAAAACGTACAACGAAACAGCAACGAAATAGCAACGAAGCTGCAACAAAACGGCACCGAAACGGCACCATACACCAACGTTTTTCAGTTTTCGTTTTCGTCAACGAAAACGGTGTATGCGAATTCCCGGCTATACCTGCGAACTAGTGCATTGGGTGGTGGGCATAGGGTTACAAAAGTTGACGGGACTAAGTTCATTTTTTCTGTTTTGCTACCTCGACTTTCGTTCTTCGAAGGACTAGTTCATTGGTAACCATACGTTGGACCATCCAAGTAGTTCGAACTTTGCAATCGCCACCATCAGCATCAGTACTGCAGGGTATCTTTTACCTTCATACATTTGCACTCACACCAAAGACAGCAACGAGCCTATGCGTAGAATGAATCGTGCCGGCTAATGGCTCAAAATCGTGCGCGCTAAAAAATATATTGAAAAATTTACAGTAATTAACAAAATCATAAAATATTTGTATATTTGAAAAGTATAAAAATAACTTTTTTGTAAACGTTAGACAGGCGCGTTCAATGTTGACCATGTGCATATATTAAGTCAACGATTGAATGATTGATGAACGCGCCTTTGGAGCGATAGCGCTCTTTCAACTATAACCATCAAGCAGCACCTATTGAAAACAACAACAATAAAATGTAAGAAGTGCAAGGCAAAAAGGAGCGACAAATACTCCTCCCGCCATATAGACCAGAATACTTGTTGTATGTAAGTCTCGCGCTGCCAGCCATCTAGTGGATTCAGGTTTATGCGACGGCGTCAGCACATCTAAATCAGCTGGACTGTCTGAAATGGGAAGTAATGGACGTGAATTAATTATTGCCGCTATGTGGCAGACAAGAGTGCGGAGCTCATCAAAATTGAGGACTGAAGTTCCGACTGATCTGCAAAAGTGGTGCTTGGTGGTTTTTACTGCCGCCTCCCAAAGGCCGCCAAAGTGTGGGGAGCGAGACGGAATAAATTTACAATCAATGGCTTCATCCAAACAGAACTTATGAAAGTCGTTAGTGTGTTGGTCGCTTAGGAACAGGCGCCTTAATTCCAGCAGCTCGTTTTTGGCGCCAACAAAGTTTGTAGCATTATCTGGCCAAATCTGACTTGGTTTGCCTCGAGTTAGGATGAACCGCTTTAGAGCATTTAAGAATGAGGCAGTTGAAAGATCCTTTAATAGCTCCAGATGAACCGCTTTAACTGCGAAGCAAATGAAAACACTGGTGTAGCATTTGATAGGTGCTTTGTTTCGAACATCAGCCTTATAGAAAAATGGTCCACAGTAGTCTACGCCTGTGACTTTAAATGCTCGGGAGCCACTCAAGCGCTCCTTTGGTAGGTCGCCCATAATGTGTTCCATAAGGCGTGGTTCGGCACGATAACAGCGGATGCATCGATTAACAACCTTGGAAACAGTTTCCTGCCACCAATGGGCCAGTAAGCCTGTCGAATTAAAGCGAGAGCAGTTGTAATTGGATGTTTACTTGGCACAATGATTGGATGACGTGCATGAAAATCCAGCGTTGAGTTCTTTAGACGCCCACTAACTCGGAGCAAACCGAAATCATCAAGAAACGGAGAAAGCGATGTTATGGAACTGGAAGGCCTAACAACTCCCTTGGAACGAAGCTCCTTAATGTCCTCGTGAAGATGTGTGTTTTGAACGAGCCGAAGCAAAATGTTGGTCCCGTGGTGTACGTCAGAAACAGTCAAGCCAGGATGCTTAATTCGATTAGACGTAGGAAAATATGTGCTGCATTGTGACAAAGGAGTTTACATATTTGGAGTCTGCTACAATTTCCGCATTAACTGAAGTAACAAGAAGTGCAGTTCTGCGCAGCTCGAGACTTGGATTCTGTGGTTCATGATGAGAAGGCCAATCGTCCTTGCTGCCACAAAGAAAAGTGGGGCCATGGAACCAAAGTGTGGATGACATAAGTTCCTTAGGCAGCAAACCTCTTGAGAGGACATCTGCTGGATTTAGTGCTGTAGGCACGTGGCGCCATTTCATTGTTGATGTCATCTCCTGAATGGCAGTGACTCGATTGGACACAAAAACGTTGAGTTTGGTAGATTCAGCATTAATCCATGACAGGCAAACTGTGGAATCAGACCAGCAAAAGTATGGGCCATTAAAAATCTGCATACCACATATTTCATTCTTAAGTGTTGCTAGCAAAACCGCACCACATAGCTCAATTTTTGGCACAGTTAATGCTTTCAATGGCGCAACGCGGGATTTTGAGCATAATAGCTGACTGACAGGATGTTTTCCTCTCGAAACAACATATATGCACGCTCCATATGCTTCAATACTGGCATCGCAGAAACCATGTATCTCTACATCCATCTTTGGCGTTAAAACAAGGCGAGGAAATGCAGGCAGAGGTTGTATGCAGAGATTACTGGAAAGCTCACGCCAAGCAGTATCCAATGATGACGGCAGGCTCTCATCCCAGTCAACCCTTTCTTTTCAGAGAGTCTGCAGAAATATTTTCGCCTTGGAGATGACTGGTCCTATGAGTCCGAGTGGAAGAATTTATCAGAAATAGGATCCTAAGCAAGGCCGAGAGTTTTTGTAATTTCGCTGCCGTTACCAAACTTTACGAAAGACTCTCGATCTCCATCCGGTATCTCTTCAAGGACGGCAGAATGACTGGAGCACCATTTCCGCAATTTAAATTAGCCTTTTGCTAGAATGTCCTTTGATTGATGTAAAAATCCCGCCTTAGGATTTAAGCGCCGATTGGAAAGGAGATTTCTTCATCGGACGCCAACTGATGTATAGCTCGAACTGATAAATACGAAGCTGGTTTTGTGCCATAGGTGACGGTGTCAAGTTTGAATACCTTAAGCTCATCCGAAGGTGCATCGCGCCATAATATGCATTGAAGGTAACTGTCTGGAGATGGGACGCGTATGCAACGATACATCTTACAAATGTCGATAGTAAGAGCAACGGCAAATAAGCGAAATCGAATAAGTGTGCGGAAAAACTTAAGTAGTATAACAGGGCAAGCCATCAAAACATCATTTAGAGAGTAGCCTGTTGATGTGGCTGCCGAAGCATCAAAAACAACTCTTTATTTTGTTGTTGTGCTGTCTTCCTTTATAACGCAATGGTGAGGTAGATAGAACTTGCAAAGCTGTATGGATTCACTATTTACAAGCGACATGTGCGATAAATCAGCATACTCTTTAATAAAGGCGGTATATTGGGATTTTAGCTGCGGCTGACGCTCTAATTTTCTTTCAAGATGCACGAACCGGCGAAATGCTTGTTCGTAAGAGTCTCCAAGGAAGTCTAGGGTTTTTTTACAGGCAAACGAACTGAGTATTCTCCCGTAGGCAATCTAGAATAATATCGTGCAAAGTGCTCTTCACATTCTAGCTCCTCCTTCGTTTTTGCTGGGATAGCATCACTACAGGACTCCAGTTCCCAAAATTGACGCACCAACTCATCAGCTCGAATATCAGGCTCTACTTTCTCGTCTGATATATTGGTGCCTCCTAGCAAGGAAGACCCGCCAGAACGCGAGCGACCACCTGACACGACCCATCCAAGGCGTGTCTTTTGTAAAAGTGGTAAACCTGTTGCAAGCTTAATTTGACCGACGCATAGCAATTCATAAAACAAACTTGCTCAGACTAATAAGTCGACACGCTGTGGCTTGAAAAATAACGGATCAGCAAGACGAAGGTTGACTGGAATATTCCAACTCGTAACATTTACAGCGCGACCTGGTTGGCTGTCTGTAATAGTTCGAGCAACAATGGCAGTTAAGGTGGTAGTGTATTCTGAGACCTGTGAGTGTAACGTTATGGCTACCGTAGCATTATCAGTGAGACAAGTCTCCCAAGCCTGAAACTGTGGCGGAAGCTTTCGATTTCTTTAACTGCAACTGCTGAGCGAAACGGGAAGTTATCAGATGAAGCTGTGAGCCGGAATCCAGAAGAGCGCGGCATGGCACTAGGGTGCCTGTGCGGTTTTTTACAAGAACGACTGCAGTAGCCAACAACACGACGCCATTAGAATTTTGGGCCAAAATTTTGAGCTGACGCTGACTCTGAAGCCGCTGGCTGCATTGAAGGTGATATGAAGCGTTGAGGAATATTGTTTTTACCCAAATGTAGCAAAGTGTGGTGTTTGGATCCACATTTGCGACAACATCCAGAATTGCAGGCTGGCAGACGATGGCCTTTCCTTAGACAATTAAGCCATAATGACAGCCTTTTCGCCTCCTTGAGCCGTAGTGCAGGTGATAAATTTCCAAAAAGCGGACAATAATTTATTATGTGGTCATGTTTGTCACAGAATATGCACCCAGAGCCAGCAGAATCGATAACAACGAGTGAAGAATGGGTAGAGTTAGATTTTTTATTCTTTCCCTAATTGGTCCAACTTCTGCAAAAGCACCTGCGTGATAACGCATCCAGCAATTTGCTCAACGTTGGCGAGACTTTTTAGCGCTCTAATATGCGCATTGAACTTGTCAGATAGTTCCCTCAGTTTAATTGCAGAGCCGTCTGGTACCTTCTCTAGTCCCAAAATTTCTAAGACGTGTGCCTGAAAAACTAGACGGCGGTTATCAAATCGTTTTTGCAAAAGATCTAAAACGATTTTATAATTAGCCTCTAAAATATCCAAAGATCGTACTGCGTCCAAAGCAGATCCTTGCAAACAGGAGCGAAGATGCTGCATTTTTTCGATATTGGACAGCTCCTGGTTGTTTTCTATAATAGTGGTAAACATAGAATAAAAATCGGCCCAGTTGGTGTAGAAGCCACTAAAAGTTGGCAATCTGATGGCATGGTCCATTTCTTCGAGATTATCATATGCTACATCAAAAGTAGAGTGTAACTTTTCAATTTGTTTTAAACGCACTGATAGCGCTTGCATGTCCAGAACACTTATAGCCTCCCTCGATAAGGTCTTGCTCAATATGTGTAAACTATTATAAACTGCATTCACTTTGCGTTTCAAAAAAGTCACCCTGTTTGCAGTTTGATCTGCTGTAGCAATGTCACCTCCACTATACATAGTTAAAAGTGCAAGAAACGATAACTGTTTAATCACAAAAACAAAAAACGCCTACGAAAGTATATAAGCGACGGCGTGATTGTATATACCACTGTGTATACATATGTAGTTATTAAACTGCTTTGTATGCATATACCATATATTTTTTTATATTTAAACCTTGCAATTTAACACTGTAGCAATTACGAGCTTGTTACAATATAATATGATATAGTTGAATAATTATTATAATATTATAATCGCGAATCATTTATGCTTTAATATAGTTGATCACGTCGGGGTCACCAAAATGTTGAGCTAACAATATTTTTTGGTAGCATTTAGATAAAAAGGTTTATTATATGCACTGAGTATTAAACAATATAGATACTTTGTTTATATGGAATTTATTATAATATAATCTATGAGCGAGGTAATTAGGTGTATTAAGAAGCGATATACATATGTTTGAGGTGTTAGCGGCGAAACGTGCGTTGATGCGTTAAGGACAGAACTACTCTGTATCAGCAAAACATTAGACGGATTAGCCGCCGATATGTAAAGCGACAATAGAAAGATCGGCAGCACAGCAGCCGACGTACAGAATGCGCTTGCGCGACTGTTTATAAGATTAAGAGAGAGTTCTCTTGCCGCGCAGGGCAAGTTACAAAGCAAAGAGAACAATTATTGATTATTAAATTAAATAGTGGCTGCTGGACCAAACAATATTGTTAAAAACCTAATAATTAACAACATTGCATATTATTTTTTATTATAATGGAACGCGTTTAAATGTTAATAACTATAATTTATAACGAAAACGAAAGAACAAAAAACGAAAGTAATGAAAATGTGTGTGCGCTCGCATATAATGATAATCGACAACTAACTCATGCTAAATCCAAACTTTATCTCTTAAGTCTAGCTTAACTACCACGGCGAAGCGGGCGAACTCGCAAAGAGCGACGAAAGCTTTATTGGCTCCCACTCCGCCCTACTCTCACTTACACTAGACTTCATAAAAATTATTATACAATATCTGATTACTTAAAACAAAACAAGCGATTTGCGCCAACACCGGCCCCGTTGAAAGGCTGAAGATGCCTTTAAATAATTGCAATGGCGCAAAAAATGGGGACATCGAAATGAGCGTTTCCTAGTCATCGAAGATGCTGAATATGTTCTGACCGGTTGCAACTGTCCTGGATTTACTGTCTTTGCACGTGATCCTGTGGCCATTTTCGTCAACAATGTTTTAAAGTTGGTGATGTAGGTTAGCAATGCCTCAAGCAATTCATACTCTTCTGGTCCGGAGTCCAAATTGCAAGAGGTGCAAGAGGTGCAATCCGAGAATCTTGGAAAAGTCATTAGAAGAGTGTTAGTAAAATCGATATTGTGTTCCAAATGAACCGCTTTGGACGCAAACATTTTATCTTGTGCAATCGATTTGAATAGAGGCTGTCCAATAACTCTAAAAACCTTTTTGATGAGGCCAACCCCATAAGCGCCACTTGTTGAGAATGGGCGGAGCGCTCGGAGCTGTTCTGCTGGCAAATTTTCCATCATTTGCGGCAGCAGGCGAGGTTTGCATGTATAGCAACGGATGCAATATCGCGCTGTCCGATGACAGACCTCTTGAGAGTTGCGAAAGAATAAGCGCTCTTCGAAAATGCTCACGAAGGCCAGAACTAGAATTTCTTTTGTGAAGGTATTTGACGTAGCTTGGACCAAGTTGGGAGCATTTTGTCAGTGATGAAAGACGTTTTTCATCATTTGTAATAGGAGCGTTGAAAAGTCTGCACCTTACTCGCAACAACGAAAATAAAATATGCATAGTTATGTATTGATTGAGAGACTGCAAACTCAGAGCCGTTAGGCGCTCTTACGAACCCTCTCAATTTTTTCTAGAAATTTTAAAGCTTGAAACATTCTAACGATTCTTTCAAATGCTTTCTTGCGCTCTAATGCCGTAGAATAAAAGTTAAGATTGAAAGATTTGTCTGCAAGAAGATGAGCGACACACATCTCAAGCCTGGAAAATGTATTCATCTTGAGGGGCGCTACTTTTGATTTCGTTATGAGCAACGAAATACGAAAACCTTCTGCAGTGGTGGTTGAATCTGACTCTGAACTCGTTATCGGCTTGACTGTGCTTTTGGATGCGGAGATGTCAGAACTGTTCAAGTGCCACTTTGCTAGCTCGAACTCTGCATTCAGCAAATTCTGATTCGCTTCAGACTTAATTGTCTTCAGCTTCTCGACGCACTCAGCACCAGTCGACGTAGTATCCAAGTTAAAACTATGCCGGATAACGTCAGTAGGTTTTGGGTGGGATGCCTTAAGAATATCACTCAGCTTTGTTAAACACCGTGAAGCGAGAAATGAAATAGGCGCAGTGCCGTAAGTGTTGGTGTTTAACCTGCAAATCTTCGAAGAGTCAGATGAATGTCTGTGAAATCTTTCTAACGGCAATACTTGCATATTCTCAGAGGACACATATCTGTTCTAGAGTAGTTAACTTAGTTTGTGATGGCAACTCTTCAACTGACCAAAACTTCTGCAATGGCTTATCAATCGAGGTCAAGTGCTCTTCATGACGACTCTGATTGATAGCAATATCTTTACTGGGAGTTCTACTTGAATCGTATCTTCCAGATACAATCCAACCAAGACAAGTGTTTTGCAGGATTGGACAGTTGGAGCCTTGCTTAATTTGCCCAACAGATAGGAGTTCGAAAAAGGTTTCGGCACCTATGAGCATGTCAATTTTCTGCGGCTTATAAAAATATGGGTCAGCCAATTGCAAATTCTGTGGTATGTTCCAGCCAGTTACATTAACTGGTTCATTCGGCTGGTACCCAGAAATAGAGTCGAGAATGCATAAATCGATAGTAAACTCACTGCAATTGACTTGCGACTTCACCACTGTTTTTATCTTTTTCTTAACTTGGGCATTGGATTCACCAATTCCAAGTAAGCTGATGGACGACTCATCTCTACGCAATTGCAACTTTTGAGCAAGTTCTTCCGTTACAAGGTTAATTTGTGAACCGGAATCGAGAAGTGCTCGAGCCAAAACATATTCACCAGATATTGTTTTGACGCTTACGATGGATGTTGCCAGGATCACTTTATCCGAAGCAGTCGCATGCATAACATGTGATGTCGATGGTTGATCTTGAGCGGAGTGAATCGGTGGTGGTAACGCTCGACTTCCATTTACGACAGAGTAAACATGTAGCAATGAATGGTGAGAACGATTGCATACACGACACCGGCTACCATGGCATTTGGTAACTGTGTGACCCGTCCGAAGGCAATTGATGCACAGGGGAGCTGTTTTTGCGAACTCGAACCGCTGTTGCACAGTTAGTGCAGAAAATGCATCACATCTATTAATAATGTGCTCTTCGGAATTACAATAATGACATCTCTGGGTCTTTCTGTCGGTATAAGGCTGAGGCGCAGAACACGAAAATGAGCTACGATTATGTTGGGTTACAGCTTTGGAGTTAAATCTAACGATATCACTTGTCGCTTTTGCCGATTCAGCAGCCGATAAATGTTGGTATCGGCGATTTAACGCTGTTTCACAATCTGTCCACAATGGAATGCGGGAATAATCGAGCTGTTCTTCCCATTTTTGCTTAGTTATGGGGTCAACTTTGCTCATGACTAGGTGGATTAATATGGTGTTTGAGGTTTTTCGATCGTCAGCAATCGAAAGTAACGACCCATAAATAGCAGAGGTCGTGTCAATCAGGCACCTCAACGTAGCTGCTGAGGGCTGAGAAATTTTGGGCAGGCTAAAAAAAGCGGAAATACTTTCCGTGAAAATGAGACAATCATTGTCATAAACTCTTTAGAGCAGCAAGGGCTTTGCTATAATTTTCTCCGGTTATTTGGAATGCTCTTACGGTTCCTAGGGCTTCACCGGAGAGACACGAAATTAAATAATTAAACTTATCGATGCTGGGTATAGATTTGTCATTATCA
Organism: Chymomyza costata; assembly: GCA_018150985.1. NCBI lineage: Eukaryota > Metazoa > Arthropoda > Insecta > Diptera > Drosophilidae > Chymomyza > Chymomyza costata. Next base: position 851,636 of record JAECWU010000380.1, on the reverse strand, counting down.
ACAGGAGTCTCAAAGAAGCCAATAAAATTCTTAAACTCTGAGTATTTACCACTGAACTGTGGGAGAGCTAAAAAGGGCAGGCGAGCATGTGAGGGCGTTGCTACGGTCACTGACTGACTGTCTAACTTGGCCTTTGACTTTAAGTCAGAAATTAGGGACACAAGTTGACCTTTGGTTTCCACACATAGATCTTACAGTTCATCTCTGTAGTCGTCATCAGCATCAATTGCTTCAATGCGACTCTGATACGCATAAGCATTATCTATGTGTGTACTTATAAGCTCTAGCCTACAATTTATTTCTCCTAGATTTTTTGGAATTAAATTCTCTGTTAGTTTTGTCTTGAGTCTTAATATGCTCTTTACGCAAGTATTCAACTTTCTTTTATTTTCCTCAAGAGCCATAAAACAAAACAAGCGATTTGCGCTCATGCAACATGTTGCCAAGACGAGACCATATGACTCGCACTGTCAAAAAGTTATCAGATCTCATGTAGAGCTAAGCTTCTAACTTTACACGCTCTAACAAGGCCTAACTTCACAAACTCTACACGTTAGTCAAAATATGTGGCTTGGCCGTTCGTTACTACAAGAACTATTGCTGTTATACAAAAAGTAATGAACAGTGAATTAATTTTTCACCTTACGCTTATGTGAATGTAGCGAAATGGCCAACCACATATTTTGACTAAGGTATAGAGTTTGTGTAAGTTTGTATGGGCCAACAGAAGGCCAGTATTGTTGCTAAATATCGGTATTTATATAATAAAATACGTGTAGTTAATTTCAAAGTAAAAAAAAAACTTTATTAAACTTTAAAATTCATACGCACACAATTTGAATTCACCAACTTAAACTGAACTGATTCTTCTTTCTTACTTTATCCAAAACGAAACCTCCGCTTATCGGATGGTTCCCATAGATTTTGCTGAGCTTGCTTGGTTCTCATCGATTCTGCTGTGCTGTCTTGTTTACATTTATGTTTGTTTTTACAAGTCAGCATCAGCTTATATTTCGCACAAGCAGCTGCGTATTATTGCATAGTAGTGTGTGCATTGCTTAGGCACATTCTTATTGTTTACTTAAAGTGGGTGAAGTTGACAATATGGATATGTCACTATATATGTATATTTGTGTATGAAAATTTAGTACGCCCCTTTCATAAAAAAAAAAAAAAAATGAATGAAAAGAAAATTTAATTGTAATAATTATATATAAAAAAGTAATATGAGTACATTCATAAATTTGTAAACTATATGTTATTAATTGATATTATAACGTTTACTCTCCTTAGTAGAGTATGATGGTGTCTCAGCCGAAATGAAAACGTAAAGCGTTTTCAAAAGGGTGAAATTAGATGCTTTTACATATTTGTTTTTACAATGGTAGGGTGGGCTTAGATAGGGCTTAGCAACACCAAGATTTTGGCATACTAGTACCCAGTTAAAGTAATTAGAGTTGATAACCATTTCCCACTTGTTTTTTTTGTATATTTATATTTATATTTATAGATATAGTTATATATACAATATCCTCTTATTGATTTTTGTTAAGTTTTATTCCCTGTACCGAGACGTCGGAGACCCCCAAAGTTACCTAAAGTATGATCAGAGTGACTAGAGAAGTCGATATACCCATGTTCCTTCTGGTTTGAGTTCCACTTACGCAGCGGAGATCCAGCTGATTATAAAGCTTCTCGGAGTTGCGTGATAGCAATCACTACATCTTGCTTGGAATGAGCACCGGTCAAGTCATCGACATACATGTAATTTTGGATTATGTCGCTGGCTATAGGGAGGCGACATCGTACATCCTTTGCGAGTTGCTGCAGCACTCGTATTGCAAAAAACGCGCAAAGGTGACTGTCGTGAGCTCGTAGTCACACAGTTCACCTGACTCGTTGCGAAATAAAATCCTCTGGAATGGAGTATGGTTAGGATCTACACGGATTTGCCGATACATTTTCGTAATGTCAGCATTGAATACGAATTGGAACATACGCCACTTTAGGATCTGTAGCGTGAGGTCGGATTGAAGGACTGGGCCTGCGTGCAGAGTGTGGCTTAGGCTCATGCCATTGAACGATTTGCTGGAAGCATTAAACACCACGCGTACTTTCGTGGTAGTGCTCTCTGGCTTTGTGACGGCGTAGTGTGGCAAATAAAAGTTGTTCGTATTATTTTTAGGAAGGATCTGTTTCATAGGACCCATATCAAGGTATTCCTGGATAACGGAATCGTATTCCGCTTTTAACTGAGTATCCTACTTCAGCCGCGTTTCGTTCTTCAAGAACTGGCTGAGCGCTATTGGACGTGACAGACCCAAATCGGTGCGCGCAGGAGTTTTGAAGGGCAGGGAAACCACTTAGCGTCCTCCTGTGTTTTTTCACAGGCAAGATCTATTTTTGAAGGCTTTTGTTCAATATCCTCCACCTACCAAAATTTGGTGAGAATTTTGTCCATCTTTGGTTCCTCAACTAGGAAAAGTTTTGTGGAGAAGGATGAGATGGTTGTTGCTGTTGTTGCTCCCAGCAATGAGCCACATATATTGTGTTGCGTAATTGAAGTAATATGGAAGGCAGGATATCTGCGCCTATGAGAATGTCCACTTGCGAACTCTTAAGGAAATTGGGATCTGCCAGTTGGAGGTCCTTTTGAGTGGGGCTAGTTTGAAGTGACCGCTTGGTTAAGTCCCAGCACCTACGCCTGGACATTTCGAAATGGCAGCTTCATCGTGTTAAGCAGCCGTTCTGTGATGAACGTTCCTTCTGACCCCGAATCTATTAGTGCACGGGCTGTGAAACTAGATCCGAGGTGGCAGACGCTGACGAGCGCCGTTCCCAGAAGGACACTTTGTGCATTGGAGGCAAAGTAGTTTTGCACGTTCGTTTGTGATGGATGAAGAGTGGACTGTATATTGTTTATTAGGGCAGTTAAAGCCCTAGAACAGGTCTTGTATTCCTGTACGACTTGTACCCACAGCGTTTTCGTTGTGTCGCGTCGTACTTCTAGCGTATAAAGTGATTCCTCTGTAGAAGATGGCGAATTTATTGCGATCTTCGAAATGGATTGTCAACCGTGTGTGCAATGAAATTTGCGATAGTCATGTTGCTCGTATTATTTTTGATCTGGGATTGACTCCTTGTAGCAACCTTACTTGTAGTGACACCTGGTGAACAGTTAGCCAATGCGCCCAAAGCAAGTGTTTTCTGCTCACTTCTTGCTACCGACGTTGGAGTTGCGCTTTGTGCTCTTGCTCTTGGAGGAAGATATGCGGCGCACAGATGGATGTGAGAGAAGAGCTAGCTTCTTATTGCTACCAGGACAGAATGACTTATTCTCCTTATCACTGCCAGTAGGCATAGTATGCCTTGTGGTCGATTAGAAAGCGACGAATGTTTGGCGAAAATACCATAACGGACTAGTCGGATGATAGAATGACAATTTAGCTTTTTCTTGATATATTGCCGCAACACGAGTTAGGGGAAATCTTTAATAAAGAAACTTTTAAGGATGCAAGTGTTGGGTGTAAGTTATACGCCGCGTTTGTAGATATATACGTGGTGTGTGAATGTATATGGTGTGTTTAAGTTTATATATCTGTTGTGTGTCTAAATATCACGAAGAGCAACACAGTGAAGTCGTTTTGAAATGAATGTGAAACGAACTACGCACGGCTTTATTTGATTTGATTTAATTTATGAAAATAAAAATAAATAAAAATTTTTTAACTCGAAACATATTAGTGTACTCGCTAAAGTACGCAATTTCAAATCAATAAGTTGAAGTTAATAGAAGAAAATATTGAAGTGTGTGCAAAAAAGTGCAAGTTGCTGCTGTATTGTGATGCATATAAAGAAGAAAAAAAGCGGCGCTGGCTAATTTCGCAACAGTCGGCAATCTCACCAGACGCCACGAAAACTCACAAGACGGCACGGACAATTTAACTAGACGAGACGCAAATTCACCACGAAGAGGGGGATCGACTCAGTGAGGTTCGCTAAAAAGGAGAGAGCGACAAACAAAAAACGAAGTGTAACAATGAGCAGAGTACAGGCGCTATTAGATGTGTGCGCATGTACAAAGACGTTAACGACGGAGACTGCGAACGTTACCTTTTCAATCGGCGGTGCAGCAGCAAGGCGTACGTAAATTGTGGACGGCAAGAAGGACTGCGAACGTCAGCTTTGCAGTCAGCGGCGCAGCAGCAAGGCGTAGAGGCCAGCTCAAGCGCGCGTAAATTGTGGATGGCGAGGGAGACTGCGAACGTCAGCTTTGCAGTCAGCGGCGCAGCAGCAAGGCAGCGAAGTCAGCTTAGATCATAGTGACAGCACCGAGAGAGACTGCGAAAGTCGGCTTCGCAGTCCGCGGCGCAGCAGCAAAGAAACAAATTTTGCGGTGTTGCAGAACGATTTAACAAATTAAAGAGGCTGCGTCCTCACTTTCTAACATTACTGTTGTGTGTTACACCTTTAAAATAAAATGCGACCGGTAGCTTCAAGTGCTAAATTCTTATTGTTCCTTTATTCCCTTTCTTTTCGTTTCTTTACTTCCACTTTCTTATTACTAACGTATTGTACATAAAGAGAGTTGCCAGACATCAATTAGTAAGTACTTTTATATAATTAGTATTAAAATACCAGTGGATATCTAACACGCCCTTCTTAAGGTTGTTAACATAATACAAAAAAATTATAAATTACAGAATAATGAATGAATTACATTATGATTAAATTCTTTCATTCATCTTTGTTTTCATTAATTTTTAAATACTTTTCCATCTTTATGTGGTCTCAATTGTCTCTTGGCTTGTGACTGTTCATCAGGTATATCATTTTCATTACTACAAACTTGTTCATCTTCATGGTTTCGCTTATGACATTGGTGTCCTGCTCACACACCTCAGCGGCATCATTTGTATTGAAATCGTTGTGTTTTATTTGATCTAGGTGTCTCTTGATGGTTCTATCATTGTGAGTAAGAATGCAACAATTCGATCGAGGCCCTAGTTTGTCTTTGATAGTTGCCTGAGTCCAACTTGCTGTATTTGGGTTTATGTAGTCTCTAACCATAACCTTCTGACCTTTCGTGAATTCTGAATTACGCTTCCCTTTGTAATTTCTAACACTTTACTCTGATTTTCGACTATGCATTCTTTTACTAAAGGTGGTCTTAGCCGACTAAATATTGTCTTTAATGCTCTGCCAAAAAATAATTTTGCAGGCGATTCTCCAAAAGTACAGTGTGTAGTATTGAGGTAATCAATAAGGAATCGGTCTACTACCATCTCAATATCACAATTTGAGTTTATTTTTATGTTCGCATAAATAGACTTTTTTAACGGCTTAACAAAACTCTCTGCTTGACCATTTGTAGATGGATGACCTGGTGCTGTCAATATGTGCTTAATGCCATTGTTTGGCCACAAATAAAAGAACTTGGATTTCCAATTCCAATAACAAGCCGACTTCGCAGTTCGGCACTTTATTTGCGACTAATCTTAACATATAATTTATTTTACATTACCACTTCAGTGTGGATTTTGAGAGAAGGAACAATATGAAGAATATGCTCAAAGCGAACATGTATATATATAAATGCATAATGTAAGAGAACGCATAGATTGCAATTACAGTCTATATTATAAGTTTGTCTACAGTTAATTTTCGGTTCAATAAGTTTATAAATGTAATCTTCCCAAACATACTCCGCGCCTTGAAGGGACCGTGGTGCCTTCAATTAATTGTTGGAGATGGTAGAGGAGCGACCTTATGAATTGGCCGCCGAATTACGTTGTTTCTAGTCTGAAGTTCAATGACACGAACATGTCCGTCTTTACCTTGCACGGTATTGACAATCCTGCCAAGCAACCACTTCTGTGGTGGCATGTTATCCTCATGGATTAATACAAGTTGATCTTTCTGTATGTTTGATTGGGATTTCAGCCACTTCGAACGTTGCTGTAGGGTGTGCAGATAGTCTCGTCTCCAGATTTCCCAGAAACGCTGCTTGAGGAACGTTATTTGCTGCCATCGTGTTAGAAGTGACGCCTTTGTCGCATCCACTTGAGGTTCTGGTAACGATGCCATCGATGCGCCAATTAAGAGGTGAGCTGGCGTTAACGCTTCGCCATCATTGGGGTTGTCCGACTGTGGCGCTATCGGGCGAGAATTCAAAATTGCTTCAATTTCGATGACCACAGTCTGGAGCTCCTCGAAGGTAAGGTGAGAATTGGCCATCAGTTTTATGAGCAGGGATTTCATCGATTTTACGGAGGCCTCCCATAGACCACCAAAATGTGGAGCACGTGGAGGAATGAATTTAAATTCGCAACCAATATCACTGCTGAGTCGCTCCATTGTTGAAATCGCTTGCTGGCTAAAGAACCGATCCTTAAACTCTTTCAGTTGTGAGTTTGCGCCAACAAAATTTGTAGCGTTATCACAATAGATACGCTTTGGGATTCCTCGTCGACCTATAAAACGTTTTAAGCAGAGGATAAAGTTGTTAGTTAATAAATCGGATATTAATTCTGCATGAATTGCCTTCGATGCAAAACATACAAAAATTGCAATATAGGTCTTATATGGTTGTTTCCCGCGTATGCGGTAAGTTGTGTAGATTGGACCACACAGATCTACACCCACGATTAAAAATGGTCGATGAGCGCGTAGTCGATCAACTGGTAGTGCGCCCATTATTTGTTGAAGAAGTCGTGGCTTGTATCTGAAGCAATGGACGCAGTTGCGTACCACCTTCCTAACAAGCTCTCTTGCGTTAATGACCCATACTTCTAAGCGTAATATTCCCAAGAGAATTTTTGGGCCTGCGTGCAGATGTTTTATGTGGAGGTATTCTACGTAGAAGGGTAAAAGGGCCGGGAATTTTGCATCGTATTGAATAGGTGCTTGTGCTAGTCTGCCACCAACACGCATAATAACAAGTGTTGTAGTTGGAGTATGAACTCTGGACGCAGCGTCTTGTGTGCTTTTAATTGTTCGATTTCAGCCTTATACACAGTCTGCTGAATATACGATATGATGCGATACTTTGAAGAGTGCAATTCTGAGGCTGAGGCGTGTGCAGCTGCTGTGCTATTTATTTTCCTGTCAGGTGAAACCTTATTGAAGACTCGCAGTACAAATGAACAGATGCGTAAAATAGGTCTGTATGATGATAATTTGTTGATTAGTTCCTCAAAGATGTGTTCCTCTGAGGGGCTGTTGCTGCATTTGAGTGCTACCATTTTTCGCTGCTCCAGGCTATCTGCGTTAAATTGAATAGAACAGTCTATAATTGGTTTAGGCCAATCTGAATCTGGTCGTGATAAAAACATTGGCCCTGTGAACCATGGTGAATGTATTAACTCGTCTGTAGAACACCCGCGAGATACGATGTCCGCAGGATTTTCTTTCCCTGGCACGTGTTGCCATGTCACTTCTTGGGACATCGTTTGAAGAACCGCTACTCTATTAGCGACGAAGCAGTTGAGTTTTGCTGAATGCATCTTGAGCCATTGCAAAACGATTCGCGAATCTGTCCAAAAATAGATTTTATTAATATATTTCATTAACTTGTGCCGAATTTTATCCCAAGTAGTGCAAAGTAGTACGGCTGCGCATAGCTCAAGCCTTGGTAGCGAAACAGCCTTGATTGGTGCAACCTTTGATTTCGCTATCAGTAGCGTTGTGACAAACCTTCCGTTTACATTAACGCGAATATAGATACAGCATCCATATGCTCGCTGTGACGCATCTGCGAAGCCATGCACCTCACAGATATGTTTGTTGGACGAGTTTACAAATCTGGATATTTTTATAGTGTTTAGTTGCTGAAGATCTGCTTCTATGTGTTTCCAAGCTGTGCTGAACTGCTCAGGTAAGGCCTCATCCCAATCAAAGCGATGAATCCATATCTCCTGCAGCAGTATTTTACATCTTATAATAATTGGGCTCAGTAGACCCAAAAGATCATAAATGCGTGCAGTTACTGATAGTATCGAGCGTTTTGTAACCTTTTGAATTGATGGTACATTGTATTGGAAGCAAAATACATCCTCGTTTGGTTTCCAAGACATGCCTAAAGTCTTAGTAATATCTTGCTCTTCCAGTTTAATTTTGACTTCCCCACCGTCGTGAGGCAATGGGGAATGATTTGAGTTCCATTTCGCTAATTCTAGTCCAGCTTTTCCTAAGATTTTCGAAACTTCATTTGCCTTGATATGCAGCATGTTGATGTCATCTGCCCCAGTCAGCATGTCATCTACGTACATGTCGTTTTTTAATACTGCAGCTCCAACTGAAAACTCGTCTTGATACATGTTGGCGATATATACCAAACTTTTGATGGCAAGATACGGAGCACAGGACATTCCGTACGTGACAGTATTTAGCTGGAATGTCTGGAGAGGTTTATTACTATGATCCCGCCAAAGTATTAACTGATACTTACGGTCTGCTGGATGGACTAGAAACTGACGATACATTTTTGATATATCCGCAGTCAGTGCATATTGGTATAAACGAAATGACAAAAGCGTAAGAATCAGGTCTTGTTGCACCTTAGGGCCTACCATTAGCAGTTCGTTGAGTGATTTGGATGATGATGTTCGAGCTGAGGCATCGAATACAGCTCGTAATTTAGTTGTAGAGCTTTGTGGCTTCAGCACACAATGATGTGGTATCACATAGTACGGCTTTTCCCGGTCAATTGTAGAAATTGGACTCATATGGCTTAATTGAAGATATTCGAAAAGAAATGCCTTGTACATGTCCTTTAGCTGACTGTTTCGATTTAACCGCCGTTCTAGCATGAAGAAGCGCTGTTCTGCATTGTTATAAGAGTCACCTAGCATTTCTGGTGAGTCTTTGAATGGCAATCGTACCTGAATTTTACCGTTTTGCAGAACTTGCGTGTGTTTATCGTAGTGCTGGTCACATTTGGAGTTGGTTTCCGTTTGATGATCTGAAATCTGACTAAATTCTTCATTTTGCCAAAACTTTTCCAATGCTTGGTCTAATTTGTATGTCTTTACGAAATTGCATGTGGCGATGGGTACGCGCCCTTGAATTGGCTCGTTAATTTTTCCTCCAACAATCCAGCCTAGCGTTGTGTTAACTAAGCAAGGTAGCTCTGGTCCAAGAGTTATTTTCTCACCAGACAGCAAATCGAAAAATTCTTGCGTGCTTATTAACAAGTCAATACGGTGTGGTTTGAAGAAGAGAGGATCAGCCAGTTGAATTTTATCTGGTATATTGCAGCTTGCAGTTGATACGGATGATTCAGGATGATTTAACGAAATCCTTTTCGTTACGGCAAATTGTGAATCCCAGCAGTATTCTGATATCCTTGATTTAATGCTGGTTGCCACAGTGAACTGCAACTGTGTGCGGACATCAGAGATTCCCGAAACTTCTTGGTGTGCTCGCTGGAATTTGAGTTGCAATCGTTTGGCCAACTCTTCTGTAATAAAGGAAATTTCTGAACATGAATCAAGTAAGGCACGAGCTGGTTGGTATAAACCATATTTATCTTCAACAAGTAGGGGAAGTTGTCCGGTTGTGGACATTACCCAGTTGTGGACACCCCTCCATAACTTTTGAACGTGAGGAGATGGAGCTGATCTTTAAATTGCCGTTTGTGCGTAATGTCAGCACCATGTTTTATTGCTAATGTCGAAGCAAACGAAGCATGCGCTTAGCAGCTACAGTGGATCACATTTTTTCATGTGCAAAAATCAAAAGTGTTCTATTTATACCCTGTACCGTATGGTACAAAGGGTATATTTATACCCTGTACCGTATGGTACAAAGGGTATATTGTGTTTGTGCAAGCCGAAAATGTATGTAACGTACAGAAGGAGACGTCGGAGACCCCCCAAAGTTACCTAAAGTATGATCAGTGTGACTCGAGAAGTCGATATACCCATGTCCGTCTGTCCGTCTGTCCGTCTGTCCGTATGAACGCCTAGATCTCAGAGATGGTAAGAGCTAGAGCAACCAAACTTTCAGATAAGATCCCTTATTAATCCATAGGAGACAAGTTTATTTTATTTTTTTGATATCGGGGTTACATTATATAGCTCCCATAGGGGTGTTTCAGAGGACCTCGAAAAAAACCAAAAGTTTTAGATGGATAATTCGTTTGTTTATGAAGATATCATAACCAAATTTGGCAATCGGAAGTTTTTTAGACACCCCCAGCTCTGTACCAAATTTTATCAAAATCGGTTGACTATATCATATAGCTTCCATAGGATCGATCGGTCGAAAAAATATTTTTTGGACAAAATTCGTTGTGTTTCGTTTGTTTGTGAAGATACCGTAACCAAATTTGGCATGAGGAAGTTTTTTAGAGTACCTAAGCACTGTTCCAAATTTGATCAAAATCGGTTGACTATATCATATAGCTCCCATAGGACCAATCGGTCAAAAAAACGTGTTTTGTGCGAAATTCGTTGTGATTTGTTTATTTGTGAAGATACCGTAACCAAATTTGGCATTAAGAAGTTTTTTAGAGCTGCCAAGCACTGTTCCAAATTTGATCAAAATCGGTTGACTATATCATATAGCTCCCATAGGACCAATCGGTCAAAAAATCGTTTTTTGTACAAAGTTCGTTGCCTTTCGTTTGTTTGTAAAGATATTGTTAGCAAATTTGGCATTAAGAAGTTTTTTAGAGTATCCAAGCACTGCACTAAGTTTGATCAAAATCGGTTGACTATATCATATAGCTCCCATAGGAACGATCGGTCAAAAAAACGCTGTTTTTACAAAATTCGTTGTGTTTCGTTTGGTTTTAAAGATATCGGAACCAAATTTGGCAGTCGGAAGTCTTTTATAGTTCCCAATCAGTGTACTAAATTTGATCATAATCGGTTGACTATATCATATAGTCCCCATAGGACCGATCCGTCAAAAAAATATTTTGGTGCAAAATTCGACTGATTTCTTTTCTTTCAAATTTGCCGAATATAATATGTTTTTGAGGTTTTAAGCAATTTGTCGGAATTAATTGCAATGAGGTGGTACAGGGTATCCCAAAGTCGTCTGCGCCCGACTTTAACGTACGCCATCTTTTTTGTTTGTGTTTAAAGTGCGATAAGTTAAAGTCAATAGTTGTAAAAAGGGTAGTATAATATATATTTATGCAGGAAATTCAATATATTTTGTGATTTTATAAAGGTTTCATCAAAATTTACGGGTAGTTTTTTGACAACTCTACATTTCCCAGTTGTGGACACTTAATTTTACCAGTTGTGGACACTTAATTTTTTTAACTAAATCGGTTTTTTTTTTACATTTTTAGGAATGTCATGTCCAAAAATTAATTTTGATGCCTACATTGAAGTCATTAACACATTAGTGTCCTGCTTGGTTAAAAAAATTGATTATATTCGTAAGGGAAAGGCTTTAAGTTGTAAGTTGAGACACCATAGATTTTTTAGCTATATCTCAACATTGGAAAAAGAAAAGAAAGAGCTATAATCAACAATAAGCAAATCATTTGATATTTATAAAAATAAGCATTTTACAGACAACTTTCAAAAGACAAAACGACCGCAAAAAACAATTAAGAAAACAAATAAAAACGCATGATTGCTAAAAGTTTTGAAAAGTTATTGATTTTAAATTTAAGTGAGCATTAAATTGAATTTGAAAAAAAAAAAAAATTTAACTCTTCAGAGAAGTCACAATTGTGGATTTTTGTGATCGGTCAACGTGATGCCATACTAAAAATGAATTGTTATGGAAAATATTGAAAAAATATATCTGAAAATTGCAGAAAAATGCACTAAAAACAGTTCAAATTAGTTTCAAAGACAATTTCACACAATAAAAAAGTCATGTAAATAAAAAAGCAATGAAAAAAATGAAAATAGATGTGTGCCAATTTACAAGCTAAAATGCCAATTTGAAGCATTGAAAAAAATTTGTATATTCACTATGTATGTCCGAAAACCTTTTTTGATTATGGAAGTTCCAGCACATATGTTTTCCTTGATTTTTTTTTATTTTGATTTGATCACTTTTTGACCGCAATCATTTTTATTTTCCGATTTCTTTAAAAACAATTTTTGTATTTTGTTCACATCAAGAGCACATTAAATTTGTTTACGGCGTATTTCGAAGACAGGGTGAATTTTGGAATACAAGCCTTTCCCTTACCACTGTACTTGCATGTATAAATTTAATTTTTACACAATGTTCTTAATAGAGGAATGTTATGCCATTGAAATGCATTTGAAAGCATAAAAATATCAACCTTTTATAACTCCAGGCATAAAATGTAGCCAGCTTCTATATTGAGAGCCACGCGAAAATGGTAGTGGGTTTGGAAGGAAAGAAAATCATCAAAGTAATTTAAAGGATATCTGGAAACAGTTCTAATTAGGTAGATTGTCATCGCAAATTCATAATCATAATTCAGATTTCGATGTCGTAGAAGCGCTCAGCGTTTTCGATCATAGCTATCTTTGCTGGAAACCGTTTCCAAAGAGAAAAAAAAATCTTCTAAGCTAATTTAAATTAATTTCAATAATTTAACAAAACAAAAAATATCCTTGACTTAAAATTTTAAAGAGTGTCGGATATTAATGGGTTAAACGGTGTAACATTGACAATTAGCCCGTAAAACCGATTGCCAAAGTATATGGCGATCCTCGGAGTAGCTTAGAGCGTTACCTCAAGAAAGTCAATAACAAGCTGGGCGTATTTCGAATGTCGAGGGATGGTGTTTTGTTCGGTTTTATCTGTAAATGTACCTAAAATGTGCCATTGGGCATTTTGAAAAAGAGACCACCATATCCGAGCAATCGACATCAGGAGCTGACTCGATGAGTTGCTTCTAGATTTTAGATACAATAGGTCTTTGAAAAGAGCCAAACCAAGGAAGCCTTCAGAGCAGTTAACAAAGGAGCTAAAGCGACACAAATAAAAAAACCGTCGGCTAGACGCGTCAATGCAAAGAAGGCTCCATCATCATCTGAGGACGGGGATCGCGATTTTTGCATTACTTGCAAGAAGCTGTTGGCCATTCAAATGACCGCCGAAAACTCCTTCGAATACAACACGTGCCACCGGTCGGTGCATTTGAGATGCGCTGACTTGCGAAACTAATACGGAGGATGAATAACTAAATTTTAATTTTTATTTTAAGTTTTGTTTCATCATTACTGCTTTGAAGGCAAAATAAAATCGTTTTTTGTATAAAGCTATGTTTTACTCCATATTTTTCTATTTTAAGCGCATTTTCCAGAAGTGTCCACAACCGGTTAAATTTTTTTTTTCGTAAAAATTGACTACTCCAGAAAAAGCTTAATTATTTTTTTCTTTTCATGGAATCAAGTCAATTCTTTTTTCAGTAGTTAGCCAATGTCTGTAGCTTTCCACTGATATGCATATGTCTGAAAAATATTGACTTGGTCAAAAGTTATGGCTGAAATAGCAAACTATGTCCACAACCGGACTACTTCCCTTACTAATGCAGTTGGTATCATAGCACGCCTGCTAGTTCTTGTGACCAATGATGTAGCTACTTGCTGTTGTTTATGTTGATCATGTTGTCGCTTCAGTAGATTTTCCTGTGGTGCAAACCTGTGTATGCATGAGTGGTGTGCTCCTTTGCACACTCTGCAGCGCGAAGTTAATTTGCATTGTTTCCAGGCATGTCCTGGACGCAAGCAGTTGCGACAAAGTTGTGATTGTTTTACATAATTTGATCTTTCTTCAAATGGAAGAGCTCGGAATGTTGAGCATGACCCAATGTAATGGTCTATGCTATGACAGTATACACAGCTCGCCTGTGTATTAATGAATGTCTTTCGTTGCGATGTATTAAACTTTTGCTTCTTTTTCTGATCACCTGGTATATGCTTTGCTTGGCTTTCTAAAAACTGGCAATATCTGCTTAACGTTGAATAGCAGGTATCCCAAGATGGCATTGATGGCTGATACAGTGTCACGAATCGTTCTAAGTGATGACGGGCCTAGATTTTGAGATTTTGGTTCTATGTTGAAAAGATTCGTGATGTGCTCTAAGAAAATCAAAACCTTTTTATCATAACGGGCCTTTGGATAATTCTCCTCAGTAACATTAAATGACTCAATAGCGCTACGTGCTGGTCCAGACAAGCAACTTAGCAGATAATTAAACTTGTCAACCACTGGAATTGACGGATCCTCATGCACCATGTTGACAAATGATGACATAAAACGCTTATACTCGCCATATTTTCCGTCAAACGTTGGTAGCTTTAACGACGGAAGGCGACTAGATTGCTTCATAAATGTAGGTGCATTCAAGAAACTTGGTTGTTCTTCGATATGCTCACGCTTGCGACTTAACCTTTTAAGTAATGGTGATTTAGCTGATATATACACTTCCTCCAGCTCTGAACGTTCACTGTCATTAGGTTCAATATTTTCGATTTGCATCTGATTCCAAAATTTGCAAGCGGCACTCTAGAACTTGATCACATCCACTTCTTGCTCAATTTTTATACCCTGTACCGTATGGTACAAAGGGTATATTGTGTTTGTGCAAGCCGGAAATGTATGTAACGTACAGAAGGAGACGTCGGAGACCCCCCAAAGTTACTTAAAGTATGATCAGTGTGACTCGAGAAGTCGATATACCCATGTCCGTCTGTCCGTCTGTCCGTATGAGCGCCTAGATCTCAGAGATGGTAAGAGCTAGAGCAACCAAACTTTCAGATAAGTAAGATCTCTTATTAATCCATAGGAGACAAGTTTATTTTATTTTTTGATATCGGGGTTACGTTACTCACAATAGGAGGAGCAAATGATGGAGGAACAGCGCTCAAAACAGTGGCCGAGGTAGATGCCTGCCGGACAGGTATAAAACGGACCTGCCGTTTTGGTTTAAAAACGGATTTTTTTCTTCTTTTTATTTTTTCATGGAGGTTGGCAAAGATACTACTTTTACGGTGCAGGGAGTCGGAGACCCAGTACCGGCGGTGGATAGGGGTGAGAAAGCAGGCCCCACGGCGTCGACATACAGCGACTGAAATAATCCCAGTGTGGGGGTGGACCTCACTGCGTTCAGCGACAAGTGAAGTTTCACTTCAAAGGCAGGACGGAGCGGATATGGAGCCGGACATCGCAAATGGCGAGTTTGTGTTCACCGGCCCGTCAATATCGGCAAATGAGTTAGCGATCGGATGACTCGCAGAAGGCCTCGGAGAACAAGCGGGCTAGACCAGACAAGGGTTTAGTCAGCTTAAGCTCTAGGCCCGGCCGCCTGCCGAGGACTGCAACAGGGGGAATAACATGCACCGTAATGGGCGTGCCGTAACTGTTGCTGACTCGGAAGTGCGACTACAATCTCCACGCGAGGGCGGCTGGAAACAGCCCCTTAGTTAAGCCTTGTCACTGCTAAGGGGGCTGTCTAATAGTAGTCGGGCTGGAGCTGGAAACTCCTTAAAATTTCCACATCTCCGGGCTGGACTAAGGTGTCATTCGACCCGAGAGACAGCCTGGCTGGGGGCCCGGAAAACAAATAGCCCAGTCTTTAACGGAGAGTATAGGCAAGTGGCGACCGCCTAGTCTGGTGAGCCATACCCTGGTATGCGGATCTCTGCCCGGGTGGGACCGCAGGATGTCACTGCGGGAACTGTTGCTAAGCAGTTTGAGGACCGTGACCTTGACAGGGAGCGGCCCTCATTGGTGAGACCACTAACAGTTGCTCCTAGCAGGAGAATTCAGGAGAGAAGGCAAAGTTCGGGTGACCGTGTAGTGGGACTTACCCCACACTCGGCACCTGCTTCTAGCAAGGCAGTCGTTCCAGGATAAGCCGGCATGGGGAAGCTTCCCAAACCGGCACTTGGAAAATCTTGACCCAAACCGAAAGGGTCTGAGTGGTGCCAAGGTTAAGTGGTACATCAGATAACTTCATCAGGGCAAGACACCTGATGAAGCACTGGCTCTGGGAAAACAGCCACGCTAGGAGGAGGTGCAGGGCTCCACCCCTGCCCCGAAAAGGCTGAGCAGCGCCCTCACGCCACCAACGGACACCCCGAAGAGGGTACGTACGAAGAAAAGGACCGTAGAAGGGCCATCGTCTGCGGTAGTAGTGAGCACCTCCGTAGCTGCTCTGGATGCCGAGGACCATCCCTCGACATCCATGACAACGACGGAGGGACCCACGTATGCTGCCGTAGTTAAGAGGCTAAAAGTAGCAATTGGTCCTCAGCAGCGAGGAGCTTTCGCTGCTTGAGGAGGCAATATTGGAGGAGCTAGTTTCGTCAGGCTGGGACTCCCCAAAAATATTCTATGGGATCCGCTTCAGGGTGGGCCATCTAGTCGTGGACTGCTCAGACGAAACGTCGGCTGAGTGGTTGCGGCTGGCAGCCCCCACCCTGCGTGTGTGGAAAGAAGCCGGTGGAGTGAAGACAGTTGTTGTAGCTTCCGTCTACTTCGCGGGAGACGAAACCTGCCCACCGCCCGAGGTCTAAGCACTCGTGGAGCATTGTGCAAGACAACATCTCCCCATCGTCATTGGTTGCGATGCTATCGCATCACGTGGTATGGGGCAGCACGGATGTAAACCTTAGAGGTGAGTCACTCTGAGAGTTTATTTCAAGTAGTAACCTAGAAATCCTTATCGTCGGCAATGTCCCGACTTTTGTAACTAGGGTAAGATCCGAGGTTCTAGATATAACCTTGGCTAGTAGGGCAATAAAGCCACATATAAGGGACTGGAACGTATCTCCTGAAGAGTCTTTGTCAGACCACAGAATTATTAGATTTAACCTAGGTCTAAATCTAAGAAGTAGCGAACGCAAACGTAACCCCAGAAACACAGACTGGGAAAAGTTCAATCTCTCCATTGAGCAAAACCTGACCAGCAGAGCATCTGGAAAGCCCAGAAACCCTGTTGGCTTGGAATGCGCAGTGGAGGAGTTGAATACGTGTTTAGTGAACGCCTTCAATGAAAGCTGCCCTCTTGCTAACGCAATGAAGGAGAAGGACGCCCCATGGTGGAACGCTCAACTTGAGAAGTTGCTATGCACTTCCCTGGAAGTACTGAACAGGTGGAAAGTAGAATTCTACCAACAGGTAGAAATAGAGCACGTGCCGCTGACTGGGCATTTGCCAAGTCAACGGTAACCCCTGAAAGATAAAAATGGGCAATTGACACGTTCCATCCCTATAAATCTCCTGGTCTGGATGGTATACACCCAGTACTCCTACAGAAAGGACTGGGCAGCCTCTTGACCCCCATTAACTCCTTAACTCATAAGGAAGTGGCACTATGCGCCTTTCTGGATATACAGGGTGCCTTTGATAACGCCTCCCACGAGGCTTTCAACGCATCACTGGCCAGAAGGGGCCTAGACGCAACTACTAGCAGATGGATAACTTCACTGTTAACGTCTAGGCAAGCCACAGCAACTATTGGTGGGCAATCAACCACTGTAGTAACGACAAGAGTCTACTAGTAGAAACTAGCGGGCAGAGGCATACAATGCCAAGGCTATGCTGACGATATCGTTATTATAGCCAGAGGCAAGTATGAGGAAACACTCTGCGACATTATCCAGCGGGGTACATCACCACGAATAATAAGATGGCTGTACCTAATGGTTGTCAGACCCATGCTCTTATATGGGGAAATAGCCTGGGGCAGCAGGGCGCGCCTTAGCACGACCAAAACCAGATTGCAGAAACTGCAAAGAATGGCCTGCATATGTATGACAGGAGCAATGCGTACTTGTCCTACTGCGGCCATTGAAGTATTAACGGATGTTACATCGCTTCATATCGTTGTTGATATGCAGCAAAAAGCAACGTTAATAAGAATTGGGAGGGAAGGAGTTGACTTCAACCTCACTAGAAAAGACGCTGCAGATCTAGCAACCAAGGGATGAAATGCCAGCTGAGTACAAGTTCAATCAGAACTTCGATATTAAACTCAGCACGAAAGAGGCCTGGAAAACTCTTCGGCAATTCACCCAATGAAACCACACACAATAAAGTGGTATACGGATGGATCCCTCACCGATGAAGGAAGTGGTCTGGGGGTAGTAGGACCCAGGACTAAATATCATGAGTCACTAGGCAGACACACCAGCATTTTTCAAGCTGAGGTCTGTGCTATTGGAAGGTGCGCAGAATTTAATCTGCAAAAGAACTATCACGACAAGGAAATCTTCATCCTGTCTGACAGTCAAGCAGCGATAAAGGCAATAAGCAGAGCCAAGATAACATCAAGGTTGGTCAAAGAAGTGAGAACTGCACTTGAAAAATTAGGTGCCAGAAACAAGCTCACAATTAGATGGGATGCGGGACACAACAATATCCCTGGAAATGAGCTAGCAGACAAACTAGCAAGAACAGGTGCAGCAGCTCCGCTAATCGTACCTGAACCATACTGTGGGATTGGCAACCACGTGGTAAGGGACCTATTGAGGAAAGAGGAAGAATACAAACGGCTGCTTCACTGGGCACAGATACCAGGACTAAAGCAGTCAAAAACCCTCCTCTCTAAGTACAACCCCAAGAGGTTCAAACACATGATAAATCACGGGAAAAATACCATGAGGATCCTGACAGGCCTCTTGACGGGACACTGTAGGCTCCGCAGCCACTTAAATAAAATTGGCATAGCGGATAGTGGGCTTTGTCTTTTCTGTAGTATGGAGGAAGAAACTTCAGTGCATCTACTATGTGAATGCATAGCACTCGTCAACAAAAGAAGCAAGCTTCTAAGCATGCACGTCGTCTTACCGGAGAGCATTGTTATCATAAATCCAAACAAAATACTGCAGTATATGCAGGCAATTGGACTTTTGGGAGAGCTCTAATCCGTGAAAGGGGGTACAATAGATCCACTTGGGTCGCAGTACATATTACAACCATTACAATAATAATAATAATAATAAGCTCTAGGCCCGAACTCCATAGAGCCATTATCGACCGAAACGACCCGGAAGGGAAAATTTCGACCGAGAATTGGCTCATACTGGAGAGGGTCATTATGTAGGCTATCCATGCTGACATGACTCGAAGTGTGGACCCGTTCACCGCTGAGTTTGATGGCACCAAATGGTTTAAGGGAGCTAAAGTCGTTGCCTGTGCCAACGAGGGGTCGCTAAGTTTCCTCGCAGACACGGTCACCGGCATTACCGACCCCTGGCCCGGCGCCAAGATCGAGGTTGTCACCATAGGCCAAATTACGTCCCGGTCGATTATGAAGGTATGGATCCCACCTCCAATAATGGAAGACCGAACCATCCTTAGTATGATCAAGGGTCAGAATGCGGACTGTGGTTCCGACGACTGGTGAGAAGGCTTGCTCGCGACGCTGGAATCGGCAAGGATCTCTGGATCAGCATTGGTCGAGAATCCAAAAGCCACACCATAGCGAAGCAGGGCCAGCCGAAGCTTGGAATGGGTTGCCTTAGGGCGATCGTTTTAAGCTGAGATGCTAGGTCAGACGGACAGATCAATCTGCATCATTCTATGGTACCATCGGCTGACCTACTGCAGGTCATGGAGGAGGAGAGGATAGACGTGGCTCTAATTCAAGAACCCTGGATCCTAGGTGAAAGGGTTTGTGGCCTTGGAGCTCGCGGATGTCATCTCCTCTTCCCCATAAACGTAGGTAAGCCTAGATCATGTATCGTGGTAAGGTCTGGGCTTAATGTTCTTTTCTTTCCTCGTTACAGCGACAAGGACCTCACAGAGGTGATGCTGGAAAAAAGGAACAGGAGAAATCTATACCTTGCATCAGCCTATCTCCCCTATGAGGAAAAGGATCCCCCTCGGAAAAAATCAGGGCGCTCGTTCGGCTTGTGCAGAAAGAGGGCGACGATTTGATCGTAGGTTGTGATGCCAATGGCCATCACTCCCTCTGGGGCAGCACGGGCATAAATGACAGAGGAGCGGCTTTGCTTGATTTCGTGCTGAGCGCAAACCTCATTGTGTGTAACAGGGGTAACCACCCCACATTCCGCAATAAGGACCGCGAAGAGGTTATCGATTTAGCCCTAGCATCGAGTAGCTCTCTATCCATTGACAACTGGCATGTATCCACCCAGTGTTCCTTCTCGGACCCCTACAGGATACATTTCGACATCAAAGGGTACGGGAACAAGCCGACTACCTACAGAAATCCCAAAAGAACTAACTGGGAGGCTTTTTCAAGAACAGTCACCTACACACTACCCGACCCACCGGAAGGGGAGTTGCTGTTACCTGACAGACTTGAAAATTGCAATCAGACGCTTACAGAGGTGCTTCGGTCAGCGTTTCTCAAATCCTGCCCGATCAGCCGAAGCTCAAAGAAAAACCGCAATGCGTGGTGGACAACCGAGCTAGGCTGGCCGCGCCAGGAACGGATCAGCGCTGGCAGCCAACCTTGCGGTTACGGACATAGAAAGACAAATCAGGGGGACGGCCAGAGCTCTGGCGGGAAGAGAATGGGACACGGTGTCCGGTTGTCGCATCTCTCGAGCACTCTGGCCTAGGTGTAACCCAAAGATCACATCGGAACTCCTGCGTTTTCATAAAAACAGGACCAAGATGGTGGTAGGAGTTGTAACGGAGCACTGCACCATTGGCCACATGGCTGAGAGACTGCATGTTCCCCATCACGACTTCTGCCGTAGCTGCGGAGACGAGGAGGAGACAGAAAGCATCCAACACCTGCTGTGCGACTGCCCGGCGCTTCGAAGAAGAAGAACCAAGTTTCTTGGAAAACCGTTCTTTGAGGATCTGGGCAGTTTGGATCATGTGCCCATAGCGGATCTGGCTGCGTTTGTCGAAGCCTCAAAATGGTTTCGTAATAGGAGAGTCGTAGGTGATTAGGGATGTCCTTCAGTTTTTGATCCTCCTCACCCCCTCCCCACTCCCTTCTCCAACTCTTTTCTTCCTTTCCCTCAAATTAGGCAACACAATGGACCTCATGGTCTCTGGGTGCTCTCAGTTAACTGAGCTGCCTACTTAATCTAACCTCACCTAACCTACACTTATAATTACTCGCTAAATAAATATTAATTGTGATTCAAACCCACATTTATATGTTGCTTATATTGTTGTGTATATAAATATATAGATGTTATGTGATAATATATATGTCGTGAGTATAAAGATGTGTGTTGATGGTATAAATATATATATTGTGTGTGTAAATATATGCAGGGTGTATGGAAGTAAAAATGTTGTGTAGATAAATATAAGTGGCCTCAACTTCTCTGAACGTAAATAGTTTTTGAATGGTTAAACAAAGAACAGTCGCGGTATATCCTATATAGGATGAAACGGTAAAGGAGAGCGCTTTCTCTGTCAAATCTGTACCGCTCAATGCTCACGCTCTCTCAGAGAGTGATTCTGTTGTTTTTTAGGAAAAGAGATGCATTTTGGGCAGAGCAAGGCAAAAAAAAGAGCGGTCTGCCGTAAGTGCCCGAACAAAAAGTGTCCGTTTGGGCTATGGGCTGCCCAGCTCTGATTTTGGGTATAGTATATAAAATGTATAACAACGAAAAATGGTTCTGTACAAAATAGTCATTTCATGTTTTGTACTGGCGTATGTAAGCAAGATTTAATTTGGTAAGTGAAAAATATTTTCTTGTTTTGTATATTTAAAACAACATTTTGTAAGAGTAATTTAATATTAGCAAGTTACCTATTATTTTTTAATTTCAGCTTATATATGTGGGAATGGCAGTTAGCAGCTAAGGGGCCATACCCAAATTACGTGACCCGATTTTAACTATTTTTTAACCCCTCCCCCCTCCGGTGACCAACCGTGGTATATTTCTAGACCCCCCCTCCCCTCTAGTTGTCACGTGGTCATAGATTTTCAAAAATGGATAACTTAAGTAAAAAAAAAAAAGTCCAACAAACCAAAAAACATAGAAAAGTGCCATTTGTGGAAGGAATATGTGTAAAAAAAGAGTGTCAAGACGTTAATTTATTACGCGGAAAGAATGTTAATTAAGCAAAGACATAAAACGCAAATTAAGTGGTTTAAATAATGAAATAATGAGTAAATAAACAATTGTGAAGTAAGTTTATGAAAAAACCTAAGAAGTGCGCGTTTTATTTGAACACACTCGAGCTTTGACAGCTCTAGTCCTACATATATAAAACAAATAACTTGTTTTTTTGTTTTAAGTTTTATTGGTATATATGTACACCAAGTAACTTGTTTTTTTATTTTCAGCTTAATATGCATTAGGTTAGGTTGCACCGGTTGACCCCCGGGGGAGTCACACATAGACTAAATAGTCCTTAGTGGTACCGGAAGTTGCGGCTGGTGTACAATGCACGTTAGTCGTCTAGTATGCGCGTGTGCTTGGCGAACGCCAGCTGCTTTTGAGGTGCCCTATCGGCTGCCTCTTCCAGTGAGGTAAGCCAGGGTTTTTCTAGATATTTTAGTTTCGATGTACAGAGGGCGGGGCAGCGGAAAATGAGGCGCTCTAGAGTCTCTCTGACGTCTGTTCGTCGTTGTTGGTAATGACTAGCTTCTTTGCGTGAGTTGCTGTCAGGCAATGACAAGTGGTTATACCCACCATGCCTGCAATCTCTTCTTGGGAGTTCTAGAATATACTGGGCTAGTTTGCTGTTTATTTTCCTGCACATTGTGCGAGCCGTCTTGCAGTTCGTTGTGGTGTACGACAGCGTTTTCTTCTGATCTGTGGTTGATCGTCCTTAGAGGAATCCTCAGATCATCAAGTGACGGTTGACTCGATCCGGCTCCTTCCTTTGCGAGCTTGTCAGCTTTTTCGTTTCTATCAGATCCAACTGCAGCGTTTTCTTCTGATGTGTGGTTGATCGTCCTTAGAGGAATCTTCAGATCATCAAGTGACGGTTGACTCGATCCGGCTCCTTCCTTTGCGAGCTTGTCAGCTTTTTCGTTTCCATCAATGCCCTGGTGGCTGGGTACCCAGAAGATGCACACCTCCTTCTGGGTGTTTAGTGCATCTAATGCGTCTCTGCTTGCCAGCACACTTTTGGAATTGATGCTGAATGCTTGTATGGATTTGATTGCCCGTAGTTCGCAAGGGCCATATTCCCTGCTGCACAAAGACGTTGCGCTGTCTTCTCCGCCAGCAGTTTGGCTTGAATATCTAAGAGGTATACGCCAAGTATTGCTTCTAGGGCCTTGGTTGGAGTGGACCTTAATGCCCCCGTTATCCACATCAATGCACGTAGTTGCGTCTTTTCCATTAATCGTAGGTCTGTGGTCTTCTCTGTGGCTCTCTACCATACCAGAACTCCATAGAGTAGCACTGGCCGCACGACTGAGATGAAGATCCAATGTATTAGTCTTGGTGATAGACCCCACGTGCTACTTAGCATCTTCTGGGATGCATAAAGTGAATTTGTGGCTTTCTTCATCCTTTCCTCAACATTGGGTTTCCAGCTCAGCTTGCTGTCCAGTACTATTCCAAGATATTTCACGCTCATTTTGGGGTTGAGCGGAGTGCCGTTTATCGAAGGCGGAGTCCATCGCGGTACTTTTTATCTCTAGGTGAAGAGAATTAGGTCAGTCTTGTCCGCGCTAATACTGAGTCCGGCTTCTATAGCCCACATCAGTATTTTTTTAGCGTAATGACCATGACCGAGCTGAGTGTCATAGGACATTTTTTTTTGCCCACGATAATTGTGGCTATGTCATCCGCATAGGCAGTTATCTTTGGGGCCTTCCGTTTAAATATATGTAAAATGTCGCGTTTACCACTCCGCCTTGCGGCGTACCTCTGTGCGCCTCTTTTGTCACTGTCGCGGTTCCCCATTCAGCTAATGGCTATTAAATGCTCCCAAGGCGTATTCCTTGTGGTGTAGGTCTTTTTCTATGGTGGCTACTAAAGAATGCAGCGCTTTTTCCACCGATTTCCCTTTAGTGTAGGCGTGCCCGTGATTCTACAAGTTGGTTCATGCCTTGTCTTATATGTAGATCCAGAAGTTTCTCTAGAGTTTTGAGCAGGAATGCGGTAATCTTTCGGCTGCACGTGACTGCATTTCCCTGCCTTTGGTAAGAACACAACTCGTCCTGTCCTCCAGGAAATCGGAAGGTGTCCGTTTCTCAAGCATGTTTTGAATATCGTATCCAGCCATGGCGTGAATTTGTCTTTAGTCTTCTGTAGCATGGGCGGAATTACACCATCAAGGCCAGGGGATTTATAGCTCGCGAAGGAGTCTAAGGCCCACTGGATTTTGAGTGGTGTGATAACGTCCCCAAGTACGTTGACCTGTTGACTGAAGCGATTTGTTAGCGAGTCAGGTGTGAGGGTATCCGTGCATCCAGGGAAGTGCTCGGCTAGCAGGGCGTCAGTCGCTTCCTTGCTGCTTTCGGTCCAATGTCCCTCGTTCGTCTTCAGTTGACTCTGTATGGCGGGTTGACTCGAGAGTAGCTTCCTGAGTCTTGCGGTTTCTGTGACCTTCTCTATGCCGGAGCAGAAGGATCTCCAGGAGTCTCTTGTGGCTAGCCAGACTTGTTTTTTCAAGTCACGGAGTCTTGCCCTGTACTCGTTCCATACAATATCATCATCTGCTTGCTTTGCCAGTTTGAAGATATCTTGTAGGTCAGTACGTTGTTCTTTCAGTCGCGGATTCCACCAGGGTGACCTGTGTTTCCTTCTATTGACTGTCGTTTTGCAAGACGCGTTAAACGCCTTTATTAGGTGAAGACAGAGAGTCTCTACGGACTTCTCAATGTCCTCTATCGATAATATTGCTGGTGGTGGTGGGAGTTTCCTTGCCACCTTGTCTTTCAAACTTCTCCCAGTTGGTGTTCCGGGGATTCTTGTACTCACTCTTAATATGTATTACAAATAATCGTTTTTATTTTTTTTTCAGTTCTATAAGTACATATAACTCATAACTTGTAATTTTTCAGTTTCATAAATGTAAGAAGTTAGTTGTGTTGTTTGTTTTTAGAAAAATAAATGTGGCTCCACAATTTCCATTTATTCATATAGTTAACTTAATTTTGTTACAAAGTAAATATGTGTCTTAGCCGTCAGCCAGTTGGTATCACAAGGGGATTCACGTGTAACCCAAGACCAGGGTACGCGCCGTAATTGTGATACACTTCTGGAAGTGCGACTACACTCTCCTCGCGAGGGCGGCTGGAAGCAGGCCCATGGTAAGGTCATGTCTCTGCCATGGGTGCTGACTAATGGTAGTTCGGGCGAGAGTAGAAAACTCTATAAAATTACCCCAATCCAAGGTGGAACAGCAAAGGCCGATGGATGAATGGCTGAGGGGGTCTCAGTCATTACTTTGCAAACTCTGGATACCTGCCGACCTCCAGTTTTAATAAATGGCTTCCCGCGGTACCCGGGCTATGCCGCGGGTGACTCACCCCTTCCCGACTACTCGTGGGTCCAACTTATGCATTCTCTAAAAACAAACAACAAAAACAACAAACAAACTGAGTCCGTAACTCGCCAAAATACGGAAGGGACAAAGCTCCCGTCACAAGCTTTAAGCACGGTGAGGAAGGAACCGGAAGGTGTCCTTCCCATCTCGGACTGTGCCGGTAAGGGCAAGACGGCAAACCCACCGTCTTCCCTAGATTCTGAGGGAAGGCAGTCCAACCCAACCTCGGGCGCAAGACTGAAACAAGACAGTTTCGCTTCTTCGTCCAAGGCGGGGCTGGCTGCTAACTCTTCAGAGCCGGCTACTCCTAGGATGCCACCACCAAACAAGCCGTCTTACAAAGACAGAAGACGAGCAGGAGAGATTCTCCAAAGAAATCTTAACAATCCGGAGGAATCACCGGAGGGTAAGAGATTGGTCGACTGGGCCAAAACAATCCTGCCGGGCTTCCAGCCATCAGCCCCTCAACCCAAACCTAAAGCCAAGGTTAAACGTCAGAGGTCTGCAGAGGAATCTGTTCCACCGCCAAAAAGGACGCGACCGCAGCCTCTTAACCGCTCCTTCGCTGAGGTTACGAAGGATAAGATCCTCCTAGGCGTCCTAGACAAGGGCAACAAGGATGGTCTTATCCCTCGAAACCTGTGGGCAGGAGTGGAAAATGAGCTGCAGGATCGATTCCTTGATGAAAGGGAGAGTAATGGAGGCCCCCCACCTCTCTGTAGCGACGCCGGATGGCATCTCGGCACTGTAAAAACAATTGCATGTGACGATAGCCGCTCGGCGGAGGCATATAAAAAAGCCATCGCAGCCCTCGGTGAGGTGTACCCAGGAGCCAAGCTGGTGGCGGTGGATTGGAAGGATGTCCCCTTCCGACCTAGAGCCAGAGCTTGGGTCTCAGCAAAGCCGGAGGATCCAGACAAGATCCTCAAGCTGTTTCAGGTGTGCAATCCACACCTGAAAACGGACGATTGGCGGGTTGCCAAGGTAGAAGATGCGGTGGGCTCATCCAGACAGGTGATGCTCATCATAAATAAGGAGTCGGTTGAAGACCTGGCCAAAAATGAAGGCACCGTAAGGTACGGTTAAAAAAGGCTGTGATTCGGGTGTACCGTACTAACACCACGGGCGGCAAGCAAACCGCACCCGAACCACAGCTTGAAGACCCTGAACCCATTATTGAGGTAATGAGTGAGGGGGAGGATATCCTGGAGGGGTACGCCTCTGAGTCATCGGAGCTCACCAGGGAGCTCGCCAGATTAGGCGACACAGACGATGACTCCTTCCTCGAGGAAACAGACGAGGAAGAGGCTAATGACACGGTGGTGGAGGTTAATCTTGAAGATGTCGATAAGACTTCTTCAAATTAATCTCCATCACTCCACATCAGCTTCGGCTGCCCTATTGCTTCGCCTAAGCCAAGGCGAAGTCGATGTCGTCCTCATCCAGGAACCGTGGCTCAGCAGAGGCCAGATTTCTGGATTGAGGACTAAAGATTACAAGCTCATAGCAACTCAACATTCAGGGAAAGCTCGTACCTGTATTTTAGCAAAAAAACATTTGCACATGTTTTTGCTCTCAAATTACAGCGATGGTGACAACACCGCTGCAAGCCTGGAACTGCCATCCGGCAATCTAAGGGTAAGCTCCTCCTACATGGCTTATGAGCAGAGCGATCCCCCTCCACAAGTGGCTCGAAGCCTCATAAGGGACAGTGAGGAAAATAACATTGACCTGATTATGGGCTGCGACGCTAACGCACACCACACTCAGTGGGGAAGCACTGATACAAATACACGAGGTGAGTTACTTTTTGAATTCATCCTGTCCACAAATATGCTTATATGCAATAGAGGTAACGACCCCACCTTTATTATAAAGAATAGGAAAGAAGTCCTAGACATTACCTTGGCATCAAGCTCTCTTTACCAAAGGGTCCAAAACTGGAAGGTCCTTAACGACCATTCCTTCTCGGACCATCGGTATATTGAGACCTTGATATTCCTAACCCCACCCTCTAGAGGGAGTTACAGGAATCCCCGGTCTGCGAACTGGGGACTCTTTTCAGAGATTATGGGTAGAACTCTCCCTCCGAATCCTCCAGGAGGTCCAAATTCGGTGGAGTTCAATAATACCCAAATCGATACTTTAACAAGAGCATGTAATCATGCGTTCAATAAATCTTGTAGATTAAGAACACCAAGGGGGAAATTCAAACCTCCCTGGTGGTCATCAGAAATTGGGCAACTCCGGCACAATTCCCGCAAGCTTTTTAATATTGCTAAAACAAAGGATGACGTTGTTTCATGGAATAACTATAAAGTCAGCCTTTCAGAATATAAGAAGATGCTCCGGAAGGCAAAACGGTCTTCCTGGCAGCTCTTCTGCTCAGAAATCGAAAGTACCACTGGCGCTGCAAGGCTCAGGAAGGTGCTGTCCAAATGTCCATCCACACTTGGATACCTACAAGGATCCAACGGGAATTGGACCACTTCTAGCGAAGAATCGCTAAAACTACTAACAAATACACACTTTCCGGGCTGCTCTACCGCCAAGCCAGCGGAGATCAACCCCATGCTAGATACAACTTGTATCTCCACAAACCTATTCACCCATGACAAGGTAGAATGGGCAATACACAGTTTTAAACCATATAAATCGCCGGGACCAGACAATATTATCCCAGCGCAGCTACAACATGGGGGAAAAACCGTCGTACGATGGTTGACGGATATTTTCACCAGAATTTTGAATACAGGGATTATCCCGAAAGTTTGGCTTAGATCTAGAGTAGTCTATATCCCCAAGGCAGGGAAGGCAACTCATACTCTTCCAAATGATTTTCGACCCATAAGTCTTTCATCGTTTCTTCTTAAGACGATGGAAAGACTATTGGGCCTCCATCTGAGAAATACTATTCCTCAATCGCAAATGTCGGACTCGCAGCATGCTTACAAAAAAGGCAGCTCCACTGAGACGGCGCTGCATTCAGTGATCTCGGGAATCGAGAAATCACTTCGTTATAAAGAATTTTCACTAGCGGCCTTCTTAGATATTGAGGGCGCTTTTAATAACGTCTCACCTAAGACCATCACAGAATCATTGAATGAACTTAAGGTGGAACCTCGGCTAGTTAGCCTCATTGAACAGATGCTTAAATGCAGAATTATTCAAGCCTCTCTCGGCACTTCCAGTATCGAAAGATACGTAAGCAGGGGAACGCCTCAAGGCGGAGTCCTGTCACCCTTCCTTTGGAACGTAGCCATAAACGGTCTTCTATACACCCTGGAGAGGGGCGGTTGCAATATAACTGCGTACGCCGATGATGTAGCAGTTGTTTTCTCGGGGAAATACCCGCAAACTCTCTGCGAGCGTATGACTAAGGCCCTCCAAACGCTCTCTGAATGGGACACAGCCAGCGGATTGGGAGTCAATCCAGACAAGACAAAGCTTATGCTCTTTACCAGGAAGTACAAAGTTCCTGCTCTTATTAACCCCAAGCTCAATGGTATCACCCTACCATTCAGCGATTCAGCAAGATACCTCGGTTTAGTCCTAGACTGCAAACTAGACTGGAACCTAAATACGGAAGATCGTAGAAAAAAGGCAACGATCGCCCTTTATACATGCAAGAAAGCCATCGGACTTAAATGGGGTATGTCTCCAAATATAGTCCACTGGCTGTATACTGCCATCGTTAGACCAATACTCATGTATGGAGTCTCGATTTGGTGGCCAACTCTTGATAAGATGGCTAACCTAAAAAAGTTGAGTAAGGTTCAGCGGACCGCAGAACTGACCATCAGTGGAGCTCTACGCTCAACACCAAATGAAGCACTAGATGCTATTCTGAACCTCCTGCCCTTGGACAAGGTGGGTAAACAACAAGCCGCTCTATTAGCCTTACGCATGAGAGAGGCGAAAAAATGGAATGACCACGACTTTGGTCACGCAAAGATTCTCAAGGGAAATCCACTTATTCCCGAGAGCACAGACTACTGCATTCCGCAGGAACACTCTAGAACCAATTTCAAAACCCATATTCCCACCAGGGAGGAGTGGAGTATAGGTGTTCCAGGCCCAACTGGCTCAATAAGAATCTTCACGGATGGTTCCAAGCTGGACGACCGTGTAGGTGGAGGTGTCTACGTTGATGAACTCAACGTAAGAACATCTTTCCGACTCCCGGACCATTGCAGTGTTTTCCAAGCAGAGGTTACTGCAATCCAGGAGGCTCTGACAATAATAAGAAACCTACGGGTACAGAATAAGACCATCTGTATCTACTCGGATAGCCAGGCGGCTATTAAGTCCCTTGCTTCATTTACTTCGAGCATGAAGTCAGTGAATAACTGCCGCTTGTCTCTTGAAGAGATGGCTGAGCAGTTTTCAATCCACCTCATATGGGTCCCAGGACACAGGGATATCGAGGGCAACTATATTGCGGATGAACTGGCTAGACAAGGTACTACCAGCATCCTCCTTCAGGACAAGGAGGGCCTGGGTATACCCATGGCCAGCTGCAAACTGAGAATACGAAATTACTTCGCTGTCTCTGCAAACCAAGCGTGGAATCGGGCATCGGACACGTGCATAATCTCACGGCAAACCTGGCCGGTATACACCAGTAAAAGAACGAAGGAACTTTGCTGTCTGAACAGAGCCCAGTGCTCAACTGTCATTCGTGCTATCACAGGACATTGGCTGGTGGGAATACATGCATCCAGGTTAAATGTTCCACACCACGATTTCTGCAGAAGTTGTGGTGATGAGGAAGAGCTGGAAACAGTTGAACACCTTTTCTGTCATTGCCCTGGTCTTTGTAGGACAAGATTCCGTTTTCTAAAGTCATACTTTCTTGATGATTTGTCACAGCTCTCCGAACAGAGTCCAAGATGCCTTTTTAGGTTCATCCAGGCCGCCGGATGGCGGACCCATCTCGCATAGGGAACCTCTTGAGTGGGGAAGAGTGGTGAATGGTCCACCGTAGCGGTAACACAACGGGCCTATTTTGGCCTATGTGAGTTGGGACTTTGGTCCCAACTGCCGCCCTAACCTAACCTAAATATGTGTCTTTCAATTCAATTTAATACACAGTTTAGCAAAATTATAAAATAGATTTATGTTTACGTGCGACGATCGCAGCACTTCACGAGCGACTACTCGAGCATCTTCTTTGCTCTCAGCTTAAACCTATTTTGAGTGGAATTCTGTAGTTGAGTTCTTAGACGCAAAATGTTCGTCTGGCTCATGGTAGAATTATAAAGGTAAGCTATTCACTGCACTGAAACCTTATTTTTAGTCTGAGCGAAAATGCGGGAGAGCGAAAAGCAAACCACCCCCATTGCTGTTGTTGTGCGTAGGCAAGCATATTTAAAAATTTTGCAACTAGAGTGGCTTATTTTTTACCGCTGCACAAAATAACGGTAAATGCTGAAAAACTATGCGCGGAAACAATCTTTCTCGTGTAAAACATCAACTAAACTAAAATTAGGTTTGTGTCGCTAAAAATTTTCGGGAATAGCTTACCTTGTTTATTCTACCATGGTCTGACTTTGAGAATCCCACATATGGTCATTTCCCAGAAAATCGTTACCAAGGGGCACAACTTTAAAGTTGTAAAAACTGTATATATTTGTTAATGGAATAATCGGCTATATATTCAACCTTGAAAATATATAAAGAGTTAGCATTTTCGGTGATGTATTTCTGAATAGTAGGTTATAACCTACGATAACCTAAAAATTTTGTTTTTGCTCCAAAAAAATACATTTTCAGATAATCATAAAACGGCAAAAAAATCAAAATATGTGATCTATATTGATCGGAACATAAAATCAATCTAATTATTTATTGATAAATAAAAAAAAACTTTTAATGAGTATTCAAAAAAAAATAAATATTGTTAAGTAAAGTTAGGCATACGTCATGTAACGTACGCAACGGAAAACAAGGTTTTTTTAATTTAGCTGCTTGGATTTTTATTTTTTTTTATCAAACTAACTTCGTCAAGCAAGTTTGTTGTGCACTTTAAGAAAATAAAAAAAAAATGTGTCTGTACATCAGGGTAAAAGAAAGTATGTATCATAAAGTATGTAACGTACGCAACGGCATGAAATTTCTCAAAAAAAAGTCCTACGTTAAATTTGGGTTCGGATGAATTTGAGATAACATGTACCATCATATTGCAATCAAATTCGGTTTATTGCTTAAATACTAAAAAAAAAATGTTTGATTGCCAAATTTGGTTGCGATATCTTCATAAACAAAAAAAAAAAGACGAATTTTGCGCTAAACACGTTTTTTTGACCGATCAGTCCTATGGAGGATATATGATATATCAACCAATTTTGATCAAATTTGGTACAGAGTTTGAGAACTAAAAAAAAACTTGCGAACGCCAAATTTGGACACGATATCTTCATAAACAGACGAAAAATCCGTAAAAAGTTTTTAGTTTTACCATCATACCATAGCAGAAAAAACATTAGTAGGTCCAAGGCAGCTAGATCGATTTTATAGCACCTTTACAAAAAAGTGATCCAAGCAAAAGCCAATTTTGCAAGTCTTCCAAAGAGCTCAAAATATGTGTACAAATTGATTTTCAACTCAATAGCTACAAAACCAAAAAATTTGGTCCAAATCAGACAGATCGACTATATGGCAGCTATAAGAAATATTGGGCCGAACCGGGCGAAACTTGGTAGATCGTCTTGAGGTATCAAAATTTGCATAAGTACCAAATTTGGGGCAATTATCTCAGTATTTAAAGGTTTATGCCAAAAAAGTGGCCAAAAAACTATGCAAGTAACGATCGGTAAAACAAATATTTTTGATGGAACATTCAATGTATTTCATTTGTTTATGAAGTTATCGTCACCAAATTTGGCGTTTGGTAGTTTTTTGCAGTGCATAAGCACTGTACCAAATTTTACCAAAATCGCTAGACTATATCATATAGTTGCAATAAGAATGATAAGTAAAAAAAAAGTTTTTGGTGCAAAATTTATTTTTTTGGTTTTGTTTATAAAGATATCATAACCAAGTTGGCAATCAAAATTTTTTTTTTAATAACTAAGCAATGAACCGGATTTGATTGCAATGTGATTGAACACACTATCTTAAAGTCCGCCCGACTAAAACGTACTCCATTTTTGTTTTATAGCAGGAAAAAAATGTAACGTACGCAACGCAACGTGCGCAACGATGAATTTTGCATTTTGAACCTGAAATTCTCAATTATTCTTCGTTCTTTTTCGTAATTTTATTTTTTTTGGTTACTACGCAAAATTCACTGAAAATGGCACAAATGCACGTTAATCTCCAAAACTACTTCCGTTTTTTGTGACGTACGCAACGGAACTTTAGACACCAATAACTCCTTTTCTAAAAATAGTTAAGTTAAGGTTTAAACGTCATTTGAAAAAACTCCCAAAGACCTTTTTCTGCTAAAAGTTGTATGGATATATCTCATTCACAGCGCCGATGGTATTAAAAAATATGCGTACGAATGTAGCGTACGCAACCTGGGAAATGCCCATATGTAAATAAAAACGTAGTTACCTGAAATTACTTTATAATGAACATTTAAGTTAAGCACATGTATATAATTAAAAAGCCTGTAAATTTTCAATCTAAGCCTGTAATTTAAGAATTGTACATGTTTGATAATAAGTTACTTATAAGTACTTAAAATGTGTTAAAATGTTAATACAACTATATTAACTAGTTCAATATTTAAGTCAAATATACTACAACGAGAGCATACCCAAACGAATTATTATATTCTAGTACGGAAGCAACTAGTTTTGTCCCATATGCAGGTGAACCAGTTTTCTACCAATTGAGCATCGTACCCAAAAATTCTGGTTGCTTCCTATGACAAGCCCATGTTAAACATACCAGTTAGCCGTATGCAATCATACTAGACACAGTTTCACCGTCAGGGTGGTTGGGAACCAGTTCGGAACTGAATTTTTTTCTGCAGTGTAGGTAGGTAGGTTGGGCGGCAGTTGGAACTTAGCGTCCCAACTCACTTAGGCCAAGAATAGGCCCATTGTGATACCGATAATGGGAGTAAGTAATAAGGATATAGAATAGACAGGAAGAATTAGGGGAATAGGAAAAGTATAAAGTGCAGGACCATGACTTTACGTGGGATTCGAACCCACAACCTCTGGGATGATAGTCTAGTGCACTGCCGCTAGGCTATCGAGGCCGCCCTTCTGCAGTGTAAGTGCAAGCAAAAATGTTGGAAAATGTGCGCGTATTCGTGTGTTCGCGACAGAAAGGGGGAAAATGCTCGCCCGAAAATTGAGCTCTTCGACATGGAGACAAATATGGTACAGTGTTTAATTTTCTGGTTTTTTAGATTTAATTTTTTTTTTTGTAAGTTTTGAAATTTTATATATTTTTGTTTTTAGTTTGCTTTTTGTTTTAGATTATATTTAATGTTGTTATTGGTTTTTGATCGAAATATAAAAACACGTGTGGTTTTGGTGGCAGTGCAAATAGAAGTAGTTTATTACTGTATGCATGTACATAAGTCGATCAGTTCGTTAACAACAACAACATAGTACATACATGCAGAAGTATGTAAAGCATAAAGCAAAAGAATAAGCTGATGCAATAAACACAGTAAGCGTCGGCAGTCTTCGCACGCTTAACTCTTCCACTTTTATTCATCAGGTTATCCAGACTATAGCAACATTATTTAATTTTTTTAATGTTCAACAACTTCTGATTATTAAAAGTTTGTCTTTTAAGTGGTTTAGTGAGAATTTCAGCAAACTGCTCTTTCGATGGCACGTGTAAATCCGCCTTTCTCATAAACCTCTCTAATATAATGGTATTTAACTTCAATGGTATATAATGGTATTTAACTTCGGCAGGCGTACTTACTGCCTTCGCATACAGCATAGCAAACCGTTGTAGTATTTTCTTAGCATATGCCTTTTGCCCAATGTGGATTTTTCCTGACTGCTGATTGACCTGTATACCTAGATAATAAATCGATTCATATATTTTAATCAGCTCCCCGCACTGGTACATTTGCCTAGCACTGGCATCGCTAGCTCAAAGACGCTATTTGCCCAAGAAAATCTTTATTAATTGAAGACACCGCCGTTCGGATTCGGCTATAAACTGTAGGTCCCTGTTCTCTTTGAACAGTTACTAATAGAGATTCCCATGCCCCGCCCAGGGACAACTGACAAAAATTGTCAGCCAGGGAATTATTATATATATATACCGTCATCAATATAAATTGCACGTATCGTTGCCAAAGTTGCCAAAAAACACGCATGGATCTGCAAAACTAGCTTTCAGGTTAAAGTTCTCTAATAGTTGCGTGAATTTCCGTTTCCAACATCTGGATGCTTGCTTTAATCCATAAAGACTTTTGTTCAGCTTGCAAACCTTTTCAGTTCCGTCTTCATATCCTGCTGGTTGATGCATATAAATTTCTTCCTCAAGATCGCCATACAGGAATACTGTTTTAACATCAAACTGCTTTAAAGTCAATCCCAGTGCATTTGACATTGCAAAAATCAGGCGTCTCTTCATAATCAGTGCCTAATTTTTTGCATAAACCTCGCGCTACTAAGCGCGCTTTGAATCTTTCGATTTCACCATTTTCGTCTCGCTTTACCTTGTAGACCCATTTATTTGATATAGGCCTTTTATTTTCTGGCAGGGGTACCAAGTCTTATTAATGGCTAACGACTCGATTTCCTCTTGCATGGTACGCTTCCACTGCGTATTTAAATTACATGATGTCGCCTCTTCAAATGTTGTAGGCGTATCGCCATGGCGCCATGTGAGGCGCAAAGCTCCGATACTGAAAGCGAGCCTGAAGAATTTTACGAGGCAGTATGACTAATCGGTGAAAATAACGAAATTACAGCATACGCAGCGCTCAAAGGTCCAAATGGGCCGGAATGGAAAAAGGCACTCATAAATGAGTATGAGGCACTACAAAAGAATTGTACAAGGGAAATCGTCAAGCGGCAGAAAAATCAAATGGTAATAGAGACGAAGTGGGTTCTCAGAACAAAGTATCACCCAAATGGAGAGGTGAGCTGTCGTAAGGCACAGTTTCACACAAATAGAGGGTATTGATTATAATGAAACATTCTCGCCAGTTGCAAGAATAGGATCAATACGAGCTCTGATTGCGATTGCAGTCGAAAAACAGTTGGATGTGTTCCAATTCGATTTTAACAGCGCATATCTAAATGGAGATATAGAAGAAAAAACTTACATCAGCACTCCACCAGAATTTGAAAAGATATTGACAGGCAAAGAAAAGAAAAAGGACGGCCGGGACAAAGTTTGTAAACTAAAGAAGGCTTTATATGGTCTAAAGCAGAGTTACCGCCAGTGTTATAAAAAGCTTAACAATAAACTGATTGAAATGGATCTGAAGCCACTTTCAGCCGATCCGTGCGTATACTTGAAAAGACAAGGACACAAGATTTTAATGATTTCTTTATATGTCGATGATCTATAGTAGCAACCAGTGACCAAAATATGCTCAGCCAATTGAAATCTGAACTGTCCAGCAATTTCGAAATTAAAGATCTAGGAAGGCTGTCGTATTGTTTGGGTATCGACTTCCGTCAAAACACAAAAAAGAACGAATTTTCTATGTGTCAGCAAAAATACGTCAAAGACCTGTTAAAGCAATTCAATATGGAAGACTGCAAACCAGTTACTACGCCAATTAACCCGAGCGAGAAACAGTCTACAGAAATGTGTCCAAAGACCGAAGAGGAAAAACAAGAAGCCTCTAAATTACCATATCAAAGTTTGATAGGCGCCTTGATGTGGTAAGCAGTGTGCACGCGTCCCGATATTGCACATGCCGTAAGTGTACTGAGTCAGTACAATGCTAATCATGAAAAACAGCATTGGATTGCGGCCAAAAGGGTATTACGATACCTAACAGGAACACAAGACTATGGATTGGTGTTCAGTAAAACTGGAAAGGCATTGGTTGGTTACGCCGATGCTGACTGGGCTGCAAACATAGATGATCGCAGATCGTTTACCGGATTTGCTTTCAAGTTGGGAAATGCTTCGATTTCATGGGAATGCCGTAAGCAAGGAACTGTTGCACTATCAAGCACAGAAGCGGAATATATGGCTACGTCCGAATGCGCAAAAGAAGCCATACATCTTAGAAGTTTCCTGAAGGAAGTGGTTGGCCAACTTTCAACTACTACAATATACAACGATAACCAAGGAGCAGGCCAACTCACGAGAAATCCCATATTTCACAAGCGCACTAAGCACGTCGACATACGTCACCATTTCTTGCGAGAGCTAGTAGAAAAGAAGGAAATCCAAGTCGACTACATCCTCCCAACGACCGAGATGGCAGCAGATGTCTTAACAAAAGGTTTAGCAGCAGCAAAACATAACGCATGCATAGAAGCATTGGGCATGCGTAAGATCACCTAGTGGGGTGCCATCTGAGGGGAAGTGTTAGAGAAAAATATAAATTCGATTTGCTTTTAAGCAATGTAAGAACAAAAAACATAGAAAAAAACGTTTGTAATTATACACTTTATTATTAAGTTAAAACAAAAATTGTACTTATATTAAGAACTAATTTAAAGTCTATACATAAATATATTATATCCCATTTCCTTTACTTTTTCTAAAATTATATGGTCCACTAATATGAATTGCTAAACTTACGTGTATTCACTCTGAGTAGGATATGATTAGACTTATAGTAACATGAAAACGCAATACGTTGTTTAAGGGTCAAACAGACGGCCAAGCCGTTTATCATTAGACATAGGTTGGGTGGGTATAGACGGGACTAGTTCCAAAATACATGTATATATTCAGACCGGACAGCAGCAGTCCGTTTAAATGTTTTGCTTTAAAATGCGTTCCTTTGTTTTAATTTGTTTGATTTCCATTTAGTTTATATTTTAATTTTACTAGTCCAATGTACACCTACAATTTATGTCCCCCCAGTCCGACGAGCTGAGTCCGAGCACAGCTAGAGGTGCACCAACCCTAAATACCCTCTTGAGGGTCCGAGAAACATCTTCGACGTTTCGATACATGTTTATATGTACACACTACAATTGCTCTCTTTCTATATTGTCTATTTCCATAAGTATTATTAATTTTATATTGGTCTCGCATGGGTTGGTTCTGACGATTTTGTTCAGACCTTGGCCTAGGATTTCCTACCTGTGGTAATCTTGGGAATTGACCTGATCTATTTCCTACTTGCGGTGATCTTTGAAATTGCCCTGATCTTTTAAACCTATCAATGCTATTAAATCTGTCATTATTAAAATTCCTTTGATATTGTCTTTGACATATTACTGTATCTGTTCCCTTGATTAAAATTGTTTCGTAGGACATCATTTGGGAAGTTATTTCTATTGTCCACTTGATAATTTTTTGTTTGATAAATCTCTCTCCGTATCTGGTCGGTATCTCAGTTTCAGTGTCTCCTTAATCAAGTCCCAATTATCTGGCTTGGCCCTCGATCTCCTTTCTCAGATATTTATTATCTATTGTTGACAGTAAAAATTCAGTACTGCTGAAGAAGGCATTCACTTTTACGTCTCCTGGTTCCAGTGAATGTAGGCAAATAGCCTACGCTTTTTAGTAGTTCGCTTCTTCTGTGCTCTTGGCTTGCCACTTGAAGCTCCAGATATGCTGCTCTTAACTACAACAACTGCTCCCTTTTGGCCAGCACGCTCATGGCTGCTTGTGGGTCACCCTCTGTCATCCTTCGTCCGTCTGCGATTTGTTGTCTTATAATTATACCCTGTACCGTATGGTACAAAGGGTATATTGTGTTTGTGCAAGCCGAAAATGTATGTAACGTACAGAAGGAGACGTCGGAGACCCCCAAAGTTACCTAAAGTATGATCAGTGTGACTCGAGAAGTCGATATACCCATGTCCGTCTGTCCGTCTGTCTGTCTGTCCGTCTGTCCGTCTGTCCGTATGAACGCCTAGATCTCAGAGATGGTAAGAGCTAGAGCAACCAAACTTTCAGATAAGATCCCTTGTTAATCCATAGGAGACAAGTTTATTTTATTTTTTTGATATCGGGATTACATAATATAGCTCCCATAGGGGTGTTTCAGAGGACCTCGAAAAAAACCAAAAGTTTTAGATGGATAATTCGTTTGTTTATGAAGATATCATAACCAAATCTAGCAGTCGGAAGTTTTTTAGAGATCCCCAGCACTGTAGCAAATTTTATCAAAATCGGATGACTATATCATATAGATCCCATAGGATCGATCGGTCGAAAAAATGTTTTTGTACAAAATTCGTTGTGTTTCGTTTGGTTTTCAAGATATCGGAACCAAATTTGGCAAGAGGAAGTTTTTTATAGTTCCCAAGCTCTGTTACAAATTTGATCAGAATCGGTTGTCTATATCATATAGCTCCCATAGGACCAATCGGTCAAAAAATCGTTTTTTCTACAAAATTCGTTGCGTTTCGTTTGTTTGTAAAGATATTGTTAGCAAATTTGACATTAAGAAGTTTTTTAGAGTACCCAAGCACTGCACCAAGTTTGATCAAAATCGGTTGACTATATCATATAGCTCCAATAGGAACGATCGGTCAAAAAAACTATCTTTGCTTTCGGCCACTTTGGTGTATTTATTTGTGAACGCACCTTTTATTGTTTTAATTTAGTTTGTGTTCTCACTGCACTTTTGTATTTTTGTGGTGGTTAACGCACCGTTTCTTATGTTTCATTTTTTGATTGCGTTTTCACTGCACCTTGTTTTTTTTTTTTTTGTGGTGATCAACGTTTTCACGTGTGATACGATTCGAATCACTGGATCCTTTAATTTAAAAAGGATCCTACCGACTGCGTCAATTTTGTTTTTAGTTCCGTGTGAGTTTCGCTTCTGGTTGTAGATATATTGTTGTCTGAAAGGCTCAAAAATTCTCCTACCACAACCTAAAAGAGTTCGAAGACACAAATTAAAACCTCTTAAAATTAATGTTTTTGTACCTAAAAATGGATATCTCTGAAATCCTTAAACTCCGTTTCAAATTTGCGCAATGGATATGTTGGACTTTTATATATGTCTTAAACTCCTAATGACTTATATTTCAGCAAATTCGAATACTGAAGATGATAAATCATGGAAATTACCATAATATCGATGACTGGAGCACTGACTTACATTCTGGAAAATATCGTTTCTAACGAATATAAAAATGCCTCTTTTTGGTCTAGCCCCGCTAGTTACTGACTGACAATCTAGTCGCACTGCACTGGTGAATCCAGGTATGTCATACAACTCATTCGAGTATGTGGAAGCCTCAACAAAACATAGGAGTGAGGATTTCAGCATTAGCTGATCGGAGCAAACATCGCTAATATGGCAGTGTAAGCTTTCCGTGTTATGAAAAAAGACGTTAAAATTTGAACTCTCAAACAGATTGTCAAAATTTGTTGTCAGTAACTTACCGCCACGAAGGTTTTGAAGCTCTTGCCCTACAACTGACTGCATGTCAAATTTCGGGGGAACAAATTGACCAATGATAAAAAGGCCAGCCGCACTAGTGGCTCTACTACAAGCTACATACAATGCTTCTTTTTGCATTCTGGAACTAGTGTGTACCACCACTTTGTTGTATGTAGTACCCTGAGCTTTGTGAATAGTTATACGTACCTTCGGCAGGTATAAACTCGTTACGATCTTCAATAAAAGCACGAGTTATTCTGTCTAATTGGTACGGAAACCATAGGCCTTTACAGCAAAGGCCAATTCGGCTGGGATCCTCCCTTAACTGTTCTATTAAAAATAGCTATTTGAGCTTCTAAGATACTTTGGCTGGGTACCAAATGATTCTGAAGGACTACGTTCTTCTCTATCACTGGTTGCATTTCGTCTATTTTGTGCTTCTCTGTTTTCCCTATAGCTCCTATATTGACTACCTCTTTCACTAACACTCCTTGAGGCATCAAATGCCGCTTGTCGAGCTAGCTAGCTCTATCGTGTTGCGCCATTGCTCAATTATTATACGAATACAATTTTCCCTAACCTGAGATCTACTTAATCTATCCTGCTCTCTTTCTAAAATTCGGCGTTCGATGTCTGTCCTTATCTGCGAGCGCTGAATAGTATTTCGTCTTTGCTCATTTGTTCGATAGTCCGTATTACGTCTACGGTTCGACCGACGAAGATTATTATCTGTTCTACCTGCCGAACTCTTGGTACTATCCGACTGGGCATGACTTGTCTAGAGGGCTGTGTTTGGCGGTGCTGGGAG
Organism: Chymomyza costata; assembly: GCA_018150985.1. Classification (NCBI taxonomy): domain Eukaryota; kingdom Metazoa; phylum Arthropoda; class Insecta; order Diptera; family Drosophilidae; genus Chymomyza; species Chymomyza costata. The sequence goes on along the minus strand of JAECWU010000380.1, from coordinate 811,008 downwards.
GTTCATTTTTACAGTTTATGCATGCTTTTTCGTTTAGGCAACGTTCTTGTGTTGCTCAGCGGAGCAGTTAAGACAAGATTTGGGGCTTTTACAGGTTGAAGTGGGGTGTCCAAAACGAAGGCAGTTGCGACATCTGAGAGGAAGTGGAATGTAGAGGCGAACATTGACTATTTCATACCCAATTGAAATTTGCTCCGGTAGGTTGATTGAAGCAAAAGTAACGATGATAAGGCCCGTTTCTTTTAGGCCGTCGTTGTCAGATTTATTAATTTTGTAGACATCAGTTACGTTTTGCAATTTAAGTTCAAGCTGGATCTCCGATTCAGGAATATTATGTAGATCGTTGGAGTAGATGACACCCTTGGTGTAGTTTAGAGTATTGTGCATAGAGGCAGTAACCAGGTGATTTCCAAATTGAGTAAGTTTAAGTAGTTTTTGTGCTTGAGTAAAATTTTTGTTTTAATTAAAAGGGGACCAGCTCTTGTTTTCTTGCATAAGACAATTTATGTATAAGGGCCGTATATATAGGGCCGTGCCGGCTACTCATATATGAATCTATGTATATATGTACATTAGGGTGTCCCAGGCTATGAGGGCTTTTTTTTTGAGAATGGAGTTACGCATTCTCTTTATTTTTTTCCATTTGACCCTAATGACTTAAATAATAAATATTATGGCGATCGGATAAAGATAACCTGTGCCGACTTGATGTAAAACTTTAGAATGAAAAGATTGTATGGAAGCTATAGAGAGGTTTTATAACTTAATGCGTATTTCTGTAAATGAAACGCGATTTTACCCGTATATAATATTTATTAAGTAGTATTTATCATTAAAAGAACAGAAATATTTTTATTAGTTCTACCAAAGAATATAGAACTACATAGAATGCGCATCTCATACAAAAAATTTTTACTATGTGGGGTACTGATATTAGTACCCCACAGAAAATATTGCTTGCATTTGTGCATTTGCTTGAAGATGAAACTTTGAAAACGAAATACGCGCAGTGGCAATGGCCTAGTGGAATGCGTGTTCGACTCACAGTCTAATGTGTCGAAGTTCGATTCTCAAGAGATGGTTAGATTCAACTTGTTTTTTTTTTTAATTTTCCATAATTTCTGTTCTTTTTCTATTAAATATTTTTATTTTTTTTATTGTCGTAAGAAAATTAATGTTTCATTTTCGTATTTTGATATCCTCGCAGGTGCAGTACGCTTTCTATGCATTTAATTTCATAGTAAAATACGCACTTTTGTGAGATATAATAAGGAGGTGGCGACAAGACGAAATGAGTTTGTATTTCTTGCAACTGTTTTCCCAATGACAGTATACATACTAAGGTGTGTATGCAAAATTTTTAGAGCTCTATGGTGCGGGCGGGCAGAGAACAAACGTCTGCCAGCAATGTTCATATTTTCAGCCTCAGCCAAATTTGTAAATTTTTAGTTCTTGTGCCTTCATACCCTTTCGAAGCATGTGACTGGTATGACACTTCATAACTACGTTTGCCTTCACCCTTGCAAATGCATGTAAAAAAGGAGAAAAATTGGAAAAGAGTATTTTGCTATCGATTCTCATACTGTTGAATAGTTTTTCGGCGTATACACACAAACTGCATTCTCATTTCCGTGCGCAAAATTTTTACAGCTCTTGTTTACCCCGGCAGGCAGAGCAAACGCGAAAATCTAAAAATAGCACAGGCATTTTACGAGCGCTGGCAATTGATCTCGGCTCTGAATTTCGTTTTTGGCTGTCGGCAATGTTCATATTTTCAGCCTCAGCAAAAAATGTAAATTTTTACTTTCTTAGTATACATGCCCTTTCGGGGAATGTGTCTGCTATGACACTTCCTTACCACGTTTGGCTTCACACTAACAAATGCATGTGAAAAAGGAGAAAAATGCGAAAAAGGGTATTTTGCTATCGACTTCCAATTTGTTCAAGGGTTTTTCCGCATGCATACACAAACACTAATAATTGAATTTACATGTATTCTTGTGTGTGCACAACTGATGCAGTTAATGATAGAGAGAGTAAGCATAGGGCCCTTTATTTTATAAAAATTATTGCTCTAAATCTGATTTCGGTAGGCTCTTTCCAACTTCCTATTCTTTAGTCGAAGCATTAAAAAGACATATTATTATTTTTCACAATTGCTTTAAGAAATAACCAGAGGAATAACAAATAAATCAACATACATATCATCGTTCACCTTTGGTAGAACCAAACGTAGTTATGAAGTGTCATACCAGTCACATGCTTCGAAAGGGTATGAAGGCACAAGAACTAAAAATTTACAAATTTGGCTGAGGCTGAAAATATGAACATTGCTGGCAGACGTTTGTTCTCTGCCCGCCCGCACCATAGAGCTCTAAAAATTTTGCATACACACCTTAGTATGTATACTGTCATTGGGAAAACAGTTGCAAGAAATACACACTCATTTCGTCTTGTCGCCACCTCCTTATTATACCTCACAAAAGTGCGTATTTTACTATGAAATTAAATGCATAGAAAGCGTACTGCACCTGCGAGGATATCAAAATACGAAAATGAAACATTAATTTTCTTACGACAATAAAAAAAATAAAAATATTTAATAGAAAAAGAACAGAAATTATGGAAAATTAACAAAAAAAAAAAACAAGTTGAATCTAACCATCTCTTGAGAATCGAACTTCGACACATTAGACTGTGAGTCGAACACGCATTCCACTAGGCCATTGCCACTGCGCGTATTTCGTTTTCAAAGTTTCATCTTCAAGCAAATGCACAAATGCAAGCAATATTTTCTGTGGGGTACTAATATCAGTACCCCACATAGTAAAATTTTTTTGTATGAGATGCGCATTCTATGTAGTTCTATATTCTTTGGTTCTACTAACCACAAAGTGCGTCACATCGTTCTTCCTTCGATGGGATCTAGCGCTTACCGTGGGCTGATGAGTTTTCCTTTTAAGTTAGCAACCATTTTTACTTTTGTTTCCTGGTCTAACACGTGTGCGACTGTCAAAATTTTGTTCGTGCGCAAAAACACAAAAAAACCACTATTGTGGCAAATTATAAATTCTGTGTCGACCATACATCAACATTCATTGAAAACATACAAATTTAGTGCTTAAAACAGCAACATTTTAAATTAAATACAAAAAATTTTTTTTTCGTGTAACCGTTACAATACAAACGGTAACTTCTGCTTACAACAACCATATACAGCAACCATAAACATGGCCGTCCAACCGGATCGCAACTACTACGTGACGAGTTAAAATCACAAAATGTCGTAGAATGCAAAAAAATCTTAAAAAAGAACTCGATACTCTTAAAGAAACCGGCTTGATAATTCTTACGTTTGGAGCCTTAGAACTTCCCTCCAGCATTAAAATTGGGTACCAAAATGTTGAGATCCGTTCATACATTCCCCAACCTTTAAGATGCAAAAACTGTGGCCGCTTCGGACACTCCACGGTTAATTGTAAAGGCACGAAGCTTTGTCTTGACTGCTGTTACCCTGCCCATACCGACCAAGATGATACCTGCCACAACCTGAAATGCTGCATCAACTGCGAAGAGAGCAACAAGATTAATTATCACCATAGCCTTTTCGATCGTAACTGTCCCGTACCCAACGAAATAAATCTGAATCCAAAACCTTTCACCGACATATTATTGAGTGATGATGACGCCAAAATGTCAGAATAATCTTTAGATTGCTTGCACCTTTGCTCACTTTGCTAATCACAACTTCATATTTTATACTAAACTAAACTTTCAAGTTGCTATTAAATGACTCTTATAATAGCACAATGGAACATCCGAGGATACATTAATAATTACAGTGAGCTATTAATAATTATTAAAGAAAACTTCCCTCACATTATTTCCCTTCAAGAAACTCACCTTTTTAAGATTCCACATAATAATATTCCAATACCGATCAACTACACTATAATAACTAATGAGCAACTAGCAGCTTCGGTGGTGTAGCGATTCTGATACATAAATCTATCCAACATCATAAAATAACTCTTAATAATGATCTTGAAGCCATTCTAAACAAAAAATAACAATATTCTCACTCAGTTACATAATTAATACCTTTAATATTCCAAATAACTCTACACCTATGATGATCTCAGGCGACTTTAATAGTTGGCACTCCAGTTGGGGTTCACCTTCTGATAACAAACAAGGTAAATTAATTTAATTACTAAACGACAATTCACCAACACACTATTCAACATATAACACATTCACTCATATAGATTTATCCCTTTGCTCACCTCAACTGGTCCCTTTTGGCAAATGGTAGCGATCAATTCCCAATAGTAATATCACTGTACCCCTTTTCATCGTCCAAAAGCAATAGTAGACCACATTTTAGAATAAAAGATGCAAACTGGGATTCCTTCGCTAACATCTCAAACACTATTAATAAAAAAATTCCATTCTCTACAAACATAGATAAAGAATCAGCCAATATTAACAGAATAATACTGCAAAGTGCACACAAGAGCATACCTCAAACATCACCCAACTGAAATATCCATAGGGTCCCATGGTGGTCTAGGAAACTGTACTGTACTTTACTGGAGTACACTGAAGAAGGGTCGAAAATACTGGGTACAAATGGTAATAAATTTCCACTTATCATGGCTGTCGATTTCAACATCAACTCCGCTGAAAAAAATCAGAGCGGTTGGCAACTTTTCTTTCGGAAAAATTGAATTTGAAAATAATAAAGATCCACAAGAATCCACAACAAAATATGAGACCACCATTGACGCGGTATTCCCCAGATATTTAGAGGATATCAAGTCTCAAACTTATGTTTCTTATGTCAATTACCACAAACCTATAGTTTCAATGATAAAAATTCCTGAATAACCTACATGTATTGTAGGATAATAAAAATATTTTAAGCAATATTAACTTCTCATTTGAAAAGAAAAAAATTTGTTTTCTTATCGGTCACCACGCTCACCACTTGTATAAATATCAAAGAAAAAAAATGTAATACAGTCGAGGCGGTGCCCGACAGTGTAATACCCTGCACCTCTTTTTCTCAAAAAAGATTTATTCCTGGATATTCTTACTAAGAATTTCCAATTGGAACATTTTTTTGTTGGTGCAAAACGATATTGTTCCGCAAATTTTAACCGATTTTGATGAAAATCGAAATTTACGTCAAAGGAGTTATTTAAAGTATATGGGGTAAGTTTCAAGGGGATATGTTGAAGGGTGTGGGAGAAAACACGGTAAATCGATTGCGGGGGGTGTGGGGCTGCATTTATAAAATTTGGATGTGGATTTGTTCATTAGAGGCACATGAATCAGCTTACCAAAATTGGTGGACCTAGGTCATTTGTTACTATTATTACGTAGAGTCAAATATTGACGCAGTTTATTGGCAAGGGGAGGTGAAATTATTACATTTTAGACTATAACTTTTGTTGTAATTGTAATTTTGTTTATTTTTGATACACGGATGCATGTAACCACAACGCATCGCTCTGGTAAGTTTCAGATTAAAATATTAAACGGTTTAGCTAAAAACCGCGAAACTCTGCTACGGGGGACGGGGAAAGATATGGACATGATTCAACAAACTTGATCTTCTCAGGAAATATGCGCATCAGCTGGTAAAGTTTCGTATCTCTAGCTCTTATAGTCTCCGCGATCTAGGTGTTCATACAGACGGACAGACGGACATGGCTCAATCGCTACCCGAGGGTATGATAAGCATTTCGGTATAAAGGACTTGGGGTCTGCAACGCCTCCTTCTGCCCGCTACATACATTGCACAAATCTAGTATACCCTTTGTACCTATAGGTACAGGGTATAAAAATATTGCATAAATATTAAAATTGCATGAGTTGATAAAAATGCTATGCAATAGCTTTACCGCGGGAGTCCCCGAGTGCCACACGTATTTTTTTATAAATCACCCACATAAATCTTTCCAGACGGAGCACCGCACTTTGTATATAACCAACACAAGCTTCATAAGAAAATCTATCGATTGCCCTAATGGATATTAACTATATTGGTGAAAACTGATTTGCTAAGATAGATGTAGTGACCATTTATAAATACGAAACTCCAAATTAACTTTCAGAGATACTTTGGATTATATACCATATCTTTTTGTTGCAGAGCATTTTTCTTGATGCGAGAAGGACACTAAACACAAAAATTTACATTTTTGATGTTTTTTTTGGTGGGATATCATATCTTTTTGTTAAAAATGATACGATTATTTTTATTCATCCTTCAAATAAAAATAATAAATATTTTTGTTAATACTTCAAAATAAAGGTAAAACATATGGATCCTATGAAGGTCTCGCCTCAGGCATACACTCATATCACTGAGCCATCGACACCTACGCCGAGTGAGCATCAGAATCAGAAACTACACCTATTATATTTTGTTGTTTCAAATTCGCTTAAAAAGAACAAGCGACGCATTTCGCCGTAGCTTCAAGCTACGTTTGTATGAGAGCACATGTGTGAGCACGTTCTCGGATCTCTCATTCTGCCTTGTTGATTTACAAGAGCGCTTCTCTCGTTATCACTAAGCAAACGACAGATCAGAAACTGAACAAAAATTTTTTGTCAAAATAACACCATAGTAAGCTGCCAATTTTGTTTGTTTTATTTACAAATGTTTTGCAAGTAATATACCAGATAGTCGGTTTGCCCTCTTACTACCCCCACAATAATCAGTGTAATGAACCGCGTGTCAAGACACCCTAATTATTTAAACTCAACACGAAAATAATAGAAATATATATTTTTTTTAACAAAAATAAAAATATTTATATTATAAAACAATAATAAAAAAATAAAACAACTTTGTTTCAACCGGGATTCGAACCCACGACATTCACGCACTATTCAGATGCGCATCCCACTAAGCCATTGGCTTACATCGAAGAATACAGAACTAGTTCTATATTCTTTGCTTACATACAATATGTCTATCAAAGTGAGGAACTTCTTCTTGTTTCTTTTTCACTTCATTTCAATATCAGCGTCCCGACAATAACTTTTAATGTATGCGTGCATATACGTGTGGACGCTCTCGGACCTCTCATTCTCCCTTGTTCATCTACATAAGCACTTCTCTCTTTATCACATTGTGCAAACGACAGATCAGAAACTAAGCAAAATTTTTTAACAAAACTCATGTTCTACGTTCCGACAAAAGATTTGAATGTATGCGTGCATATACGTGTGGACGCTCTCGGATCTCTCATTCTTTCTTGTTCATCTACATAAGCACTTCTCTCTTTATCACACTGTGCAAACCAAAAATTTTTTACAAAATAGCACCATAGTTTGCTGCCAATTTTGTTTGTTTTATTTGCAAATGTTTTGCAAGCAATATACCAGATAGTCGGTTTGCCCTCTTACTACCCCCCACAGTAATCAGTGCAATGATACCCTAATTATTTAATAAACTCATTACGATATATATTTACTTTTTTATTATAGTGCAAATATTAAAAAGAAAAATTTTGCATCGATACAAAAATAATAAATATTTATATAATTATACAATTTATAAAAAAAAAAATTGCATCTACCGAGACTCGAACCCACGGCATTTTCGCACCGTTCAGATGCGCATCCCACTGAGCCAGTGGCTTACACGCATTATGTGTATCAAAGTCAGGAAGTTAACATCTTCTTGTTTCTTTTTCATCATTTCATTTCAATATCAGCGTCCCGACAATAGCTTTGAATGTATGCGTGCATATACGTGTGGACGCTCTCGGATCTCTCATTCTCCCTTGTTCATCTACATAAGCGCTTCTCTCTTTATCATAACGTTGAACAAACGACAAATCAGAAACGGAACACAAATTTACCCCAAATACACGTAAGTCCTATAAGCAAAGGCCAATTTCGTTTGTTTTGCAGAAAATATAGCAAGTCGGGTTTTTGCCTGTCGCTACCCGCACAGTAAACAGGGCAAACTACCGCTTGCCCTAATCTAGACCGCTTTTCCGAAAGTATACAAGCTTGGGGTGCCTACTCAGGATCATCACTCTCGCTACAAAAATGTCAACACCTACACATTTGTTGCAAACATAATTGTATGTGTGAAATATCATGTAACAACATTCAAATACCAACAGTTTCATCTGTAAAAGTTCTTGGCAATCTCATATAAACGCATATATACCCTCACTAATTAAATCTTTAGATGTTATTAAATGCCTATCAAGCACCCAATTCAACTGCAATACAAACACACTTATTACAATAACTAAATCAATATTAATTTCCAAAATATTCACCAAAATCACACCTAAGTAAACTACGAACAATCGTCAATGCAGCAATACGCCTCTCCTTAGGCGCTTTTCGCTCTTCACCCATCCAAAATATGCTTCAGCAATCTAATATACCAACCATTGAAATTAAAAGGGATTATCTCACATCAAAATTGTAGAAAACTTTATTTAACTGTAGAGATACTCCAATATAAACACATAAAACAAAACAAGTTCCTTAAAAAAAGCAAACTCACTTCAACCATAGGCAAAATAATAACCGAATGCAATCAAAACCACATACCTTACTTACCCCAAAAACATCAAAAATTTAATTCAAAGCCACCTTGGCTATTACCAGAATCTTTAATAAACACCTCACTCACATATTTAAATAAATCCAGAACACCTCCCTATATTTTCAAACAACAATTTCTTAATATTAAATCTAACTATCAAAACAACATAGCAACTTATGCCATAACATCCTAAACTGAAATATAAAAATATGGAAGCCTCCCTTTTATTCATCAATTTATCATCAATTTATCCGCAGAATCAATAGCTGTATTAGAAGCTATAAACCTTATCAGAAAAAGGACTGGTAATTTTATTATTTGTTGTGATTCACTATCTTCAATAAACTCAGTAACTAATATCGACAATAACAACATATAACCAATGACAATAAGATCCCTCCTACTAACATCATCACCAAAAATCAAATTGTTATGGATTCCAGGACACTCAGATATTACGGGAAGCGAATTGGCTGACAAAACAGCAAAATCAGCACTTACCATGCCACTAATACACACAACCAATATGAACCCAACAGACATTAATAAATACTTGAAAAACAACCTTAACACCAAACACAAAAACAACTTGATCTACTGCAACAAATGGTATCAAGATCTTCACACTAATACTACCAATTTTACAGACTTCACAAAACATTTTTCACAAACTAATACAAACAGATTAGATCAAATTAAAATAACAAGACTTTGTTTAGGCCACACTAGACTTACACATGCACAATGTCTTGACCCAACAAAAATCCCAATCTGTCCTGCCTGTCAGTCAAACACTGGCATCACAATAAACCAAATTCTATTATCCTGTCCCAACCTTAACCAATTAAGAAACTTACTTTTAGCAAATCATAATCCCATAGACATTTTTGCCACACCTACCGCAGAAAACATAAAAACACTAGTCACCTTTCTCAAAAGATCAAAACTGTACAACCTAATTTAAGTAATAATATGTAACACTAGAATCTCATAAAAATTAAGTCATAATAATAGATAGATTTGTTAATATTTATAAACCACTTAAATTTTAGTATTATAATTAGAACCGAAGGCCTTTTGCTGCCAGCGCTTTCCTAATAGTTAAGCTAGTTTTGTGAATTCGCTTAATCTACAATATATTATATAAATAAATAGACAAGACAGATACTTCATCTATTAAATACCATAAACGCTGGCAGAACTTCTATAAAGCTGCTTTTAAAATGCTTTTGTCGATTCTTTCGGAATCATTCATGGTCTTTAAAAAGCATAAATCCTGGTATGGCTATAGCCAAGGCTTTACGTAGGGTGTCACGAAGAACAGGCACACGTCTAAAAGCGCTACCTTGTCCTTGTTCGAAATTCTTAATTGAGAGCTTCTTTAAATACTTGAAAAACAACCTTAACACCAAACACAAAAACAACTTGATCTACTGCAACAAATGGTATCAAGATCTTCACACTAATACTACCAATTTTACAGACTTCACAAAACATTTTTCACAAGCTAATACAAACAGATTAGATCAAATTAAAATAACAAGACTTCGTTTAGGCCACACTAGACTTACACATGCACAATATCTTGACCCAACAAAAATCCCAATCTGTCCTGCCTGCCAGTCAAACACTGTCATCACAATAAAACACATCCTATTATCCTGCCCCAACCTTAACCAATTAAGAGACCAACTTTTTACAAATCATAATCCCATAGACATTCTTACCACTCCTACCGCAGAAAACATAACAACACTAGTCACCTTTCTCAAAAGATCAAAACTGTACAACCTAATTTAAGTAATAATATGTAACACTATAATGTCATAAACATTAAGTCATAATTATAGATAGATTTGTTAATATTTATAAGCCACTTAAATTTTAGTAATACAATTAGAGCCGAAGGCCTTTTGCTGCCAGCGCTTTCCCATTAGTTAAGCTAGTTTTATAAATTCGCTTAATCTATATTAAATAAATAAATAAATACATGGAGCTCATTGTAAATTTTAAATGCAACAAGTGGATAAAGTCGCTTTTCGACAAAAAGGTGCTCAATCTTTAAATTTGCTGTAATCAAAAAGTATAGCAAATTAACAATTTGCGTATGCATATACATTTATATTCTACATATACCCCTATAATAATATAAATTCCAAAACCAATAAAACCTTTTTTGTTGTAAACACCAAATTAATTTCAGCTTAAAAATTCAGACACTATGGCGCGACGAACCCGATGTGTTTTTAGGCCTAGAATTGAGAGCTAAGTAAAGTTATTTTTATTGGAGGCCGAATCTTAAATTTCTATTTATAAGCTTTTAAGTTAATTCAGATCGGTAAAAGTCTAGGAGTTCATTACTGAAACATTTAGGCATGCTAGCTTTTCTGTTTAGCTCTGTATCCTCTCGGGATCAACATTTTACCAGTTTTCTCTGAACTTTTTAAATAGTGGAGTGTCAGGTCTCGTAGTGACTTTGCTAATTTTGGCTTTAAATACGCCTTTTAATACCAAATCGTAGGCGTGATGGCAATCAAAAACAAGCATTTCTCTATTCATTTTCTGTTCGAGAAGCACACAGGCACCATTAATATGACCTGTAGTATCACAACAGAGAATCTGCACTTTATCATCAAGATTCCAATCAATCATAGCGTTTAAAATTGCCTGTTTGCTTCCTGAAGAGTTCTCTAATTTTGGCACAGCGATGAGTTGTTTTTTATGATCGTACGAAATAACTATCGGTAGACGTTCTTCTTTAGATTTTCGTGCATCTAAAGCTGGTAAGAGTATGCCATCCCAGAGGACAGTTACAGTATCCGTTACCTCTGGGCGCTCTTTTCGCTTTTCTGTACGAATTCTTTGAATTGAGGACTTACTTTTAGGATATTCGTTAGTTTTATGTCCAAGCGCTTCAATAGTTGCTTCAATAATAAATACAGAATTTCGCATACTTAGCTGACACCTACCTAATGCAGCCCTTAATTTCGGAGCTATGAAATTTTTTTCGAGAGTGGGCAAGTTTTCTTGAAAATCCATTATTTCAGATTCAAAAGATGGCGTACGTTAAAGTCGGGCGCAGACGACTTGGTGCAGTGCTTGGGTACTCTAAAAAACTTCTTAATGCCAAATTTGGTTACGGTATCTTCACAAACAAACGAAACACAACGAATTTTGTAGAAAAAACGATTTTTTGACCGATTGGTCCTATGGGAGCTATTTGATATAGTCAACCGATATTGATCAAATTTGGTGCAGTGCTTGGGAACTCTAAAAAACTTCCTCTTGCCAAATTTGGTTACGGTATCTTCACAAAAAACGAATCACAACGAATTTTAAACAAAAAACATTTTTTCGACCGAGATCCTATGGGAGCTATATGATATAGTCAACCGATTTTGATCAGGAGAAAGGACGACAGACTAATTGGTCTGTGGGACAATACAATCTGGCCCATGAAGTCTGAGCAGTGGTGACCATGAAAAGTCTGATGCATGTATTTTGAACAGGTTTGACCATTTCTGAGTGCTACCATCCGTTATCGCTGATAAGGGTAACATCGATAACTTCCCTTCTTCTTTGCGTTAGGAAGGTGGGCTCGTTTACCCTGTTAGCGATAACTAGGTCGGGGCCAAGAATTAAGTCTAAGAGACACTCACCCCGAATGTTGGTGTCCGTGCTCCCCCATATTTCGTGGTGAGCATTGGCATTGGCACCGATGATTATGGGGGTCCTTCTCTGGTTTGCCTGTGGAGGATTGTCACCATGATCATGAGCCATATAGCAGGAGGCGAAACATATGGCGGTAGCTATGTATTCATGGCTACCGCAGTGTTATCACTATTGCTGAAATTAGTGAGTAAAAGTGCGGGATCTGGGTTTACCTTGATCTACAAGTTCCGATGTTGTCTCCGATGTTGTTGAGTCCGCAAACCTTGCCATTAACGAGCCAAGGTTCTTGGATCAGGAAGAGCTCCTCCTTTAGGTCCGCTATCCGGAGGAGCAGGTTGGCCGAAGCGGTTTTAGAGTGCTGGAGGTTTATTTGGACCACTCTCAGCATCACCGCCCGGTACTATTGTATTATCGGCCTCATCCTCATCTGAAAGCAGAGAGGGCAGGCTAGTGGCATCCACGTCCATAGAATCTTCGCCCGGTTCTACCCGGCCGAAGCAGTGCCTGGCCAAGTCAGCAGCAGACAAACAACAAACAACAACAAACAAACTGCTATCAGAAGAGCAAACGCTTGCATTGTCGAATTCCCTACCTGGGGTAGGGTTTCCTCCTTCTGGGGGACTTATTCCGTGATTGGCGGTTCGTCGCTTGGGGGCTCTGCGCTAGATTGCTCCGCGCTTGGCGGTGGCCTGGCACCTCAGTAAAAGTGAAGGGTGATCGAGCCGAATCCATAGTTTACAACACCCTTGCGAGCCTCAATGAGTGTCGCAGATTGTTCATTTAGGAACATTCCAGCCTTGAGTTGGCAAATCGCTGTTGCTTAGCTGGAGGACCTTTAAGATGTCCTCGGGCTTGGACGGCTGGGGATCCGATCGCCTATTTTTATACCCTGTACCCTGTAGGTACAAAGGGTATACTAGATTTGTGCAATGTATGTAACGGCAAGAAGGAGGCGTGGCAGACCCCAAGTCCTTTATACCAAAATGCTTATCATAACCTCGGGTAGCGATTGAGCCATGTCCGTCTGTCCGTCCGTCTGTCCGTCTGTCCGTCTGTCCGTCCGTCCGTCTGTCCGTCTGTCCGTCTGTATGAACACCTAGATCTCGGAGACTATAAGAGCTAGAGATACGAAACTTTACCAGCTGGTGCGCATATTTCCTCAGAAGATCAAGTTTGTTGAATCATGTCAATATATTTTCCCGTTCCCCGTAGCAGAGTTTAGCGGTTTTTAGCTAAACCGTTTAATATTTATTCTGAAACTTAACAGAGCTATTCGTTATGGTTATATGCATCTGTATGTCAAAAATAAACAAAATCGGACAACTACAACAAAAGTTATAGTCTAAAATGTAAAAATTTCACCTCCCCTTGCCTATAAACTGCGTCAATATTTGACTCTACGCAATAATAGTAACAAATGACCTAGAACCACCAATTTTGGTAAGCTGATTCATGTGCCTCTAATAAACAAATCCACATCCAAATTTTATTAATGCAGCCGCCCCACCCCCCGCAATCGATTTACCGTGTTTTCTCCCACACCCTTCCACATATCCCTTGAAAGTCGATTTTCATCAAAATCGGTTAAAATTTGCGGAACTTATAGGTATCAATATCGTTTTGCACCAACAAAAAAATGTTCCAATTGGAAATTCTTAGTAAGAATATGCAGGAATAAATCTTTTTTGAGCAAAAAGGTACAGGGTGCACTGTCGGGCACCGCCTCGACTGTATTACATTTTTAATTATATATTTTTAGTTTTCAATAGTGATAAAATAATTATCAGTTTGCTATTGCTAAAGGTGGTTCTATGAATAAAATTAATTTCAAATCTTTGTTTATAGAAAATAAATTTATGTGTGTTATTGTTCGGATCATTTGTTTTTTTTGAGTGGACTTTTTCAAAGTATGAGCAACGAGTATGAAATTAGATAGAGTGGAACAACTGGCCGTTACGAACAATTTTTCAGCGAGTATTGAGCAATTATTAGGATTTTGATCGGGTCAGCTAGCAGTTGTATTTTGCATGTGTGCAAAGAGCATGGCAGAAACACCCGAACGCCGTCGTCTGTACTGCTCTTATGTGTGAAGTTGTTGTTGGCTGCTGTGTTGCATATTTTGTTTTGGTTCTTCATTCATATTTGTTTTTCGCGCAACTAGTAAAGTGTGCGTATGCATGATTATGGAATCAAGGGGCGGGGGGACATGTGAGGTTTTCTGCGTGTATTTGACCGAAAGGCAAATAGTTTTGAGCAGGTAGTAATTTTTTTTGTACGTTGGACAATTTGTATGCTATTCAAAATTGATTCTTAAAGGGTCTAACTGGATAAGGTACTGAAAACTGTCCCCAGCGATTATTGAAAACTAATGATGCAGTTCGATCCATAATCCAAAAAAAAAAAAATATTTCACAAAATTTTCACGGTTTAATTTAAAAAAAACGTGTTTTTCGTTTTTTTAATTGAGACTAAACTACAGAATATTTTTGAACCAATTGTTTTTTGATTCTAAGTTGCCAATGGGGCTATTTAAAAAAAAATATTTAAAATTTTTTTAACCAACACATTTTCTTAAAAAAAATATTAAATTTAATGAATCAAATCGATTCGGTTGAAAAATGTTTAAAAAAATAAAATTTATATATAATAAATAAATAAAAAAAATATTATTTATGTTTTTTTTTAAATAAAACACATTTATTTATGTTTTTTTTTAAATGTATGAAAATATTTTATTTTTTTTTGTCAAAAGATGTTAAAAAATATAATACGTTTTTGTAATATTTAATAGAGTACATACTTCTTGTTTATATGATAAAAAAAAAGATCTATTTTGTATGTTAATATGTATACAAATATGTATTAACATTGCTCAACAAAAGATTTTTTTTCTTTGTTAAGAGTATTAAAAAATACAAATTTAATAGTTTAGTTTTTCATTCAAATGTGCCTAAACTCTACTTTGTTTCCTAACTAAGTGTATTGTTACTTCAAAGCAGTGGTCGGCACGGCCCTATCTCTGGCGCATAGGCTAAGGCGACGTCGACACACGTCATGTGTTATACACAAAACGCATGCATGTGTGTGTGCTTTTGTGTACTGAAATTTTCTCTGCCACAGTGACATATTGCGACGCTGACGTTGCTCGACGTCAACAACAACAACAAGAGCCGAAGCCACGCACCATCAATTGCGTGTCTGTTGCTTAGCAACGTAGAGCAACGTCAGCGTCGCATACGTCACTGCGGCAGAGAAAACTTCAATACATACGCAAAAAAATGTGAGTGTATTTTGTGCCGACCACTGCTTCAGACTTTTTAGTTTATTCTTTTTCGATGGCAAATCAATTTTGATCAAGGAATGGATATTTTGCCGGCGGCTTTTTGGTTTGATACCACGCAAGTAGGCGGCGTAGAAGAAGTTTCTTTTGCAAGCGGCTTATTCGTTCGTTTGCTGGAATACTGTTAATTAAGGAAAGTGATAGAGGACATGAGTCCTAGGAAATGACCTATCCCTCAATAGAGTGCTTGGATATTTTTGCGAAAGTCCTACCGATTTTTCGGTAGGAGCAGATTTTGCGAAAAACACCTTGAACGATCCATTTTTTAAACTTTGAATCAATGACCTTGATTTATGTTGTATTTGATAGTTTATTTTACTGCCAATAATTTTTATCTGAAAAACATGAATCTAACTTTTTTAGCAAAACAATATCATCAAAAACTACAGCAACCACCTGCCGCTTGAAAACTAGTTTTAAGACATATAGGGTCCCAAACCTATATCATCACCCTCATCAGTGATGATAGTTGCACCAAATCAGTTTCAGATCTGTACAAATATCTCCCGAAGTATGTATTCTTTTAAATATTATAAAAATTTATTCTAATTTTTGCCATCTTTTGACAAACAAAAAAATTTTTTTTCAGACATTTAAAAAAAAACATTAACAAATTGTTGTTTTATTTTTAACATTGTTCCACCAAATCTATTTGATTCATATTCACACCAAATAAAGAACGTACCTTATTCAGCTAGACCTTTTAATGGCAATATGTGTAATAATACAACCCGGCTTACATTCAAATTTGACAACATTTCCAATAACAACATTACTTAAACAATTCTTAAGTAGACATTGCACCTTTTTTTAGTTTAAACTTTAAAGTAAAGTGATAAAGATCGCAAACGCCAGCATAAACTTTATGAAATGAGAAACGGCATAGTGTACAAAAAGTTAAATGACAATAGACTACTCTTTTTATGTTTCACATGACATGGAAGATCATGTGCTGTATAAATACCATGATGAAATAGGCCACATAGGTAGAGACAAAATGATAGATGCTATTTCAAAGACTTATTGGTTCCCGAATTTAAAAGAAAAATGTGGTGGACACATTGACAACTGTTTGAAATGCATCGCGTTTTCACCAAAAAGCGGAAAAGAAGAAGGGTTTCTAAATTGCATTCCGAAAGGAAATAGACCATTTCATTATGGCCCGGTTGATACAGGAAGATCAAAGAAACATATCTTAGTGGTTGTTGACGCGTTCACAAAATTTGTTCGGTTATACACAGTGAAAACAACAAAAACAAAGGAAGTTTTACAATCATTGAGAGATTACTTCAGAGCATATAGCAAGCCAATTTGTTTAATTTCTGATCGCGGAAGTTGCTTTACGTCAGGTGAATTTGAAAATTTTATAGCCGAAAATAATATTAAACACGTTAAAATCGCGACAGGGTCTCCTCAAGCTAACGGTCAGGTGGAACGCATAAACAGAAGTCTTGGCCCAATGATAGCAAAGTTGACAGAGCCAGAGAAAGGATTACACTGGGATGTTGTTGTTGAAACAGTTGAATATTCCTTAAACAATACTCAACATAGGAGTATTAAACAGTTCCCAAGTAAGATGTTATTTGGCATACATCAAAAAGGCCATGTTATTGATGAGTTAGAAGAAAAGCTAGAAGAGGTAAATGGTTTATGTAAAACACAATCCTTAGCAAGTATTAGAAAAAATGCAGAACACATTCAAACAAAATCACAAGCTTACAATAAATTACAAGTTGACAAAAAAAGGAAAAGCCCAAAGCGTTACAAAGTAGGCGATTACGTTATGGTAAAAAATTTTCGTTCTTCGTTCTTAAAGATGTAGATGGCTTTCAGGTTTCCCGTAATCCGTATCAAGGTTTCTGGAGCATTCAAAATATTAAGCATTGGATAAAGGGTAAACAAAAAATGTTAAACATAGAAACTTAAGCTTAAAAATGTATTCATAATTTAAGAATTCAATGTATATTTAATTATTTTAAGTATAGATCAGGGGATCTTGCCGTCAGGATGGCCGAGTTGTAGTAGGAAATATACATAAGGCATGTACTTATGTTAACATACAGCGCCTGCTGATGTTAACTCGCTCTCTATTGTAATAGGAAATATACATAAGGCATATACTTATGTTAACATACAGCGTCTGCTGATGTTAACTCACTCCCTATGTTAACCACTAGGCTAAGTGTACATGTACTTTAAGAGTGAGAGCCATTCTGTATTATATGTTGGCGCAGCTATAACGATCACGGAGTTTAAAGAAATAAATAAATTGTTAAGTACGCACTTAGTGTTTTTGTTAAAGATCAGTCGCCTACCACATATGTGATTTTGATTACTGATCACTATGTTGTTTACATCCATTTCAATGCTTTCTGCA
Organism: Chymomyza costata; assembly: GCA_018150985.1. Classification (NCBI taxonomy): domain Eukaryota; kingdom Metazoa; phylum Arthropoda; class Insecta; order Diptera; family Drosophilidae; genus Chymomyza; species Chymomyza costata. Next base: position 793,032 of record JAECWU010000380.1, on the reverse strand, counting down.
GGGATTTCAGCTTTTTCTATAGTGTCACTCAAGCTATGAGGTATTTTTATCGTTTCAAGATCTAGATTTATTGATTTTTCTTTGAGGCTGCTTTTAATTTGCTGGAACCTTTGTGATGAGTCTTCGGGATCCATTTGTTTCAGTTTATTTTTATAGAAATTGTTAATTGAAATTTTGATGTTTTCATTTATTAATTTTTTAATAAGCTTTAATTTAGATTTTTCCCACTTTATATCCGATGGCGACATATTACTTGAAAGACGGTTATAGGATTTAATTCTTGACAGTGTTTTACTTTTTTTCTTTATATAGTTTGTTTATTGTTGCATTAAGGAATTTTTGAGTATGATCGGAATCATTGTATTTGGGTACTTTGGATTTTATGGCGTTAAATATTATATTATTAATTTGATCAAGATGATTGTCTATTTCGGTATTTGAGAGATTTCTATCGTTTGGAATTAAGTAATAGCGTCTTTATAAGTTTTTGAAAATTTGGACAACACGTTTTTTTGAAATTGAATTTGCTCGTTGAGTTTTCATTAATTACATCAAATTTGAACTCATCATTAGACGAAATTATGATATGGAGGGCTTGTAATCGCTGTCGTATTCAATTGTTTTTAAGCGAATTAATTTCAGATTGAAAAAATGCATCAATGTTACCGCTAGGGTAGTATGCTGCTATAATGAACAATTGGCAATTGTCACTCATTGTCATTTTTATGATACATGTTTCAAGATGGACAAATGAACTAATATTATTATTAAAATGAACATATGTTTTTTTTTACAAGAACCGCTGTTCCGCCTCCTTGCTTAGAGTTCATCCTGTCTTTTCTAAACATGTTATAGTTTTTGAAGCAAAGTTTGTGATTTGGGTTAAGTTTTTTTTAATTGATTAGTACAATATCTGGATTGTGGTAATATAGGAATTTCTGCATCTCTACTCTTCTAATTAGGTTAATTAGAGAGTTTACGTTTTTAGAAATTATGCTTAGCTCGTCGACAGTAGGCATTTAAGATTCCATTATGGTGAAAATTGCGTCAATTCTATTTGATTGCATAGTGAGTTCATATTTAAAAGTAACAATTTATTGTGTTTGTATCATATTTTTGAGATCAACTAATGTGTTTTTATTGTTTAAAACTAATAAGTCCTGCTCTTGAGGAACAATGGGTAAATTAGATTTAACAGCCTTAGCAAAACTTATATTCTTGTTTATGTAGTTGGATTTAAACATTTGTTTTTTTTCTGCTAAATTTTGTTTTTTAGCTCTAATTTTTCTTGTAGAAGCTTATATTTTTCGCAACCTCTATATGATGCAGGGTGACCAGGTTTATTGCATATAATGCAAAATAGTTTACTCTTGTCTTCGCCAGAATTTGTGTTCACATTACACTCGTTACTTTTATGATTGGCTCCACATTTAACACATTTTGCGGGAAGAAAAGAGTTTGCAGCGCTATGGAAAAAGCCTTGACAGTTTCTGTATTGAGGTATAGCTTCTCTTTTCAAGGGTTCCCAACAAATGCAACGATATAAGAGATTTGTAATTTTTTTAAGCATGTTTACGTCACTGTCAGCTGTGACTTGCACCAAAAATATAGGCAAGGCGACTTTTAGTCTTGAAGAAGTTTTTCATACTCTTGCGTCCGAAGTTCGTTGGAAATTGTTTCAATATCTGTGTTAGCATTTAGACCTTTAAGCAGGTAGGATTTTGTTTTTAAAGATTTTGGAGTGTACCTATAGGTACAAAGGGTATACTAGATTTGTGCAATGTATGTAACGGACAGAAGGAGGCGTGGCAGGCTCCAAGTCCTTTATACCAAAATGCTTATTTAACCTCGGGTAGCGATTGATCCATGTCCGTCCGTCTGTCCGTCCGTCTGTATGAACACCTAGATCTCGGAGACTTTAAGAGCTAGAGATACGAAACTTTACCATCTGAAGCGCATATTTCCTCGGATGAAGTTTGTTGAATCATGCCAATATCTCTCCCCGTTCCCACGTAGCAGAGTTTCGCGGTTTGTAGCTGGACCGTTTAATATTTTAATGAAATTTAACAAAGCAACGCGTTGTGCTTACATGCATCTGTGTGTCAAAAATGAACAAAATCGGACAAATACAGCAAAAGTTATAGTCAAAAACGTTCAAATTTCACCTCCCCTTGCCAATAAACTGCGTCAATATTTGACTCTACGTAATAATAGTAACAAATGACCTAGGTCCACCAATTTTGGTAAGCTGATTCATGTGCCTCTAATAAACAAATCCACTTCCAAATTTTATCAATTCAGCCCCCCACCCCTTCCAATCGATTTACCGTGTTTTCTCCCACACCCTTCAACATATCGCCTTACGCCATATACTTTAAATAACTCATTTGACGTAAATTTCGATTTCCAACAAAAAAATATTCCAGTTGGAAATTCTTAGTAAGAATATGCAGGAATAAATCTTTTTTTGAGAAAAAAGGTACAGGGTATCACACTGTCGGTCACCGCCTGTCAATATCTTTCCCCGTTTCCCCGTAGCAGAGTTTCGCGGTTTTTAGCTAAGCCGAGCTCACACGCTCTCTATTTTACACAAAATAATATTTTTAGGATTTGGCGCCGAAGCCAATATAAGGCGGATCGACAGCCAAATCGAGACAGTCTTTGTGAGTTTGTGAAGTGGAAAGCCTGAGAGCGTCTTCTAGTGAGAAAGGTATTAAGATCAGTGCCGCATTAAAGGCGTTTCGAGTAATAACATATCGAATTGTCGCAAAAGGACGTATATAAGGATTTATTTAATTAGTAGCGCACCGGGTGCGTTAGAGTTTATACGTTCCGTGAACGAGCCACGTCAAGTATTGCCGTCACCAGGATTACCATCTGGTAAACATACAAAATAATTAAATCTGTTTAATTGAAAAATTTTTAGATTTATGTTTAACTTTGTTTTCCCGAAATATAGTTTTGGCTAAAAATATTATTTTGTGTAAAATAGAGAGCGTGCGGGCTCGGTTTAAGTGTACTGTGATAATAGACCGCAAAAGGCGGAAAATATATTTTTAAAACTTAAAGCAAATTGTGTTTTTTTAAGTATCGAAAGTCCAGAAAATATAAATTTTGTTGTGACATTTACCCTGGGCACAGCTGAGCTATCCCAGCCGTTGCAGGGACAAACCGGAGGTCGTTACAACTGGCGCCCGAGCAGGGACTTTCGTTATTTTGAATATACAAATTTGCTTAAATTTTAAAATTATATTTCACATTGCCTAGATCGCACACATACACAAAATGGCGGCACGCGCTTGAATAAAATGGCCATGAATTTGATCTTCAAATGGCGGGCACTGTAGAAGAAAATCCAGGCGGTTCCAGCGGGCTTAGCGACTATGCTAAAATTGCAGAGCAAGTGCGCGAGTGGAAATTCACTGCTGATTGTTCCACTAAGCCGCTGGAATTCTTGGAACAAGTAGAACGGTCGGCCGAAGCGTATGGCCTGGACCTGGACTTGGTTCCAAAAACTATGCTTGAGCTCCTACAAGGCGTGGTCCTTAAATGGTATGTGGCAAATAACAACCATTGGACCACATGGTCGGCTTTTGTAGAGGGAGCTATTATACATAGCTGCAGGAGGAACTATTTCAGCGCAGGCAAGGGCTGTATGAGCCGTTTAAGGCGTATATGGTAGAGATGCAGACTCTGATGCGTCCTTGTCGTTATTCGAACGAGCACCAGCTGCAGATCATCTACGATCACAGCGTGCCGTATCTGCGCGCGTTTGTAAGGCGAGGCCAATTTCAAACTCTCAGCCAACTTATGGAGTTGTCCGATGAGTTTGAGGATTTGGAGAGAGACTGCCAAATCTTAGCAGCGGATGCGCGGCACGCACGGCCCAGGGCATATCAGCGGCGTTGGCAGGCGCCCAATGTGTCACAGCGTAATTTGCCCAATATGTCGAGAGAGGCACGCAGACCTCAAAGTAGCCAGCACCGGGAAGAACTTCCAGGCCCAGTAGAAACTTGCTGCCGGTGTTGGCAGGCTGGACATTGCTCCCAGATGTGCCGCATCCAGCCAATAGAATATTTCTTGGCGTTGCGGGATGTTGGGCACGACTGTCATAAGCAATGGTCAGGCCTTAAAAGTTGCTCAGAATCTCAGATACTAAAGGGAAGAGCGGGATCCGCATCAGTCTCTGACCCAAAACCATTAGTGGGAGAACTGGTGAACGAAGGCAGTAGGATTAAGGCCACGGTTTCGATTGACGGCGAACTCTTAGAGGCCACTAAGAAGACCTGTTGCAGCAAATATGCAGTGTAAGTTAATAAAATAAATAATAATAAAAAAGATGGCGTACGTTAAAGTCGGGCGCAGACGACTTTGGGATACCCTGTACCACCACATTGCAATTAAGTCCGACACATTGCTTAAAACCTCCAAAAGATATTTTATTCGGCAAATTTGGTTACGATATTTTCATAAAAAAAAAGAAATTAGTCGAATTTTGCACCAAACAATTTTTTTGACTGATCGGTCCTATGGGGACTATATGATATAGTCAACCGAATTTGATCAAATTTAGTACACTGATTGGGAACTGTAAAAAACTCCCGACAGCCAAATTTGGTTCCGATATCTTCAAAACCAAACGAAACAACTAATTTTGTAAAAAAAGCGTTTTTTTGACCCATTGTTCCTATGGGAGCTATATGATATAGTCAAACGATTTTGATCAAACTTGGTGCAGTGCTTGGGTACTCTAAAAAACTTCTTAATGTCAAATTTGCTAACAACAAACAAACGAAACGCAACGAATTTGTTACAAAAAACGATTTTTTGACCGATTGGTCCTATGGGAGCTATATGATATAGTCAACCGATTTTGATCAAATTTGGAATAGTGCTTGGAAACTCTAAAAAACTTCTTAATGCCAAATTTGGTTACGGTATCTTCACAAATAAACGAATCACAACGAATTTTGCACAAAACACGTTTTTTTGCCCGATTGGTCCTATGGGAGCTATATGATATAGTCAACCGATTTTGATCAAATTTGGAACAGTGCTTGGGTACTCTAAAAACCTTCCTCATGCCAAATTTGGTTACGGTATCCTTTACAAACAAACGAAACACAACGAATTTTGTACAAAAAACATTTTTTCGATCGATCGATCCTATGGGAGCTATATGATATAGTCAACCGATTTTGATAAAATTTGGTACAGTGCTGGGGGTCTCTAAAAAACTTCCGTTTGCCAAATTTGGTTATGATATCTTCATAAACAAACGAATTATCTATCTAAAGCTTTTGCTTTTTTTCGAGGTCCTCTGAAACACCCCTATGGGAGCTATATAATTAATCCCGATATCAAAAAAATAAAATAAACTTGTCTCCTATGGATTAATAAGGGATCTTATCTGAAAGTTTGGTTGCTCTAGCTCTTACCATCTCTGAGATCTAGGCGTTCATACGGACAGACGGACAGACGGACATGGGTATATCGACTTCTCGAGTCACACTGATCATACTTTAGGTAACTTTGGGGGGCCTCCGACGTCTCCTTCTGTACGTTACATACATTTTCGGCTTGCACAAACACAATATACCCTTTGTACCATACGGTACAGGGTATAAAAATGTAATACAGTCGAGGCGGCGCCCGACAGTGCAATACCCTGTACCTTTTTTCTCAAAAAAGTTTTATTCGTGCATATTTTTACTAAGAATTTCCAATTGGAACATTTTTTTGTTGGTGGAAAACGATATTGATACCTATAAGTTCCGCAAATTTTAACCGATTTTGATGAAAATCGAAATTTACGTCAAAGGAGCTATTTAAAGTATATGGGGTAATTTTTAAGGGGATACGTTGAAGGGTGTGGGAGAAAACACGGTAAATCGATTGCGGGGGGTGGGGGCTGCATTGATAAAATTTGGATGTGGATTTGTTCATTAGAGGCACATGAATCAGCTTACCAAAATTGGTGGTTCTAGGTCATTATACCCTGTACCTACCACAACGCAACGCTCTGTTAAGTTTCAGATTAAAATATTAAACGGTTTAGCTAAAAAACGCGAAACTCTGCTACGGGGAAATGGGGAAAGATATGGACATGATTCAACAAACTTGATCTTCTGAGGAAATATGCGCATCAGTTGGTAAAGTTTCGTATCTCTAGCTCTAATAGTCTCCGAGATCTAGGTGTTCATACAGACGGCCAGACGGACAGACGGACATGGCTCAATCGCTACCCGAGGTTATGATAAGCATTTTGGTATAAAGGACTTGGGGTCTGCCACGCCTCCTTCTTGCCGTTACATACATTGCACAAATCTAGTATACCCTTTGTACCTATAGGTACAGGGTATAACTACAGTTACGATAGCCCATGCATCCTCGAGTAGGGCCATAAAAGCGCACACTGTTTGTATTTTGTTTTTGTAAGATTCTCGGTTTTTTGCGTGTGCGTCTCTCTGGCAAGAACTGCACACAATGCGGTAAACGTCACCACACTTTATTACATTTTACAATTAATAATGCGGATACTAATATGAACTTTTCATCGCAGCTTCCGGCTCAAAGGGTTCCGATTATTAGCTCATCCACCAAGCCCTCATCGTCTGCAGCTTTTAGCTCGGCGTTGGAAGCCAACACTACGCAACTCGTCACTGCAGCTGCGTCTATTCTTTCTTTGCGTAATATGATCCTCGCAACCGCCTTGGTTCGGATACATAATATTGCCACAGGCCAATCGGCTATTGTTCGCGCACTCATCGATCATGGTTCCGAAGGCACTCTTATTACTGAAAACGTTGTGCAGTCTCTCGGACTCCAACGTCACCGCACTAGAGCCGAAATCACCGGAGTGGGTTCAACCTCCAACAACAAATGAAAATTCACAGCTGAGTTTACGTTAGCTTCGTTATCTATTTCAGCATTCAACATTTGTGTAAGTCCAGCCTTTGTTCTTCGTTCTTTAACATCACACTTACCAAAGGTTAATCTTGCAGTACACGCATGTACTCATCTACATGGACTGCGTCTGGCAGATCCCACGTTTACACGCCCCAGCCGCATCGATATGCTGATTGGCGTGGACGTTATTCCTCAAATTATAATGCCCGAAATACGCAAAGGCAATCCTGACCAACCTGTTGCCCAACGCACACAATTGGGAAGGGTAGTTTTTGGCCAAATACAAACAGCGAAGGTTCACACAGTATCCATTCGTTGTCATCAAACCAATTTAGATACTTTAGTAAAAAATTCTTCGAGACTGAACAAATTAGTACCGAACGTCAACTCACTGCAGAGGAACAGTGGTGTGAAAACCATTTTCAACGCACGCACGTACACCAACCAAATGGAAAATACATGATGCGCTTACCGTTGAAAACGCAAATATTAGAAAAATTATGACAAATTGCTTTAAATCTTTTTCATTTGTAAGACAGAAAATTGCAAAAGAAACCTGAATTGCAGAACCAGTATGCATCAGTCATTCAAGAATATTTTGATGTGGGACAGATCACTGAAGCTACAATTACTGAAGAACAGCACCGTGTCACAAATTAAAATGGGCAAACATTTGTCGTAATCATGTACATTACCACATCGCGCAGTCATTAAAGAAGAAAGTATCACAACAAAGTTGCGTGTAGTGTACGATGCATCATGTAAAACCTCCAACGAAAAATCGCTTAACGACATTTTCTGTATTGGCCCAGCTCCTCAAAACGATTTGTTTTCGCCGCAGACATTCAAAAAATGCATAGCTGCATCAAGCAGATGCACAATTTCAAAGAATTTTTTGATACGATAGAAATGGTCAACCCAAAGACTATTGTTTAACAAGTGTCACATTTGGGACAGCAACAGCCCCATATACGGCTATGCGCGTCATGCATCAATTAGCACATGACGAACGAGAGCGATATCCACTAGCAGAAAATGTGCTTACTAAATAGATTTATTTCGACGATATCCAAAGTGGACATGAAACAGTCTGCTGGTATGGATCTTAGAAAACGGGCGTCAAATCACCCATCTCTTCTCACCAGTATTCCTTTCTCACACTTGTCAAATAGTAATATCTTAGAGTTTGACAACAACGATTCAATGAAGACTTTGGGCTTGTATTGGCATCCCAAGCAAGACTCTTATGGTTTTAAAATTAACTTCAAGTTTCCCAATACATTTACTAAACGATCGTTATTATCCACAGTTGCAAGACTCTACGATCCATTGGGATTCATAAAGAAGTATGGACTATCCGCATACAACGAGACCAAGATGCTTCCACGTCGTTGGATTGGGACGAGGAATTACCAATACCAATACAGGCACGGTGGCAAGATTACATTGCAAATTTACCAGCTATAGAGGATGTACACGTAACCCGTTGGCTAGGTTTCGACTTTACAAATGTTAAGTCCCTACAACTGCACATATTTTGTGACGGATCACAGCTGGCATATGCAGCATGTGCTTACATACGAGCACACTGTCTTGATGGTCACATCTACACACATTTGCTGGCATCACGTAGCAGAGTGACACCCATCAAGCCTATGACAATACCTCGGATCGAACTTTCCGGCGCACAATTAGCTACGCAATTGTCAAGGTGGATCTACCAGCAACTTCGCACACAGCATCACACAGTTTCTGTTCATTACTGGTCTGACGCCACGATCGTGCTATACTGGCTCAATGGAAATCCAAACCGCTGGAAAACCTTTGTTGCAAATCGAATTGTGAAAATATTAGAACACAGCAACGCTTCCCAATGGCGACACGTGCCAACAAAAGACAATCCAGCTGACTGTGCTACCCGCGGTCTCACACCCTCACAGCTAGCTTCACATAGTCTGTGGTGGTTTGGCCCAAAATGGCTGGTACAGCCTGACACTCAGTGGCCAACCAATGAACTAGCTACTCCAAATCTTGAAAGTACTGTAATTGAGCAAAAGTCAACTACAGTAGCAACACATGTCTGCACAACTCAAGATACATTTCTAACGTCATACTCTTCATACAACAAACTTTTATTTGTCACAGCATACATGCAACGCTTCATACACAATTGCCGCTCAACTCGTGACACACGCCATATCGGTCCGATAACTGTTTCGGAATATCAAAATGCTTCATACCAACTTGTTCGAATGGTTCAACATGAAGTCTTACCTAACTCTAATAAAATGAGTCAATTTTCACCATTTCTAGATGCGGGTACGTGGCCGACTCAAGAACGCACTTCACATCTCGTCAAATCAGCGCACTCCAATTATTTTGCCAAAATCACATCACTTTACCGAGCTTATCATTCGAAATGCCCATCTTAATACGCTACACGGAGGTGTCCAACTCACACTTGCTACAATTAAACAAACATTTTGGATCCTCAACGGCAAACAAGCTGTTAAAACTATACTTCGTCCATGTATCCCTTGTTTCAAACATAGCCCAAAACCGTCTGCGCAGCTTATTAGAGATCTTCCATTACATCGTATAAACCCACCAAAGCGTGCTTTTATTAACACTGGAGTAGATTACACAGGAGCATTTGAAATCAAGGCATCACGATTTCGAGGACATATAACATATAAAGCCGTATATCGCTGTGTTTATTATGTTTAGCAACGAAAGCCGTTTATTTGGAAGCAGTCACAGGATTAACCACCCAACATTTTCTAGGGCATTGCAGGGTTTTATTGGCCGTAGAGGATTTTGCGGAAATATATATATATATATATATATAGTGGTACGAATTTTATCGGCGCTAATAAATCTCTACAATTGTGGAATCGTGAGTTTCTCAATGACATGACGTACACAGTTTTACCAGAACTAACTGCACGAAATATTCAGTGGCATTTTTTAACCCTCCGCAAAGTCAAAATTTTCGAGGACTTTGGGAAGTAAATGTAAAGGCAGTCAAGACACATTTGTTCCGCACATTTAAAGGCGTACGCATGACTTTTGAACAGTTGTCAACAGTTCTTGTACAAATTGAAGCTTGTTTAAACTCCCGACCGTTGTGCCCTTTAACTTCTGATTTGAACAATACATCTGCTTTGATACCGGCAAACTTCCTTATTAGTGATTCAATGTTGGCTCTACCGGAAACTACATCAAAGGACATAGCACTAAACTACTAATCTATAATAACGTTTTAAGGCTGACAATTAAAGATGTTAACAACAAAAAATTTCCCGATAGAATTTTTATGACTCTAGCTAGATATGACATAACAAATTGTTAAAACCTAAAACGTGCAGCTCAGGAAGAGGGAATTTATGAGAATGAACATTTTGAAAAAAAGAAAAAATAAGAACAACCAAAGAACTAACTGCTTTAACAATGCCAACCAAAATATGGGACATTACCCAAAAAGTGATTATAATCAGCAAAATCAGAATCAGTATGTGCAAGATAATAATTTTAGAGGAAATAATAATGCTTACAATCAAAATAGTTTCTATCGTCCGGATACGAATAATGCATACAATCAGAATAATTCTTATAGACCCAATACTAATAGACAACCACAACCAACATATGGAGAATTTAGGAATGCTTTGAACCAAGGTAGGAGCCAAAACGCCCTTAACTATAATGATCAAAGGAACCAATCAAATTATATACTGTAGCTAATCAGCCGGTCAAGAGACCGAGAGAAAGTCAGAGCTGCCAGATGAAAATGGATGCAAATTTTCATCAAGTAGCCTCGGAAGACAAAAATGTAGTCCCTATTTCAAAATTGAGTTGAATGGAAAAATTTGGAAAGGAATAGCTGAATAGCTAAATGAAATAACAATTAAGGACAAGTTTCCTACACCTATAATTGATGAGATATTGGATAAATTAGGTAGATGCCAATATGTCACTACGATAGATTTAGCGAAAGATTTTCATCAAATCCAAATGGATGAGGACTCAATTGCCAAAACGGCTTTCTCAACCAAACACGGTCATTATGAATTTGCTCGTATGCCGTTTGGCTTAACAAATGACCCGGCAACATTCCAGCGTTGCATGAATAATTTGTTAGAAGATTTAATCTACAAAGATTGGTTTGTTTACCTAGATGACATAATAGTGTTCTCTACTTCATTGGAGGAACATATGTTATCATTAAGAAAGGTATTAAATAAATTAAAGCAGGCTAATCTGAAATTGCAAATGGGCAAGTGTGAATTCATGAAGAAAGAAACTGAGTTTTTGGGTCATATAATTACCACAGAAGGCATAAAGCCCAATCCTAATAAAGTAAGCGCAATTGTTAATTTCCCCATACCCAAGACAACTAAACAAATAAAATCATTTTTGGGATTGTGCGGACTTTACAGAAAATTCATACCAAATTTTGCAAGCATAGCTAAACCAAACCGATGAGAAGTATCTCGAAGCTTTTGAAAAATTAAAGGTACTTATTACCACAGACCCGATTCTGATCTATCCAGACTTCAATAAGCCCTTCTCCCTTATTACAGATGCAAGTAATATGGAGCCGTCTTATCACAAGACCGTAAACCTGTTTGTTACGCAAGTAGAACTTTAAATGAGCACGAAATCAATTATTCAACAATGTTCAACTATTAGCAATAGTGTGAGCGACTAAGTATTTCCGCTCGTATTTTTTTGATAGGAAGTTTGAGATATTTAGCGATCACAAACCATTAGTTTGGTTAAATACTTATTTATTTATTTATAGGAACTGTATGCTAATAGTTTAAAACTACAGCTACAGGGAAAGACAGCCATAGCTACTGAGGCTTTCGGCTGATATACATTTATATTTAGTACAAGTCTTATAACTACAATATTATATTTGTTGTATGCTTTTTTATGTATTTTTAATGTAACTAAGTGCGTTTTACAGAAGGTGAATTATATTAGCTGTTTTTAAAAATTTAAGAATTTCGGATAGGTTATTTGGGGATGGGTCGGAAAGTAGTGAAGTGAAATTATGAGTAGTGCAGTGGGTTCGAGAATTCTGAAAAGAAGGGCAGGTGTTGTGAACTAAAACATTAATTTGAATTTAAACTGTAAGCATAAAATGTAAAACATCGATACTGCACTAAATACATTATTGCATATCGATAGCTTAAAATTTAAGTAAGTATCGCGAATATCGATTCTTTTGAGTATATATGTACTTTTCGATTGGACGTCGAGTTGTTGCCGCGCAGTGAATGAAGTAAGACGCGATTGATTTGTTAAATTATTCGAGTTGGCAGCGCTGATACGTACGCCCGAAAAATTTGACGTGTGCTTATATAAACAAGTAATAATTAAATTAATAAAATATATGGACAAGTCCACGTTTGTGGCAATTTCTAATTGAACAGTGAACATAAGTACTTATGTAATAAAATATTTATTTATTTATTTTTACACTGTATGCTTAAAGTTTAAAACTAAAGCTACAGAGAGGAGGACAGCCATAGCTACTAAGGCTTTCGGCTGGTTCTTATTGAGATCTTATCATATAACAATTTGTTAACTATTAAATTATTTTAAGGATTTAGAAGTAAGTATATAATAGCTGAACACAAATACAATAATTAAGATTTAATTATGATATACGGTATAATGAACTAAAGCTACAAAAGTTTTATAACTTTGGTTATTTTGAGAAATTTAATGATATTTAAATAAAAACAATATTAAATACGGCAATATTAAATACGCATTGCGTTAGGAGCATTTTGCTCAACACCAATAAGCAATTTATACTTTGAGGCAAACGTTGCGACACTTGAAATAAGAACCAAACAGGTACAAACTAAATTATTTAATACTATAGTCCATTCATTTGATTCTCCGCTTAAGCAAATAATAGAAAATATAACAACTAAAAACAGTAAAAAATATAAAAACTCTACCATTCAAAAATGCATAAACATCTGTTCGATGCTAAACATCAAACCTTCTCTAAATAAAACAGGTCCTAAGGCAGACCCCCCTTGGCATCTCAAAGAGGATGCTATTGACACACAACTTAAAGCGTTCCACAAATCCTCTACGTGTAAGGATATATACATACAAAAATTTCCTAAATCTATTATTTAGGAGGTTTTTGGATTTGGGCTCGGCAAGAAGGTGTGTTAAATTTTGGCTCTGAATATTATTTCGATGAGTTTGCATTCATTTAGAATGTGGTCTATTGTTAGAGTAGCATCAGTGTCGCAAAATGGGCAGTGATTATTGCTGCGCTGTAGAAAACGGTACTCGTGTGTTAATTTTGTGTGTCCGAGACGTAGTCTAATAAGTTTGATTTAATGCTTTCTTGGCAGTTCAATAATTTCTTTTTGTTTAAGATAATTGTCAATATTTTCATTGTTTCGGTTAAGATTTTGGTACCAGATTGAAGTGCGGTGTATTAAGTCTGTGTTCTTGTTGAGGAATAATTTTTTAACATGTCTATTAATGTCTGTTTGGTTTATATTTGACGATGTGATTAGTGGAGATATTGTTGCCTTTTTTGCTGTCTCGTCAGCATATTCATAACCTCCTATACCGACGTGACTGGGAACCCACAATATTTTAATTTTTGGGTAATGTTTTATTAACAGCGTTCGAATGGTAGCTGGATAGAAAGAATAGTTACCCACATTCTCTATGGATTCAATAGCTGATAATGAGTCAGAGCATATCATTATTTTCCCAGGCATTTTAGTTGCAATGTTTACTGCTTCAAGTATAGCGATTATCTCTGCAGTGTATACCGATGAATAGCTTGGTAGAATTGCGAGTTTAATAGCTTCATTCTCAGTTGTTATCGCATATCCAATAACTTCCTTTTAAGGGATCCGTCTGTGTATAGGAGGAGAGTGTGATCGTTCATGCTTTGCTTAATTATTATATTTAATGATTTGTTTAGAGATTTTTGCAAGCTTTTAATATGTGGTGTCCATTTGTATTTTGAGTTAAATGATAATCCAAGGAGTTTTAACTCCTTAACCGTTTCTATTGTTGTTGTGCTAGTTGAGATGCGACATATACAGTTTCTTTTCCAGCAAATATGGATATGTTTGCATTTTGAAACAGAAAGTACTGCGCCAGATTCATTGCACCAATCTGTTATGTCTCCAAACAAATTTTCGAGATCGATGTGGATATTTTTTTGTTTTTTCAGGTCCGCTATTATGTTATAATCATCCGCATATGCTATGAATTTTATATTTTTGTGTGTAGTAATGGTGTCTGATAGACTATTGAACGCGATAAGGAATAGAATTACTGAAAGAGAAGATCCTTGAGGGATTCCATTGTGTAAAGGATAAATATTTGAGTATTTTTCGTTAGACATAAATTGTTTAATGTAATTAATTATTAAAGGGCCACAACCCCAATTAGTCACTTGTTTGATAATAGTGTGTTGGACAACTTTTTCAAACGCTTTTGCAAAGTCAAGTGAAATAATGGAGATGTGTCTTTTCTCTAATATGGCTTTATTGACAAGAGCGTCTACATATAGTAGACAATCTGCAGCCGACTTTCCCTTCTTGAAACCAAGTTGGTGACTATTTAGTAGTTTATTAGATGTCACAAACCACCACAGTCTTTTGGATATTATCTTGTCTAAGACTTTTGAGAGGTATGAGTTGAGAGATATTGGTCTATATGGTTCTATTGATGTTTTATCTCGACCTTTCTTATGGATTGGGACTATTGTGCTTGTTTTATAAATTTGTGTGATGTAGTAGAATAGAACGCTATTGTAGAATGTAATGATTCGGATTTTTACTGATTTGCAAGTATTTTTTATCATCGCATAATCGATTTTGTCATATCCAGGTGTGTGTCCTTTTAGACAGTTTAATGCTAATGAGAACTCTAAGAAACTTATCTCATTTTCTATAGATTTTGCTCTTCCCTTTGGTGGGCTGTATTCGTTGTTGACGTTAATCGTTTGTTTAGCAGTAAGAAAAGCGGAAGAAAAATTGTTGTCTTCAGATTGAACAGACCAGTGCGAATAAAAAATCACTTATCGCACAACTTTCGTGCTGACGGGTACTAGCTTCAGTTAGGAACCTGCTTAATTTAAAAATCTTTTTTTTTTTTTTCATCATAATTAAGGTTTTTTTTTCTTGCCATTGTTTTTTCCTTAACATTAATTATTTGAGTCAAACTCCATTATATTTTTATATCTAATTTAATTTCTCAGTTGTAAAGATTGAATACTTATCTAAACTCTGATTTAATACGTAAAGCTAGCTTTAAGCAATATCCTCATTTTATTGGCAAATAAAGCAAATTATAAATAATAATATTTCTGTTAAGTTCTCTCCAAGCTATTTTTTTTTGCTTTTAAGTTTCTCTGTCATTGTTCCACCAAGGGACATTATACGGCTTTTTAGGAGGTTGGGAAATAGGCATACTTGTTGTATGCACTTTGTAAAATAATTTTATTGATGTTGCTTGCTTCTTTGTTAATATTTGTGGAGTATGGAATTTTCGTGTTCAAAGTATTTGTAATATGTTCATATTTTTCCCAGTTGGCTCGTCTAGTAATGTAGTTGTGTAGTTAGGTTGTGCTTTGTTTGTAATATTATTGAACATATCAATTGTGATGGGAAAATGATCACTTCCTTGGAGAGTGCTCCTAATTTGGAAGTTACAATGTAGTCTTAAATCATTTGAACAAATTGACAAGTCAATGTGTGTAAAAGAGTTGTGTGTAGAAAAGTGTGTTGGTTTGCCATTATTTAAAATGATGTAATTATTATCGTGAAAAAACTTTGCTAAAATTTTTCCTTTACTATTGCTTGTTGGTGAACCCCAACATATATTCCATCTGTTAAAATCACCTGTTATTAGTGTGGGTGTATTTGTATTTGAAAACATTATTTCAAGGTCTTGTCGTGAGAATTTTTGATGAGGAGGAATGTAGGCGGCTATAATCTTAAATTTTTTTTTTGACTGTATTTCGATCGAAATAACATCAAAAATATTCCCAATGACAATGTTTTTGTGCTGAATTGATTTATGCACTAAAATAGCCACTCCACCTCTCGCAGAAGGGGAGACGGTTGGGTAGATTTTGAAGTTTACTGGTATGGGAAGTTTATGGAAGGATGTAGAGTGGGTTTCTTGGAGGGAGATAATTTTTGGGCTATATTGTTTTATTAGAATTAAGAGCTCATTGTAGTTGTTGATGTAGCCATTAATGTTCCATTGCATTATTTTGAGGGTCATTGTTAGTCTTATAGTTAGATTTTTTAAATTCTTAGATAAATAATTAACTTAATTCTATGTATATTATGTGAAGTTTTAATTAGTTATTTTTGTTAATTAAGGTTAATTTTAGGTCGTTTTTTGTATTCGGTTAGTTTTAAACTTAGATGTAGTAGCTGGCTTACTTACACCCTTAGTTTTTTTTAGGTTTCGCTTGTTTTTGTGTGAAAGTTTGTTGGGGTATATCTCTATTCTCTGTTTGGATTCGGTTTTCAGGTAATCTTCATCGGTGCTGATTGGCATGTCGTCTTCGTCTTCTGTTTCCAGTTGGGTTTTGGTTGTATCTGATTCTTGGATATCTTCTTGGATTATGCTTGAGTGTTCCATAAGTTCAGATGTGGACGCTATTGGTGCGCTAATTTTATTTGGTGTTCGTTCTTTTACACTGATATTTGTGGTCTCTCTTTCGGAGTCGACCAGCATATCATCATAAGAAATGATCCGTCTAGCGTTTACTTCTATTATTTGAGTGTTGTTTTGGGTTTTTGTTAGTGGCATGGAAAGTGAAGTGTGGAATTGTGGTGCTATAGCTTGGTTTGTTTTGGCTACAGAAGAGTGCATTGTACCATCGTGTGGGTGTCTGGATTTATAGAGTGTCCAGGCGTTTCGGTTGGTCACTTTTTCCTTTACCTTTATTTCCTGCACTTAATTTTAAAGATAGGGCATTTTCTATCCTTTGCGTGGTGATTGTTGGAGCTTACTTTTTTTCGCGGCAGTTAATGCAGCAAGGGTCACGTTCGCATTTTTCTCCGGTCTCAACGTCGACATGTTGCTTTTGGCTGCAGTTGTTGCATGTTTCGTCATTTTTACACATTTTGGCAATGTGTCCCATGCGTAAGCACTTATTGCAGCGCAACGGGAGAGGGACGTATGTCCGAACTTCAACTCTTTCGTACCCTATATATAGAGGTAATGTGGTATATCGGGTAGGTCGAATGTGATAATGTTTAGTCCCGTTTCAGTGAGTATGCCGTCTTTCATTTTCATAATTTTTTTAATTTCATGCACTTTTTGATCTTTTAGCTCTGCTAAGATTTCAGACTCAGGTATTCCCCGCAAATCATTTGAGTATATAATGCCTGTGGCATAATTCAAAGTTTTGTGCTCTGAGACAATTATTGGTATATTCATTAACTCGTTTAGTTTAAGTAGTTTTTCCGTCTGGCCTTTATTTTTTGTTTTAATCAGTATTTTCCCGTCTCGCGTTTTTTTGCGAATTGCAACTTCGCCTCCACAGGTAAAATCAATCGTTTTTTTTATTCCAAACGGAGAAACATTAGCCAGTGATCCATTGTCTTCTTTAATTATCAAAAATTTGCCATCTAGGGAAGGGGGCGGCCTTCTCCAGATGTCAGGAGGGTCCGGCATGCTGCCGGTTTTTGTTGTTTTTAGTTGATGCAGTGGTTTTGCTGATGTGCCGATAGAGACAAAATCTATTTATAGACACTACAGTTATATGTTTTGTAGTTTTGTTTTTGCTTGTCCGCTCTATGATGAATTGCTTCGATGGGTTTTGTTTGTGAAACGCGACCGATCGACTCGACTGCTTAAAGTGAACTGGTAATAAAACATAATTTTATCAATAAAAACTTATAAAGTAAATTTAATCAGTGCAGTGATAGTGCAAACTCTTGAGACTTTTTTAGCAAACCATAACAACCCTGACTTTGAATTGCAGACTTTTCTAGCAAACTTAACAACCCAGACTTTGATGATTATGATTGATTGTGATTTTATGTTTTCCAATCATGGAAAATAAGGACGTCACATCGAACACTAATATCTACCGCTTAAGAGACCATGGTAATACAAACCACTGCATAGGCAACAGCAATAATACCACCAATTATTCCGAAGACTTTGCCAGCATAAATAATGGCAACACCAATTATAGTGATGCCACTGCTGAACCAAAAACACCATGCAGCCAGCTTAAGTCAATCATTGACAAACATGTCCTATTCAGCAACGGAAAACCCCCTTATCTCTGCGACACAAAGGCTGCTTAAAAGCCAGAAAAAGACGGAAAAGAGGAGAATTGCTACATCTCCGGCTACCTACCAAAAAAGAGTCATTCTTGACTCTAATAAACTGGATGGCCATATCAATAAGACTGTTGGCAAACCAAAAAAAAAGCAACCGATTCGAACTACTTGGTATTGAAATCAATGATGACATAGTAGTAGTCAGGATTCCCTTCACCAACTTTGAACCAAAATATAGCAGGTCACATTAATAATAGCATTGAGCCCGAAAATACTTATCCTACTGACGAAAACGCAGTCGGCGAATATGTAAAAACCAAAAAGCCCCCTCCTATTGTTTTATACAATATAGGTGATGTCAACGATATCTGGACTATATTGGAACACTACGTAAATACTGACAATATCGACATAAAGTCAACAATGGGAACAACTATTCGAATTTTGGCTAACGATATTCCCACTTACAGAATAATTGTAAAGACCCTGGACGATTTAAAAATTGAATTTTACAGTTTGTAATTGAAGGAAGACAAACCATTTAGAGTGGTAATCAAAGGTCTGCACCATTCCACACTCAACAGCCAAATAAAAGAGAATTTGACCAAGCTTGGGCACGAAGTGTTACATATCCATAATCCGATAAGCAATAAAACTAAGAGCCCTATGAATATGCACTTTCTTAATATTAAAGCAGCTTCTAATAATAAGGAAATTTTAAAAACCACAAAATTATATCGGCAAATCATAATTGTTGAGAGCGCTAGAAAAAGTTCAGAAGTAACAGGATTATGGTCATACCGCTAAATTTTGTTGAAGAAAATATGTATGTGTCAAATGTGGCCAAAAACACGCTACGGCAGATTGCACTTTGAGTTTTGATGCCCCTCCACACTGTGGAGGTAATCATCCAGCCAACTACAAAGGCTGTGAATGGTACAAAGATCTATGCAAGCGAACTAACACCAAAAAAAGGGTGGTATTGACGTCAAGCAAAAAATCGGGAGACCATCCGCGATTCACTAATCTTGACTCTAGGAATTTTCCTGAAGTAAGTCAATATTTGCCTTCGGCCAACAATACCAGAACGGAAGCCATTTCGTATGCAGATGCAACCAGAGGCTTTCGGGACATCCAACACCAATACCTTTTTCATGAAATTCTGACTTTCCTTGAACACCACCAGTTCAATGAATCATCATGAGTACACGAAATCTCATGATTTCACCAAACATATACGAATCTTATCTAAAGAAAGAAATAGCGATATTCGTAGAAAAAGTCACCAAAATGTCGTGTTTTTTGGTGTTTTGGGCACACACTTTCGGCTGTAGTTTTTTCTGAAGGTTTCCAGTTTTTATGATTTGGGGCATTTTAGAAAGGTAGTGCTCTCTATATTTGAAAAAAAAAAATAATAATGAAAAAATTCGAATTAGTACAGTTTTTATGACCTCATATGTGCAACCGTATTTTGAAAAATGGCATTTTTCACTAAAATAGTCATAAAAAAAAACAAGCTATGGGAGGATAAAAAAAACAGTTTTTTAACGTTGAAACATTACCATAACATAAAATATAAGTCTCATCTCTGGAGATTTTTCATCGTCGACTAGTGTAATCCGTCAGACGGTCTCAACAACAACACAAATACGCTAAGGAACAAGCCTCACATAATTATTCGTAGAATAGCTAACGCCATTACAAGCATATGTGTATCAATTAACAAACTTGTTGATATGCATACGAAATTCGCTGAGACACAGACGCAATTGCTGCACCTACTCATTGCGTTAACCTCAAAATGATTTCTTCAATAAATATATTAATATGGAACGCCAATGGTATCCAAAGCAAACTATCAGAGTTGGAAACCATTGTCAAAAAAAAACAATATTGGGATAATATTACTTACTGAGACAAGATTGCCAATACCAAAAACAATTAAAATCCAGGATTATGACACTTACTTGGCCTCTATACCAACACGCAGCCACCCAGGAGGAGGATGTGCCGTTCTCGTGAGGCGCAGATTTTCCCATTTCCCGCAACACAATAAAGTCTGTAATGCATTCCAGTTCTCATCCATTGAAGTTGATACTGTCCACGGAAAAATCGTCTTCGGCGCTTTTTATGGTCGCCCATCGATAAACATTGAGGAAGCAGATTTTAACAACATCTTTAACTCTGCAGGAAAAAGGTTCTTAATAGGTGGAGACTGGAATGCTAAGCACTGGCTCTGGGGAGACACAAGGTGCGACAGTCTGACTTCTAGAAAAGCTAAGGTCTTAGCTACTGGATCACCTACAAGATTTCCCGGGAACTCAAACAGCCTTCCCTCCTGCCTGGATTTTGCGGTTTACCAAGCTGTCCCGGATCAGCTTCTCACCATTACAGACACTTGGGACCTACCCAGTGATCACCTTGGGCTGATCATTAACCTTTACACAACACCTACGCTCCTCCAAGGTGTGCAACGACTTATCAGCCAGAAGACCGACCTAGAAGTCTTCCGGAGTACATTGGAAAACTCGGTTCACTTAGAGAGTTGACCTAATTACGGCAAAAATCCATTCTGCGGCAGCTGTAGCCAGTCCAAAGCTAGTTCGACTTCTCTCTAGGAAGCGACGACTCCGTAGGAAATTCCAGACCACCCTTCACCCCGCAGACAAGGCTGTCTGGAAAAAGGCTGAAAGGGAGCTCAAAGTGGAGCTTCAGACTCTCAGACAGAACTCGTTTGACAGAAGAATAGAGGCTCTGGATTATAAACTTGATACTGGATATAACATATGGAAAGCGACAAAAAACATAAAGTGACAACCCTATCGAACTGTTCCTCTAAGGCGTCATGATGGTACTTTCTGCTCAAATACAGAGGAATAAGCGGATACATTTGCTCTGCACCACGAAAAGCGATTTACGCCTTTTAACCTGGCCACGGATGAAGAAGTAAGACAAACTTTCAGCATCATTAACACACCACTCCCAATGGCGTTGCCTGTTCGACCCATCCGATTAAATGAGATTGAGGAAACTATAACAAAGCTTCCCAAGTCAAAGGCCCCAGGTCATGACAGAATATGTCATGTCACTTTGCGAGCCTTGCCAAGGAAAGCTCTTCTTTTCATTACGTTGATTTTCAATGCAATAATAAGAACGCAGCACTTCCCTGCCTAATGGAAAATCGCTCTCATTGCTATGATCAGGAAACCTGGAAAAGAAGAGTCGGACCCTGAATCATACCGTCTAATCAGCTTCCTCCCTACTCTTGCCAAAGTTTGGGAGACATTGATGGCTAAGAGGATCAATGAGCACAACAATTTAATACCCGACCATCAATTTGGATTTAGGGAAGGACACGGTACCGTCGAGCAGGTAAATAGAGTGGCTAATCATATCCTTAAAGCGTTCGACGACAAAGAATACTGTTTTGGGGTATATTTTGACGTCAAACAGGCGTTTGACAGAGTTTCGCTGATCGGTCTTCTGGCTAAAATTAAGACCTTGCTTCCTGCTCCGTACTTTGGCATATTGCGGTCATACCTCGAGGACAGAAAATTCCAAGTCAAAATCAAAAGCACACTTTCCACTGCCAGGCTGATGAGAGCTGGAATACCTCAAGGAAGCGTTCTTGCGCCGCTTCTCTACAACCTGTACACTGCCGACATCCCTACACCAACGGATTTAATGCAGGCTGTAGTGAACGAAAAAATCTAGCTAATCGGTTCATACGCTGATGACTTAGCAGTATTTTACACATCACCCTGTGAGTATGAAGCAGCTGACGGGATACAAGAGTACATCCACATGCTTGAGAGCTGGGCTCGCAGATGGAATGTTACCCTAAATCCGGCCAAATGTCAGTCGGTTTTATATACTTTAAAGAGGAAGACTCCACCCGCAGTATGGCTAGAATGTCAGCCCCTCATCATACAAAGTGAAGCGAAATATCTTGGGGTGATACTTGACAAGCGGCTAACATTTCGATGACACATTAACCAAACGATCAAAAGCTGGCTGTTAAATAAAAAAGTCCTCTTCCTCTACGGCGCTTTATAACACAATAGTGGCACCTACTTGGAGGTACGCTATCCAGATCTGGGGTATGGCGGCTCGCTCAAATCGTTTACGTATAAAAATAAAAATGTTAAATAAAAAAAGTCCTCTTCCTCTACGGCGCTTTATAACACAATAGTGGCACCTACTTGGAGGTACGCTATCCAGATCTGGGGTATGGCGGCTCGCTCAAATCGTTTACGTATTCAGACGTTCCAAAATAAGACATTGCGCCTTATCACTGGTTGCGATTGGTATGTAAGGAATTCGACCTTGCACCACGACCTCAGTATGGATACCGTGGACCTTCAAGTTAACAAACACGTTAGCAGATGTAATGAGCGTCTAGCCAGACACAAAAACAGGCTGGCAAAAACGAGATAAATGCAAAATATAATAATATATGAATTTTTGAGTTTTCGCAATAAATAAATAAATAAAAAAAAAAATTTGTTAAATTAAATAAAATGGTCAAGTTTGCTTTGTCAATAATAAATATTATAATTAAGTACAACTGTCAATGAGTATCAATTATTAAGTGGTGCTGATCCCTCGAATTCTACTTCGATCAAAATTGGGTAAATTCCAACAAACCTCCTTTGAGCAACAACAAATTGTCCTTCGAGCCGGATAGGCAATAATTACATATATTAATACAGGTAAATTCCAACAAAGCTCATTTGAGCAACAATAAAAGGTCCTCCGAGCATAACAGAACGGCACGATGGAGAAGCAGCCGCCATTAAAATAAATTCTTGGAATTTCACCACAAGTGTGTATATGTATGTATGCTGACGCGCGTACGTATGCATGTACTTATGACAGTGATGGGCAGTCTCTCAATTTACATAGCTCGCGAGGCTATTGCACCAAAATCTGCCGCAGCGCAGTCGGCACACGTACACTCAAATTCTCCCGCTCGCTTGTGCGTGTTTGTCGCTCTTGCATGCTGTTTACGCTCTTGCTTTGGGCTTTTTTGCGCGAAATAAATCAGCACAGTCAATGTTCAGATCTTACGGAAGCAAGACGTTCATGCGCAAGGTTGAAAAAATACACTTAAAAAAAATGTTTTTGGCATATTGGGAAAATTATTATTTTTTTATTGAAAATATGGATGGCGAAGCACAGTGCCTCATTTGTTGGCGCACTCTTGCTCGCATAGACTTATTTAAGATTAAGCGACACTACAATGCAGTACATACTAAATTTAATGAATACAAGGAGGTTGAACGGGAATAAAAGTTTTTAGAGCTCAAGGCCAAATATTTCTTAACATTTGTTGCCGATAATACTGAATGTTTTCAACCGGAAGTTGAATTTCAAGTAGCAACAAAAATAAATAGCTTTAAGAGAAAATTGCTGATATTAATAAATGAAATTAAAAACAATAGTTTTATAAACCTCAAAAGAACTACCGAAATTCTTTTAGAATTAAAAATTGATAGCATTTTAAAATACCAAAAATATGGAGATATAATTCAGGGAATATATGAAAGTTTTCAAAACCGTTTTTATGACTTAAAGTCCATCAACCCAATGATATGCTTGCATGAGAATCCCTTTACTTGCAATATAAGTGAATTCGAAGTCCCACTTCAAGTAGAATTAAATTTATTGCGCTATGATTTTACAACATCGTTGGAAAGTGGGGGAAAAGTTTAAGGCAAATATTGATGACAATAATTATCCAAAACTTAAAAATGAAATATACAAGTTGTACTCAATGTTTGGCACAACTTATAACTGCGAAGTGGCCTTTTCAACTTTAATAATTATTTTAAGTAAGTTCCGCAATCAAATATCTGATGCCCATATTGCCGATTAATTGCGAATAAAGGAGTACCGAGGCACAATCGACTTGGATGAATTGATAAAATGTTAAAAATATTTGTTTGTCCACTTTATTAGTCACAAATTTTTTTCAGTGGGTTTTGCCCATCACTGACTTATGATCAAAGAATATAGAACTACTAGTTCAAAGAATATAGAACTACTAGTTCTATATTCTTTATGATACACATTTGACAAAAATGCTTATTTGTGTGTATGTGATGCCGGGTACATAAAAATTTGGGCATATACATAAAGTCAAGCGACGACGAATTTAAAAAAAATCAAATAAATAATAAATTGTTCTGCATAAAAATATCTGGGTCGTAGACAGCGATAATGCCAGTAACACGCAGTAACAAAAAGAAAATTGAGAAAGCTGAGGACATCAGCAAAAGTATTCAAAACGTAATTGGCAATGAGAACGTGCCACAGTTCGACACAACTGTTTGTAGTTTGCTGCCAATTTTGTTTGTTTTATTTGCAAATGTTGCAATATACCAGATAGTCGTTTTGCCCTCTTACTACCCCCACAATAATCAGTGTAATGAACCGCGTGTCAATTTGTGTGTGTCTCATTTGCCTCCTCAATGCATAGTGGCTGCATGAACTACGACGAAGTTCATGCAGAGCATCAAGAATGAAGATGTAAAATGTAATGGCAGACAAAAAGAGAGTAAAAAAGAGCGTAAATGTAGCGTTGACACACTGCAACTAAAGGAATTGTTTTACAATACTGTGTTATCTGTTCGTTATTTACAAATTGAATTTAAATTAATAATATAAATCATTATGTTATTGTTCTCCTCAAACTATTAAAAAGAAAAATTTTGCTTCGATACAAAAATAAAAAATATTTATATTATAGAACAATTTATTAAAAAATAAAACAACTTTGCTTCAATCGGGATTCGAAGCCACGACATTCACGCACCGTTCAGATGCGCATCCCACTAAGCCATCGGCTTACATACAAGATGTCTATCAAAGTCAGGAACTTAACATCTTCTTGTTTCTTTTTCACTTCATTTCAATATCAGCGTCCCGACAATAACTTTTAATGTATGCGTGCATATACGTGTGGACGCTCTCGGACCTCTCATTCTCCCTTGTTCATCTACATAAGCACTTCTCTCTTTATCATTTCGTGCACCTACATAAATCTTTCCAGGCGACGCACCGCACTTTGTATATAAACAACACAAGCTTCATAAGAAAATCTAGCGATAGCCTTAATGGATATTAACTATATTGGTGAAAACTGATTTGCTAAGATAGATGTAGTGACCATTTATAAATACGAAACTCAAAATTAACTTTCAGAGATACTTTGGATTATATGACATACTTACCAATTTTATTCATACTTTGTTATCTTATGAAGAAACAGATCACATTCATAATCCAATATTATTTGAAAACATTTTGGAAAAGTTACCTTTATCACAACGACTTGCATTCATGCAATATTACCAAGAATCAAATAAAAATGAACCTAAACTAATTGTTGAGTCGCCGAGCTTTTTCGGCAACTATTGATTGATTCTTTAAAAAAAGATTTGGTGAGCCGACACACCTAATTAGACATTTAATAGAAAAAATCAAAAATTTTGCGTATGTAAAAGAAGACAAAATTGAAAAACTAATATCTTTTTATGACATACTTACCAATATTATTCATACTTTGTTCGGCGTGGTAAACGCTAATAAACCAGATAAACTTAGAATAGTTTTTGATGCAGCATTAAAAAGAACGGTTATTGTCTGAATGTTTTTCTACTTCAGGGACAATCAGTTAATTGCAGTTTTAATGAACTTTCGAGAGTATAAAATAGCCTTTGTGGGAGATATTAAAGAAATGTTTCTGCTGATACAAATACGAGAGGAAAATCGTCATGCGCAAAGAATTCTTTGGAGAGGTACAAACCGTCAGTCTGCACCAGATATATATGAAATACAAGCTCTTTTCTTCGGTGCAAAATGTAGCCCGAGCACTGCTCAGCAAACAAGAAATCGTAATGCATTAGATTTCAAAAATGAATTTCCAAAAGCCTCGGACGATAAAGTGAGGAAACATTATATGGATGACTACTTGGGAGGAGCAGCTAATGTAGAAAATAAATGAAGTTATGTACATACACAGATTTCCAATTCGACTGAAGTTTTAAGGCAACTTCAAGTAAATGACATAGGCAGTGAAGACAAACACATTAAAAACATATTTGAAGAACGTGTATTAGGCCTTATATGGGACTTTAGAAATGATATTTTCAGAGATAAAATGAAATTTCAGAGATTTTAAATTTATCGCGTAGACCGACAAAGCGTGAAGTGCTTAAGCTAACTATGTCGATATTGATCCGTTAGGATTTTTGACAAACCTTTTAGTTGCAAACAAAATTTTTTTACAACCCATTTGGGACAGCGGAATTGGTTGGGACGAATCATTGACGGACGAAAACTATGAAATGTGGAAAAACTTGTGTATTGGAATAATGAAACTAAATGAGTTTAAAATCCCAAGAATGATGACAAGCTTTTCAATTGAGGAATGCGACATTCAATTGCATGTATTTTGTGATGCTTCAAAGTCTGCTTATGCTGCATGTTCGTATTTACGATTTGACAATGGAAAAAATGTGGAGTGTTCATTGATAATGTCTAAGTCGCGAGTTTCACCTTTAAAACCCATGTCCATCCCAAGGTTGGAACTGCAAGGCGCACTGTTAGGAGCACGACTTAGCAAGACGATTACGGAGTCTTTGAATTTGAAAATTACCAAAACGTTTATGTGGACTGATTCAGAAATTGTTTTGTATTGGTTAAAGTCTAGCAGTAAGCGTTTTAAGGTCTTTGTAGCACAACGATTAGGGGAAATTCAGGATTTAACAAATATAGCCGATTGGAAATATGTTCCTACCAAATTAAACCCAGCTGACCAAGCAACAAAAATTTTGAAAATAGATACTACTTTGACTAAAATCTAGCTAAAGGGTCTGCCATTTCTATACAGGTCTAGCCTGGAATGGCCTGTAAGAAAGCATGATAATGATAAAATAGAAAGCAATGAAGAAATGGAAAAAGAATTTGTGCACACTACAACAGGTTTTCAAAATAAGATAATTCTACCGGCCGTTTCAAGACTTTCTAATTGGATGAGATTTGTACGCACAATTGCTTGGGTTTTGAGATATGTAAACAATTTGAGGACATCGACGAAACTCAAGGGTGAACTGACAGTTGACGAGTCAGATAAGGCAGAACTTATGATATTCAAGAAGGTTCAGTATGATCAAAATCATTGGAAAAATCAAGTTCCTTAAATTCACTTCCCGTGGTTTTGTCAACAGATGGATTGTTAAGAATAGGAGGAAGACTGAACAACATAAATGAAGAAAGCTTTGATTTTAATTCTAAAAACCCTATTATTTCGAGCAAAAATCATTCGGTTACAGATTTATTAGTTTACTTTTATTCCAGATCGAATTATCATATGGGTACGGAAACTGTAATTGCTAACTTAAGGAAAAAATACTGTCAGTTCTGTAAGAATAAAAAAGCAAAGCCTCTTGAACCCATAATGGGTCAGTTACCATCATGTAGAGTCGAACCAACTGAAAGACCTTTTTTAAAGACAGGTGTCGATTATTTCGGTCCTATTGAAGTTTCAGTCAATCGTAGTCACGTTAAGCGTTACGGAGTTATATTTACTTGTATGTCATCTCGTGCCATCCATTTGGAAATAGCTGAAGATTTATCATGTAACGCATTTTATGAATGTCTTTCGTCAATTTGGTTGCCGACGAGGATTTCCAATAGAAATGTATTCCGATAACGGAACTAACTTTAGGAAGGCCAACAAAAATATTAGAGAAATTATAGACAGTTGGCCAAAAAATTAACTTATTCAGCTTATGACGATAAAAAGATGCACTTGGTTTTTCAATCCGCCAATCATGGGAGGAACTTGGGAACGACTTATACAATCAGTTAAAAAATATATGATGCATCTTTTGAAGGAGAGATTTCCAAGAGAACAAGTATTGAGAACGGTTTTTTGTGAAGTTGAATTCATTATAAATAGTAGACCACTTTTATTTATACCCGCAGAACTAATTGACGAAGAACCATTGACCCCGACAGTGTTTTAATTGGTCCAGACTAAAGAGATTGTTTTTATCCGATTTCCTCTGACAGGGACTTAAAATTGTTGAACATGTGGAAAGCTTCCACATGAAGAAAGATTATCGACAAAAGAGCAAGGTATAATCCGTGAAGGAGATATTGTATTAATTACTGATGTTAATTTACCACGAAATGTATGGCCAATGGGCAAAGTTATTAAAACATATCCGTCTCAAGATGGGGCTACCTGACGCGGTAATGACAAAAATTTTCGTTATAAGCGCGACGTCCAAAAATTGAAAAATTTGCGTTCGCGCTTATAACGAAATTTTTTGACATTACCGCGACTGCTATTTTTTTAAAAATGCGGTGTCGCGCTTATGACAATTTATTTTGTTATAAGCGCGACAGCTAAATTTATAAAAATTTCGATTCGCGATAGCGTCGAAAAAATTCGTTATAAGCGCGACATGTGATTCATAAAAATGGCGTTTCGCAATATGTCAATTTAGTCTGCTCTTTGATTACGCGAGAAAAAGTTGAGTTGTTGAAAATGTCACGCCAATCAATTAAATTTTTGGGATATACAAGTTGGGAAGATTGTATGGCAAACTTAATACGCGACGATGATAATGTTGTGCGTGTTAGAACGCCATCGCAAATAAATAATTTGATAACAAAGCCTATAATTACCGAACCATTACGCCCAAAACCGACAAATTATCACCTTTTCGCCGAAATCGACGAGACGAAATTGGTGGAATGCTGTGACAATGCCGAAAAAAAGTAAAAAGCCAACTTAGAATGACGTTTATTCATGGAAAAGCATTGGAAATCGCCAACAGACAAGAACGCAATGATACACAAAAGAAATTTGGCTAAAATCATCCAGTTGGAACGAAGATCGCGTAACAAAATGAAAAACTGCATCGATGAGTTCTTCTGGCCAATAAGCGAATGGCCAGCATTTGCTATAACCATTTCTATTGTGTTCGGGGTTCAATTATCACGACCGTCTCACATTGGCGACTTTCCTGCACGGCAACAACTTCGGAAACGCGAGCTTGGCGTGTAACATGATAAAATATTACAACGTGAATTACAGAGCCCGAGAATGGAAATGGAAATCGAAATTGGGGAAATTCGAAAATCTATTTGTTTGGTTGAACAAGGCTTATGACGTGTGTGACTCAAGCTACCACGAGATTCGTCGAAAGTATTACTTCTACAGTATGATGACGGAACAAATGATGTTCTATAGTGGTGACAAGCGTGTGAATGGAAAGCCACAACAATATCAAAATTTAAATTGGTAGTTCAATGAAGGAAAATCACAGTATTCGATGTGTATTGGACATTGGTCATTTTTTTATTATATGTAATTATTATTGTTATTACTACTTCAATGAAGGAAAATCACAATATTCGATGTGAATTGGACATTGGCCATTTTTTTATTATAATTATTATTATTATTACTACTTCAATGAAGGAAAATCACAATATTTGATGTGAATTGGTAATTTCTTATTATCATAATTATTATTATTATTATCATTATTGTAATTAACGAATGCAATGTGAAACGTTATTATTAATTATGAAATGAAAAATATAAAATAAAAAATATAAAATGAAAATAAAAAATAAAAGTAAATGCAACTTGCATTGCAACGTCAAACGTTGAACATATTCACTACGCACGTGTGCACAAGCGCATCTTTACGGCTAATCGGGCATCTAATTTTCAATTTCTTTTTCGGTTTCTCGCTTCTCGGTCCCGGCTCTACCAAAGCATCGAAGCAATCTGCGCAAAGGGCAAAGCGACCACATGGTCGAGAGAAGTATAAACAAATGAGAAGAAGCAAAAACATGCACAAACACGATTTTTCTGACTGTTTTCAAGTTTCGCTATTACAACAAATAAAAATGGCATTACCGTGACAAATAAAAATCAATTTTTTTGGTGACGCGGTAATGGCAATTTGTTTTGCCATAAGCGCGACACTTGAAAACGTGATTTGTAATGTTCGCCCTTATAACAAAAAAAATTGTCATAACCGCGACACCAAAAAATAATCTTTTCAGCTGTCGCGGTAATGTCATTTTTGTTTGTTATAATAGCGAATGGGCTAAGGAAATGTTTTGCCACAAACGCGAATTCGCGGTTATGACAAAAATAAAAGACGTTCGCGGTATTGTCATTTTTTTTTTCATAACCGCGAATCCAATACAAAGTTCGGTTTCGCGCTTATTTTTAAAATAGTTCGCGGCTATGGCAGGCGCGGTTATGGCAGTACACCCAAGATGGACATGTTCGAGTTGTTGTTGTAAAAACAAAAAATGGAATTTACGAAACTTAGTATATAAGAATAAAAGTTTTGCAAATTGAAATAGCAATACTTTGGGAGGAGAATGTTTTGAAAAAAACATTAATTTGAATTTAAACTGTAAGCATAAAATGTAAAACATCGATACTGCACTAAATACATTATTGCATATCGATAGCTTAAAATTTAAGTAAGTATCGCGAATATCGATTCTTTTGAGTATACATATATGTACTTTTCAATTGGACGCCGAGTTGTTGCCGCGCAGTGAATGAAGTAAGACGCGATTGATTTGTTAAATTATTCGAGTTGGCAGCGCTGATACGTACGCCCGAAAAATTTGACGTGTACTTATATAAACAAGTAATAATTAAATTAATAAAATATATGAACAAGTCCACGTTTGTGGCAATTTCTAATTGAACAGTGAACATAAGTACTTATGTAATAAAACATTTATTTATTTATTTTTACACTGTATGCTTAAAGTTTAAAACTAAAGCTACAGAGAGGAGGACAGCCATAGCTACTAAGGCTTTCGGCTGGTTCTTATTGAGATCTTATCATATAACAATTTGTTAACTATTAAATTATTTTAAGGATTTAGAAGTAAGTATATAATAGCTGAACACAATTACAATAATTAAGATCTAATTATGATATACGGTATAATGAACTAAAGCTACAAAAGTTTTATAACTTTGGTTATTTTGAGAAATTTAATGATATTTAAATGAAAACAATATTAAATACGGCGATACGCATTGCGTTAGGAGCATTTTGCTCAACACCAATAAGCAATTTATACTTTGAGGCAAACGTTGCGACACTTGAAATAAGAACCAAACAGGTACAAACTAAATTATTTAATACTATAGTCCATTCATTTGATTCTCCGCTTAAGCAAATAATAGAAAATATAACAACTAAAAACAGTAAAAAATATAAAAACTCTACCATTCAAAAATGCATAAACATCTGTTCGATGCTAAACATCAAACCTTCTCTAAATAAAACAGGTCCTAAGGCAGACCCCCTTGGCATCTCAAAGAGGACGCTATTGACACACAACTTAAAGCGTTCCACAAATCCTCTACGTGTAAGGATATATACATACAAAAATTTCCTAAATCTATTATTTAGGAGGTTTTTGGATTTGGGCTCGGCAAGAAGGTGTGTTAAATTTTGGCTCTGAATATTATTTCGATGAGTTTGCATTCATTTAGAATGTGGTCTATTGTTAGAGTAGCATCAGTGTCGCAAAATGGGCAGTGATTATTGCTGCGCTGTAAAAAACGGTACTCGTGTGTTAATCTTGTGTGTCCGAGACGTAGTCTAATAAGTTTGATTTAATGCTTTCTTGGCAGTTCAATAATTTCTTTTTGTTTAAGATAATTGTCAATATTTTCATTGTTTCGGTTAAGATTTTGGTACCAGATTGAAGTGCGGTGTATTAAGTCTGTGTTCTTGTTGAGGAATAATTTTTTAACATGTCTATTAATGTCTGTTTGGTTTATATTTGACGATGTGATTAGTGGAGATATTGTTGCCTTTTTTGCTGTCTCGTCAGCATATTCATAACCTCCTATACCGACGTGACTGGGAACCCACAATATTTTAATTTTTGGGTAATGTTTTATTAACAGCGTTCGAATGGTAGCTGGATAGAAAGAATAGTTACCCACATTCTCTATGGATTCAATAGCTGATAATGAGTCAGAGCATATCATTATTTTTCCAGGCATTTTAGTTGCAATGTTTACTGCTTCAAGTATAGCGATTGATTTGTTAAATTAAATAAAATTGTCAAGCCGCTAAATATAAGTTTGCTTTGTCAATAATAAATATTATAATTAAGCACAACTGTCAATGAGTATAAATTATTAAGTGGTGCTGATCCCTCGAATTCTACTTCGATCAAAATTGGGTCGATTGAGCCGGATAGGCAATAATTACATATATTAATACAGGTAAATTCCAACAAAGCTCCTTTGAGCAACAACAGCAGGCGTTAAGGATATGATCAATACTAATGGTGGTATTTAGGTTGCAAGAGTGGCATTTATCGTTTGCGTTTCTCTGAAAACGATGTTCGTGGGTTAGTTTTGTGTGACCAAGACGAAGCCTTACTATTTTAGTTTGTTCTTTTCGGGGAATGTGTTTTAAGTGATCCGTATTGCTTTGGGTGCATGCAAGAGATTTATACCAACTTGATGTAAGTTGATATAAATTCGTGTTTGAATTATTGAAGGTTTGGCTAATATATCTATTAATGTCTTTGCGATTTAGATTTATCGTTATGAATGATGGTGATGTTGTTGCTCTTTTGGCTGCCTCATCAGCTAACTCATTTCCTCTTATGCCAACATGACTAGGGACCCAAATGATTTTAATTTATGGGTAGTGTTTTATTAGTAGTTCCCTAATTTTTTCTGCGCAAACAGAACAGTTGCTTGTATTTATTATCGAATCAATTACAACGAATCAGAGCATATGCAATTGTGTATTATGGGACCACAACCCCGTTTGCGTAGTTGTTCACTGATTGTATGCATTCCGACATTTTCAAAAGCTTTCGCAAAATCTAAAGATATGATTGAATATGTGCCTTTTTGACTTAAGAGCTCTGTTAATAAGAGACAATCTTGAACAGATTTCCCTTTTCTAAGGGACTGACTATTTAATAGTTTGTTTGAAGTAACAAACCACCATAGTCGCTTAGAAATGATTTTGTCTAGAACTTTAGATATGCACGGATTAAGGAATATTGGTCTATATGATTGTTTACTTGTCTTATCTAGGTTTGGAACAATTGTGCTTGTTTTATATGTTTTATCATTGAGTAGTCAATTTTGTCATAGCCAGGGGTGTGACCTTTAAGACTATATAAGGCTGTATTAAATTCAAGTATTGATATTTCACTTTCCATAAAGGCTGATGAACTTTGAGGTGAACTTTGGTTCAGAAAGTTAGTGTTGCGAGAATTCGCTTCCGAACTTTCAGAGCACTTGCCGCAGTAACAATTTAGGTTTATTTGCAATATTTATTAATCAAGAAACGTGTTTAAAATAAATGGGTGTTAGAAATGAACAATAAGCAATGCCACTACGGACAAGAAATACGCTTTAAAAAAAATACGTCTGCTTCTCTCGCTTAGACGATTGCCACAGAGAGTACAAAATAGACAGAGGCGAAAATTCTCTCCGAGCTTTTTTTCCCGCTGAAACATTATCCAACGACTTGGGCTCGTCTGGGGTAAAAGCAAAATCAAACACAAAATGTGCTTTGTGTTAATGTTTCTTCATTGACTTGGGCTCGGTAAAAGCAAAAGTAAAGGCAAGCATTGGCTCGTTTTGTATTGTGTTGTGTTGCGTTGCGACGTTTTTGCGTGGACTTAGGCTCGATCAAACCAAAAAGGCAAGCATTGGCTACCCTAGGTTATGATAAGTATTTTATATAAATCTACAATAGATTCTAGACCAGCGGTCGGCACGGCCTATGCACGCGAGCATAGGTATTAGCGACGTCGCACAGTGGCACGGCAGCCGCAAAAGCGTTGCAAAAATCGATTTTGCGATGAAATCATTTTGCAAAAGTAATACATGCATCTTATTTAGAATTTCCCAGGGATCAAGAAAATTCACTTCAAATTCAACTCCGATAAATAGTTTAGTTGCTACAGCCGCTCAAAGTGTAGTATATTTTCAACTTTGAAAAAAATCTGAATTTTTTGAATAAAAGTGCGTGTTTAAGATCGTTTTGTAAAAAAACTACGCAACCAATCCATATTTTCTTCGATTCTATGAAAAGGTATATGAAATTTTAACATAAAAGAGAAAAAAATGACTTCGTATCTTTTCTGGTTTTTTCAATACTTCCGTGTACCTGAACCACTATATTTGGACCACTTTTTCAACTTTGGAAGAAAATAATTCAAATTATATTTTTTACATTTTTTAGTTTTAACATAAATACGTTTGTTATCAATTTATTTACATTCTCTATAAATTTTGTGTCCGCCTTAATCCAGCTGTGGCTGTAAGGCCACTAGAAGTGCAGAAACCCAAATAAAAAAAATGCTACCGCAGGTAAAAGAAGAAGAAGAACACGCAGTAGATGCATCCACTAAATTAAGAGATGTTTGCCTTTATTTGTACTTGACAATAAAAAAGCATCTACCTGTGACATTTCAAAAAAGCAAGATTAATTATTATTAAGAGAAATGCAAATTCTTTGCATTTTTAGGTAGTTGAACCGAAAACATACGGATAGGGATGTAACCTTTCCCTTTATAATGCTAGGTACCAACTAAAAAACATTAAATGTAACTACATTTTTACCTGTTACGCGTTTTGTGAATTGAGGATTAAACCTTGTATATATTTGCCTGAATATTTCCAAAATTTGGATAATTCCTTATTTAAAGAGGGAAATCTGGAATTTGGTACTTCACCATTGCATGCCAGAATTAGATGCATGGAGTTTATTTTGAAGCCTGCATACACTTTTCCGCAAGTTAACGAATCCTTTGAAGACAACACACCAGACAAAGAAAAAAAAATATCAGGAAAAGCAAAATTCAAGACGATTTCTTTAATCGACTTGGACTGATAGTCGACCGCCCCAAATATGGATATGGTAACTCAAACGATGGAAACTCATCACGAAAATTCTTTGCAGGAAGAAAAATGACAACAGAAAAAACTGGAGTAGATGATGAAATTATCAAAAGATTGGGTGTAATTTTAAACATTATGAACTGCAAGGAAAACATTAACGGCAGCAAATAATGAATATGCCACCAAGACTGCAGAGCTGTTAATGGAAAAATATCCAGGAAAGAAACTGACTCCTACGCTTCACAAAATTTTGGCACATGGCCAAAATATAATTGAATATCATTGCCTACCCATTGGGGAGATGTCAGAAGAAGCCCAGGAATCGAGAAACAAGGATTATAAAAAACTCAGAGCTATGAATACATGTAAAATATCACGATCAAGGGAAAACAAGGATCTTTTTAATATGTTAGCAGCCTCTTCAGATCCACTAGTTTCATCCCTTAGAAAAGTGAGATCCAATATAGAATTAACAAGTAGTTATTCAAAAGAAATGTTAAGTCTTTTGGATATTCCTTCAAATGTAAATATGGATGATTATTTTACAAAAAACTACTGATAAGACAAATTATATAACATATTATAATAAAGAAGCATTGTTAAATTAAATTTATTGACTGAAATATAAAATAATGAACAAAAAAATTTATCAGCAAAATTTCTTTATAAATGAAAAAAAAAATATTTAGGTACATATTTTTCAATGGCAAATGTTGCACAGGCAACAAAATCCAACTTCCACAACATATTGCCTAGCTCACAGAAATCGTGTCACAATGCATGGGTACTTGTTTTAAAGCCTGAACATTTTTCTTTCAATTAAAATTTAATTCATAAAAATATTTCAATTGGTTTAGAAAATATGAAAAAAATATGTACATATATATTTTTCGATGGCAAATAGTGCAAAAGCTACAAAATCCAACTTCCACAACATATTGCGCAGCTTTCAGATATCGTATCATCATGTATGATTACTTATTTAAAAGCCTGATCATTTATTTGTCTTTCAACAACAATTTATTTCATTAAAATATGTCTATTGGTTTAGAAAATATGATTTTTGCAACGTTTTTTCGGCTTCTGTGCCACTGTGCGTCGACACACGTCATGTGTTATACACAAAACGCATGCATGTGTGCGTGCTTTTGTACTGAAATTTTTTCTGCCGCAGTGACGTATTGCGACGCTGACGTTCCCTGCAGGAAAAAAATTAGTCCCGAACTGGTTCCGAACCACCCCAACGGTGAAACTGTGTGTCCCAAACCTAGTATGATTGAATGCGGCCAACTAGTGCTGGAAGTAATATCGATGTTTAATCGATGCATCGATATATTTTTAATTTTTTTGATCATCGATGTTTTTATTTCGATTTTTGATTATCGAATAAATCCCATTACTAAGAAAAAGACAAACTATAAGCGAGGTGAGTAATTTGCGCAGAAATGTTTTTAATTAAAATAGCTTATTAAATAAATAATATTTATTATTTTAACAGAAAGATATTGTTGTTGGCAGGCCAATGGAAAAGAAGAATGTTTTAAAAAATTCAAATGGCAAAGGTAAATATGTATATAATTTTAGTCAATCTTAATTTTGCAAGCTGCATGTGTGAGCTTATTTCATCAGAAGTTTGATTTTTATGTATACAGACGCCAAAAATGCCGACTCGATTGACTTGGACGACAGTGACAATGAAAAAGAAACCCCACTCAAGAGGACAAAATATGGCCAATCAATGGAATGAAATTTTTTTAAAAAATCAGCGGATGGAAAATCTGCAATGTGCATTAAATGTAATAAATCATACAAAACTTGCGGTAATACTACAAATATGTTAACGCATTTGATTCGTATGCATAACAACTTAACAGTTGACAAATTACCACAGGCGCCCGGTACAATTACGCGCTATTTAGAAAATAAATACGATAAAACGTCTATTAGGAAAAGGAGCCTTGACAGCGCACTAACGAATTTCATTTGTTCAGACTTGCGACCATTGTCGATTGTTGAAAACAAAGGTTTTCGCCATTTGATTAAAACATTGGATCCTCGCTATGACCTGCCGTCACGTACTACAGTAAGAGATGTGTTGATGGCAAACCTTTTTAATGATATGAAATCGAAATTAAAGATCATTCTCGAGGATGTAAAGCATTGCGCAGTGACTACAGACTGTTGGACATCAAGGGCAAATGAAAGCTACTTAACGGTCACTTGCCAGTTGAAGAGTGCAGTTCTGTCTACAAAAAAACTGCTTGATGAGACAAATCACTCGGCGGCCAATGTATCAAGCACATTGCAAGATATCCTGAGTGAATGGCAAGTTTTCGATAAAGTGATTGCTATTGTTACGGACAATGCCAAGAATATGGTCAAAGCATGTGAGCTGATTGAGAAAATGCACGTTCCATGCTTTGCACATTCCATCAACTTAATGGTTCAAGGCTGTCTGGCGCAAAACCATATCAAGCAAATTTTGGCTAAGTTCAAACGCATAGTTAGCTTTTTTAAAAGCAGCACAGTTGCTTATGCCAAATTTAAATAAGCCCAGGAGATAGATAACCCATACAGTTTGAAACAAAAGTGTCCCACTAGATGGAATAGTGCCTTCTACATGATAGAACGCATTTTGTTGACAAAGTTGGCAATGGATAAAGTACTACTAAACACTCCAAAAGCATTGTTGCCGTTGTCCGCTGATGAAGTCCTAATATTAAAAGATTTGAAGAAAGTTTTGTCACTATTCGAGCACGCAACTTTGCAAACTTCGTCAAGCCATTTAGTGACCGTGTCAATGATTATACCCAGAGGTGGGCACGAAAAATAACGGAAAGAGCACTACAACAACATCAAGAAAAAGGTCGAAAAATGGATGCTCGAGTAGGGCCATAAAAATCGCACACTGTGTGTATTTTGTTTTTGTAATTTTCTGCGAGTCGAGCGAAGGCACACATTGTGTGTATTTTGTTTTTGTAAACTCGGCGCGTCGCCGGCGATCTGCTTGTGCGTGTACACTGAACGAAATTTTGCAACACATTGAAAGGAACAGAAAAGTCATATGAGTTTATATGACAATTTTAATTTACCAAAAAAATTACTCGGTCTTACAGTTGCCAAATTAACTATATTTCTGTGCTCAGTGTACTTGTGCGAATTTTTCGTCCGCGAGCACCAATAAAAACTACCGTTACGGTCTAAAAGGGATGCTCGAGTAGGGCCATAAAAATCGCACACTGTGTGTATTTTGTTTTTGTAAAATTCTGCGAGTCGTGCGATGGCCCACACTGTGTGTGTTTTGTTTTTATAAGTTGCTGCGAGTCGAGCGAAGGCACACATTGTGTGTATTTTGTTTTTGTAAACTCGGCGCGTCGCCGACGATCGTAATAAAAAACAACCGTTACGGTCGCCCATGCATCCTCGAGTTCGGCCATAAAAGCGCACACTGTGTGCATTTTGTTTTTGTAAAATTCTCGGTTTTTTGCGTGTGCGTCTGGCTGACGCCACTTACAAGACATAACGGAAAGAGCACTCGGTGCAAAAAGAGCCAAGGCGTTTTTTGTACCAAGTGCTCTTTCCGTTATGTCTTGTCAGTGGCGAAAGATAGGCGCACAAGCAAAAGTGCTCTTTCCGTTATTTTTCGTGCCCATCACTGATTATACCTGTAGTGTGCGGACTTTTACATAGCTTAGAAAATACTAAAGAAAGTCTTAAAACTCCTGAAGGGAACGAATCATGTGCTTTTTTAATAGAGGGCATTAAACAACGTCTGTGCCAGTACGAAAATCGGACAGTTACTCCTGTGTCAACATTATTGGATCCACGTTTTAAAAAAGAAGGCTTCTTGTCAGATATTAATGCAACAGAAGCTGAAAAATTTCTGAAGAACGAGTTATCTTTACTCAACAATACCTTTTGCGCATCATCACATCATCCTACCATTCGCCTGCCAACAGCAGCATCCACGTCGCAGACACTTTTCGCTTTTTTAGACAAACAAAAAAACTCAAAAGATCCGAAATAGTAGCGTTGACTTAATTTTGGCATTTCAACAATATTTTAATGTCGAAAACTTAGATTCAAACATGTGCCCATTGAATTACTGGAAGGTAATACTTTTTAAAGTTATATGCGCTTGAATAAAAAATTAACAACCTTTTCATTATAGAACTCAAAAGATGACGCTTTTAGAACATGTACAAAAAAATACCTCTGCAACATCCACAGAAAGCGAGCGCTTGTTTAGTTAGGCTGGCAATGTAGTGAGCGACAAGCGAAGTTCGCTTGAATCAAAAAACGTTGACATGATGTTATTTACTAACCATAATGAATGGATCTCAAAGAACATTTTTTTTTTATATCTCACAGGCTCTCAAAAAAAAGTGGTATACATGTGACAAAGGCACCCCTTATGGACTTTGGGCAGCTGAATCAGAAGCCCAAAATACCCCCGAACCAATCATTCTTAGATATATCAAAATTATCTCGTTTTATTGTTATAGTTTTATAGTGGTTATCTATAACCCATGTGTTTTTTGGACTTCGGATTTGGCTGCACAAAATCTATAAGGGATGCCTCTGTCAAGTGTTACGTTTACACCACTTTTTTTATGTCCTGTATTATATTTTACCTTTGTTGTATAACCTTTTGGATTGTTATTTATTATTTCTTTGCTTATTTTTCTATGAAATGTAATTAATTTTGAAATGTATATTATGAAAATATAGTTATCTCTTGGTTTGTTTGTTAATTCCATTTTATTATTTGAAAACTTATACAGCCAAAACAACAGATAGCCCACTCTCAATTAATTTAAGCATTAAAAAAATGCCCGCCACATGTACTTCGATGTATCGAAAAATCGATGATCGAAGTTTAAAAATATCGAAATCATCGATGTTGGCCAACATCGATGTTTCTCCAGCACTATTAACAACCATTATACGTATTTTGCCTGTGTTGCTACTGCTTTGTTTTCATACTTGCGCGCGCACAACAGCACACATTTGCGAATAAGAATAAGCAGACGAGATCAAAACAAAAACGGCAGCCAACAGCTGACTGCACACATTTTCTTTCATTCTCTTCGTTTCACAAACGCACACAAAAGCAATTCAAATGTAAACGCTGAAACCGTCATGATTTTCTGCGCCACCGAGTACTTTTTGTGCCAGTGTTCGTCTCTATCAGTTTGATACTCCTTGAATAAATATGTAGGAATAGCAGTTGACAGCGCATCAGCTGACAATTATAAGTAAGCGAGTTGGCAGGTTAATAAAGAGTAAGCGAGTTGGCAGGATGAGAGTAATAAAGAGAATTGGAGAGTTTGGCAGCGTAAGAGTCAGATGTGTGTTGCGCAAAACTGAATAAACGAGGTC
Source organism: Chymomyza costata (assembly GCA_018150985.1). Lineage (NCBI taxonomy): Eukaryota > Metazoa > Arthropoda > Insecta > Diptera > Drosophilidae > Chymomyza > Chymomyza costata. Next base: position 752,466 of record JAECWU010000380.1, on the reverse strand, counting down.
ATGTTACCATTTGAGTTACAAAATAATGAAGAGATTAAAAAATGAAGTAAAAACTATCAGGCGTGCTCTCCTGAATCCGAATAAGAACAATTTATGCGGATTCGTTTTGAATCCGAATGTTTGGTGCTCCCATTTCCACCGATCCGAATTTTTTTGTTGCAAGTGGAATTAAAACGAATCGTCAAAATAGTATTAAAAAAGCACAAATTTTATATTGAAGTAATTTTTTGTATATGCCTTGATATTATTAGATTCTATTTATGCTAACTTTAATTTGCATATTAGCTGCTAACTATTTTTAATAATTTTTTTCCTGACACAACCCAAAAATAGCATACACAAGCTAAAACGAATTTTCGTTTTGTTTGTGCATGTGTGTGTATCAAACATGCACACATGGCCGATAAATGCGACAGGGCTCCCGCGTTACAATTTTAAAAAATTAAATTTTCCCTTGTAACAAAAATAGTTAAATCGTGTTTAATTTTAATAAACATTGTTGCTAAATTAATATTTTTGTGTAATTTTATTTAAAAAATAAAATAATAATGAACTAGCTATATATTAATGAAAATTAAATTTAAACAACATGTACTAATAAAAAGGTGCAAAACTACGGCAGCTATGTCAGCTAATTTGTATCAAACAAAAAACATTTCGCGCCAACAAGCACAATGTAATATAATCAAAAGAATTTAATGATAAAAAATATATTTATTGCAGGGGAAAAAAAAGCCGTGAGTAGGACATGATTCTTCCATTATTTTACGCCTTCTTTTAGCTTCAAAAGAAAGGTGTTCTAGATTTCGATTCCGATAAGAGTCGACTCGTTTTGAAAAGTTTGGCTCGCAGCTGTCGAAATGAAAAGTATTTGGCTTTGTTTACTTAAATAAACGCATTAATGCCACTAAAATTTATTTTGTATTATTTTTTAACGCTTTAAGAAAATTTAGATGTACTCACTTGAACGAATCAAGGTAAATTTTCATTATATATTTTTATTACAAAAAATGTGTATTAAAATTGTGTGTACATGCAAAACCAAAACGAGTGGAATGAAAGTAAGGTGTTCTGTATTTAGACAAAACAGAACTTCGAAAAGTTTTGTGTTGTCGTGTTGCACAAGTCAATTCGGAGATAATTTTATTAACGGATGGCTTAAAATATGTGTTTAAAATAAATTGTACAAAATTTTGTTAATAAATTAAAAACATTTGTCTCTCAGAAATATCTTGGCAGAAAGAAAAAATAAATTAATAATGTGGATGTTCGAAAATTTGTGGCAACTCTACAAGTGAACTTATCGATAGCTGGCCAGTTGGTCAGCTGTTTTGGCCGATATGATTTTGGCGCATTTGTATTAAACAGCAATATGTAAGTAATAATTAAATGGTTTATTTGCATTTTAAATTAAATATTCTCTTTTTGAAGGGCCAAAAAACGCCAAGCAAGAAAGCATGGCCTAAGCATTTGTGAAATGCTTATGGGGAAAAAAAAATTACAGGAAAATGTAAAAGTAACTGAAGTACATAGCTGCTGCTCAAAGTAGTTTGTTGAATAAAATAAAACAAATAACTTATAAATTTGGAAAATTTGTGTGTTATTCTTATAAAATTAAAATGCGAACTACAAGCAACATAATTTTTACTACGTTTCCATTTTCAAAAGACGGCTGCTGTATGATGTCGCTGCCATTTAAATTTTGCGCCACGTAAACAAACATAAACAACACAGCTGTTTCTGGCCTGAATGGAAACGATTCGAAAACGATTCGAAGTCGATTCGAACTCATTCGAAATCTAGAGCACCATTTGTCGGAATGCACTCGTTATATCTTTTCAAAACGAGTCGAAATCTAGAACAGGCCTGATAGTGTTGTTCAAATATCGCTATGGCTACCCAGGCTCTACAAATATGTTACTACTTTTTACACTTTAACAACATCTTTGATTCTTAATGAATAATATATGTATAACAGTTTTTTGATTTTTTAAAAGATAACCGATTTCTTGCGCTTGAGTGATTATTAAATTATTAAATTACATTTTACACTTTTACTTTAATATGCACCACAATTCATCATCATCATCAATTGGCCATTACAACCTTGGGTCGGTCTTGGCCGCATCCAGAAGCCTTCGCCAGTCGTTCCTGCTTTGCGCGCACTGACGCCAGCTGGAAATATCAAGCCTACCCAGGTCAATAGAAACCTGATCTTTCCATCTCAGAGGAGGTCTACCTCTTCCGCGCCTACCACCAGTGGGAACCGATTCGAAGGCTTTTTTCGCTGGAGCATCATCATCCATTCTCGCCACATGAACTAGCCAACGCAGTCGCTGCAACTTAATGCGCTTGACTATGTCTATGTCGCGGTATAGCTCATACAGCTCGTCGTTCCATCGTTAACGGAGAGGGACCAAAGATCTTACCCAAAATTTTTCTCTCATTGCTCGTCATCGTCCATGATTCTGCGCCATACATAAGGACGGGTATTATGAGCGTTTTATAAAGAGTTGTTTTCGTCCTGCGAGAGAGGGCTCGACTTCTCAATTGCCTACTTAGCCCAAAATAGCACCTGTTGGCAAGAGTAATTCTACGCTTGATCTCAAGGCTGACGTTGTTTTTAGTGTTTATGCTGGCTCCTAGGTAGACAAAATCCTCTACTACTTCGAAGGTGTAGCTATCGACAGTTACATGTTGCCCAAGACGCTGAGAGGGCTTCTGTGTCGACAAGACATTTTGTTTTGTCCTCGTTCACCGCAAGACCCACTCGCCTTGCTTCTTCATTAAGCTTGGAAAATGCAGCATATACGGCGCGGTTGTTGCGACCAATGATGTCGATATCATCGGTATAAACTAGTAGCATGACACTCTTTTGCCCCAATATCGTGCCAGTGCGATGGATTTCTGCTGCACGTATAATTTTTTCCAGCATACTGTTGAAGAAATCGCAAGATAGAATGTCTCCTTGTCTGAAACCTCTTTTGGTATCAAAAGGCTGGGAGAGGTTCGCACCGAGCTGGAAGTGGTTTGTAGCGTCATTCTGCAAAGCCCAATTAATTTTGCAGGGATACCAAATTCAGACATAGCATCGTACAAGTGACAATAGTGACTAATAATGGTGTCAAAGGCGGCTTTGAAATCGACTAGCAGGTGGTGTGTGTCGATTTGCTTTTCCAGGGTTTTCTCTCGGATTTGCCGTACTGCGAATACCTGGTCAATGGTGGACTTACCAGGTCTGAAGCCACACTGATAAGGTCTAATCAGTTGGTTGACGGTCGGCTTCAATTTTTCACACAGGATACTGGCAAGGACCTTGTATGCGATGTTAAGTAGAGATATTCCACGGTAGTTGGCGCAGATCGTTGGATCCCCCTTTTTAAGTATTGGACAAAGAACGCTTAGAATCGAATCACTCCGCATGCATTATTCCGACCATATTCTGCATAGGAGCTAGTACATGCGCTTCATGAGCTCCTCGCCGCCAGCCGAGCTCTGCTGGTAGGCCATCAGCACTGGCAGCTTTGTTGTTTATGAGCCGCTGGATGGCTGTTTTGACATCGGTATAGTCGGGCGGTGAGACGATAATTCCATCGTCAGTCTTGTATCTTCTGGACCACTTTCCGTGTTGGCTGAACTGCTGTCACCGTTAAGCAGCTTCGAAAAGTGATCTCTCCACTAAGCGTGCTTTGGACGTCTGTTACTAGATTCCCTACGGCGTCTTTGCAGGAACTGACCCCGGTCTTAAAACCTTGAGTAAGGCGCGTTACTTTTTGATAAAATTTTCGGGCCATATTTCTGTCATGCATCTCTTCCATTTCCTGACACTCGCGCCTCTCCGCCTCTCTTTTCTTGCGCCTGAAGATACATTTCTCTGCTCGTCTCTTTTCTTTGTAGCGCTCCACAAGAGTCCGCGTAGCAACTGTTCGCAGTGTTGCCTGGTAGGCCGCGTTTTTCTCTGCCGCGCGACACTCGTCATCGTACCATGAGTTGCGAATCGGAAGACAGGGGCCAATAATGTCATCCGCAGCGGTACGCAACGAGTCGGAGATATGCACCACAATTAGTGATGTAAAAAAGTATTGGAGCATGTCTAGATTATAAATCAGCAGATATGCACATCACTAACCAGAATCAGTTGATTTAAAACAACCGCATTTCGAGGCATTGTCGACATTTTCGACGTATTGTCGACATTGTCACACTGTCGAGAATTTAAAACGACGCGTAGTAGAACAACACTGATCTTGGGTGCTGCGTATTAGCACACATACATACATATATTTGCGCTAAGGAATTTCAGCTTGTGGTGAAATTCAAACACATCCATACATACAAGCGTCGTGTACGAGAAAACTGATGAAATTACGCAGTAAAAAAGTCAGCAATTTGATTCGAGCCAAATGGATGGAAATTCGACTCCGACTCCAAAAGGTCAATCAAATTTAGAGGATGAGCTGGGATCCGACAAGCAAAATACAATCATCGTGGTAGTAATACCGCTGTGCCGTAACAGCTAGGCTAACGGAAGTGCGACTATAACCTCCAAGTGGTAACTACCGGTAACACACTTCTCAGTAAGGTCATGTCTCTGCTGAGAGTGTGGCTAATATAGTTGGGCTAAGAGAGAAAACTCTACACAAACCCCAATCCAAGGTGGAACAGCGTATGCCGATGGATGAATGGCTAGAGGGTATCTAGTCGATAATATGCGAACTTGGGGCGCCCAGGCAAGGCCCCATTTAATTAAGAGCCTTACTGCGTCACCGGGGCACTGGCGCAGTGGACCGACATTCCCCTTTACTCGTGGGACCAAAAATGAACACTTTTAACAACACAAACACTGGCGAGAGCGGCCAAAACAGCTCACAGCAAGAGGCCACTAGACCTCAACAAATGGAGGTAGAGCAACCTTCCACAGGCGCGAGCCAAGAAGATGCCCCTCAAAGCCCGATAGGCACGGCACCACCTGCAGAGAGGCCTAAAAAACTCAGTGGAGCGGGCAAAAAGAGGTTCGTGTACCTCCTAAAAAAAGGGCTTAGCAAAGAGGAGGCTTATACTAAAGCGTTGCACCCTATGCCAACAAAGGGAGAACAAGCCACTCCTGGCCCCAAGAGACAGAGGTCCAATGAAACGACCCCTCAAGAGGCTACTATTAACAAGCGGGCCAGAGAGGATCAACCCTCTACTTCCAAGGCCGCAGCAGCAGCAGAAACACCCGCATCAAGACCAACGGATGCGGTAAAGAAGCCAACAGAGGCCAGCATCACAGCCAAGAAGAGGCAGCCCACTGCCTCCTATAAGGATGTGGTGTCTGGCATCAAAATGGCAGTTTTAGCAAGGGACTACCCAAATACGCCCCTGACAACGGAGCAAATGACCTCCATACAGAACCTCATTCTGGACAGAATAGTAGAGGAGAAAGAACAGGCCATAAAACCTGCTTTCCTAGGCGCTACATATAAAGCAGGATATCTAGTCCTGCACTGTAAAGATAGCGCCTCATCAGAATGGTTAAAGGCGATCATCACAACGGCACCACCTTGGGAAGGAGCCTCACTGTGGGCCACAGAGGAATCCAAAATTCCTCACTCAAGGATCGCAGTGGGGTACTTCCCTAACTCTCAATCCCTAGAAACCTCTAGGATATTGAATTTAATACAGGGGCAGAACAAAGGCCTCTACGTCGAGACGTGGCGTACACTGAAAAGAGCCGAAAGAGGCTCTAATGTCACTCTGGTCCTGGCGGTGGACCAAAAATCAGCAGCCAGCCTGATCGAGTCGGCGGAAAAGGTCAACTTCCGTTTTGGCCAAGCGACTATACGGCTAAAAACTGCGCCCGTCAATGCAGACGCATTGGCGGACAAAACGGATGCAGTAGAGCTGGAAGAAGAGGACGAAAGTACTCCATCCACTCCTGACCCCGCTAACACAACATGAGGTGCATCCAGGCAAATCTTCACCATGCTAAGGCTGCAACAGCCGAACTAAGCAGAAGGTTTGCCGGTGGAAACATCAACATAGGGCTAATCCAAGAGCCCTGGATACACAGAGGCAGAATAACAGGCCTCAAAATACCAAACACACAGGTAATCTTTGACGTTGGTGCAGCCAAACCAAGGGCTGCACTTGTCATTGATACCAATATTAAATTTCTGCCATTTACAAAATTTATGAATGGCGACACAGCAACAGTGCTCGTTGAAGCAGTCTCGGGTGGAAAGAAAATAGAGGTTGTCATAACCTCAGCTTACTTTCCAGGAGACATCAACGAAGCACCACGACCAAATATTGTAGGTCTAGTGGAATACTGTAGAACACAAAGTAAGACCTTAATAATAGGCTGTGATGCAAATGCGCACAACATAATCTGGGGCAGTACAGATACAAACCTTAGAGGTGAGACACTCATAGAATTCCTTCTACAAACCAACTTAGGCATTGCAAACAGGGTTAATAAACCAACCTTTGAAAACGCCATACGACAAGAGGTTCTTGATCTCACACTCATAACAAATAATTCACTAGATATGATCACTAACTGGAGAGTCTCTGACGAGGACTCTATGTCTGATCATAAACACATATTCTTTGAAATAAGGGGGTTAACCAAGAGCTTAATGCTCTACAGAAGCCCGCAAGCAACTAACTGGGAGAAATACCCAGAATGTCTAGAATCTAGACTAACCAGAAGCACGCTTTCCCCAAAATCGATAGAGGAACTGGATGCATCAGTCGAAACACTGACCGACTCCATAATATCCTCATATCACGAATGTAGCCCACTCAAGGTAAAATCCTCAACGAAGAGGGTTCCCTGGTGGAATAAAGGACTTGCCAAGCTGCGCCAAATAGCAAGATCCAAATTTAACGATGCAAGGAAGAACAACACATGGGAAGATTATAGAGAATCCCTTACACTATATAACAAAGAACTAAGGAAGTCAAAAAGGAACTCATGGAAGAAATTCTGTGAAGAACTTAATGACGTCCCGAACACTGCTAGAATACAAAAATCATTGTCAAAAGGGGTAACTAATCCCATTGGCACACTAAAGGCACAGGATGGTACCTTCACAAACTCTTTCACCGATACACTAGAGCTTCTCCTTAAAACTCATTTCCCTGACTGTAGGCTTAACGCAACCAATGACAATGCTCAAGGGGCATTAACCTATAACAATAACAGGGCAACAACTTCTAACATTACAAATATAGTCACCTTTGAAAGGGTAGAATGGGCCATAAGCTCGTTCAAACCCTTCAAATCACCAGGACCTGATGGTATATTTCCAGCCCTAATCACTAAAGGGACAGTAAGACTTATATGTATCATGGTTCAAATATTCAGATCTAGCCTAACGCTGGGATACGTTCCAAAGATATGGCGAGAGGTTAAGGTAATTTTTCTACCAAAGGGAGGAAACAAACCCCCAGAATCTCCCAAATCCTACAGACCGATCAATCTAACGTCTTGCATGTTAAAAACCATGGAATAGATTATAGACTGCTACCTAAGAGAAGAGACAATTTGCCTATCAAAAAGGCAAGTCAACAGCCACAGCACTTCATACAATTGTTCGAGATATAGAAAAGGCGCTAATCCTAAAGGAAGTTGCCCTATGTGCATTTATGGACATTGAGGGGGCTTTCGATAACGCGAACTTTAAAGCAATAGAACTGGCACTCTCCAGCAGAGGAGCAGATCCAGCGATAGTAAAATGGGTATGCAATATGCTTAACCAAAGACAGATCACAGCATCTTTAGGGCTAGCCGTGCTTACTGTTAAAGCTGTAAAAGGATGTCCGCAGGGGGGGGTACTCTCACCACTGCTATGGTCCTTAATAGCTGATAACCTAATAGCGACCCTCAACAGCAAAGGGTACAAAATAATCGGATATGCAGACAGCATATCTGTAATTATTACAGGCAACCATGAAAGGACCTAGTCTGGTTACATGACGACTCGCAAAAATGGTATACAGATGGATCCAAAACGCTTCACGGTGTAGGAGCAGGAATAGTGGGCCTCAGACAACACAAATCAATAACACTAAGCACTGCGAAACTGTACGCTATAATAGAAACTGTGGAGATCCTTTCTAAAAGAGGACTCAAGAGAGTTAAGATCAAAATACTCTCAGACAGTCAATCAGTCCTCAAAGCACTGAAAAGCTACACATTCACTTCTAAAGTCCTTACAGAGTGTAACAATGCACTCAACCAACTGGCCACCCACAACCAAGTTTCATTGATTTGGGTGCCCGGTCACGAAGGACACGAAGGCAATGAAAAGGCGGACCTTTACGCCAAGAAGGGTGCGGAAAAGCCATTTATAGGCCCCACTCCCTTTTTCGGCTTCAATAAAAACAGTATTAAACATGAGACCAAGAAATGGACTCAACAAAAAATTACGGAATACTGGAATGGCATTGAGGGCCTCAATCATTCCAAAAAATTCCTAAGCTTCGATGCAAAAGAGCGACCACTACTCTCACTCTAAAAAGACAAAGTCTAAAGACACTCACTGGAGACCTAACGGGCCACTTCGCCTGCAAAAAACACCTACACAGAATAGGTCTATCAGATTCAGATACTTGCAGATTCTGCTGTGATGAGGAAGAGTCCATGGAACACCTGATCACAAATTGTGAAGAACTATGCCACAGGATACAAAATTTTAGGGGCGCACCTACTAGAAGATGCAGACCTACAGAAGCTCCCTGTGAAGGAGCTGGTCAACTTCCTCGACATACTAAGTGTCTAAACACAAAGGGGTGCACAATAGATCAAATTGGTCGCAGTGCATAAATTCCTCTCCCTTTTCTTATTTTTTTTTTTTTTATTTTTTATATTTTATTTTATTTTTATTATTTATTTTATTTTTTTTTTATTTTTTTTTTTTTGTTTTTATTATTTTCTTTTTTAATCATCCTATGGGGGGGTTTTTTGGTTTGGTTTGGTTTGGTTTTTTTTGGTTTTTTTTTTTTTTTTTTTTTTTTTTTTTTTTTTTTTTTTTTTGTCATTTACCAACAACTAAAAATAAAAATTTTTTTTTTTTTAAAGTCTACACCCCCCCCCCTCTGTGTGGTTTGTTTTTTTGTTTTTTTTTTTTGTTTTTTTTTTTTTTTTTTTTTTTTTTTTTTTTTTTTTTTGGGAACAAAATTAATTTTTTTTTTTTTTTGGGTTTTTTTTTTTTTTTTTTTTTTTTTTGTTTTTAAATTAAATTTTATTTTTTTTGACCCTGCTTTAAAAAAAAAAAACACAAGAGAGGGGAAAGGGGGGGAAGAAAAAAAAGAAAAATTATATGCCCCCCCAATAGGGCCAGTCATATTTGCGCTTCCAATAGCGCGGCCGTAATCATATGCGCCTCCAATAGCTCCAGGCATATTTGCGCTTTCAATAGCGCGGCTAGAATCATATGCGCACCCAATAGCGCCAGTAGTATTTGCGCTTCCAATAGCGCGGCCAGAATCATATGCGCCTTCAATAGCGCCAGTAGTATCTGCGCCACAAACAGCGCGGCCAGAATCATATGCGCCTCCAATAGCGCCAGTCATATTTGCGCTTCCAATAGCGTGTCCAGAATCATATGCGCTCCAATAGCGCCAGTAGTTTTTGAGTTTCCAATAGCGCGGCCAGAATCATATGCGCCTCCAATAGCGCCAGTATTATTTGCGCTTCCAATAGCGCCGCCAGAATCATATGCGCCCCCAATAGCGCCAGTAGTATTTGCGCTTCCAATAGCGCCGCCAGAATCATATGCGCCTCCAACACCGCCAGTATTATTTTGCGCACCCAATAGCGCCGCCAGGTCCATATGCGCCTCCAATAGCGCCAGTGAACCATATGCGCCTCCAATAGCGTCGAGTCTAAGTACATCTTCCATGCTTACATTTGAGTTTTTTAAGCTCTGTATCGTATCGCCTTTAAGTGTATCAAGCGCAGCTTGAACTTCTTGTTTACAGATGTTTGTAAGTTTTTCTTCCATCTTGTTAACCTTGTCAGACACAGCTTTGATCATATGCATAATTTCTGTACTTTGGTCCTTTTCCATTATTTCGATGATTGTATTTTCTTTGTCGGATCCCAGCTCATCCTCTGAATCTGATTGACCTTTTTAAAACCCGAAAATTATTTAATCGGTCTTGGTCAGCATAGTAAGACTCTGTATTTAATCGATTTTGGGCTGGCCAAAAAGTATCGTGATTCACAAACTAAAAACCATATACCATACCTTCTGGTAAATGATTTAACTGGCACCGCAAGCCATGCTTCTGTTAACACACACATGGGCGGCGAGCAATTTCGACGAGATGATATGGAATCGTTGGGGTACATCTTAATGTATTTCAATCGTGGTGCTTTACCTTGGCATGGGCTAAAGACCAACACCTTGAAACAAAAAATTGAGTTGATTTCAGAGCTCAAAAAGTCCACTCCCGTGTCGGTGCTTTGCGAGTGTTATCCTAGTGAGTTCTGTGTGTATCTTAACTACTGCCGCACTTTACTTTTCGGGCAGCAACCAAATTATTTGTTTTTAAGGCGCTTGTTCCGCATGTTATTTGACATACGGCGTTATGTAAAAGATTACATATATGACTGTATCCTGCTAGAAATCCAAATCACTGCAGAGATCGATAAGGAGGAGCAGAAAAAACAGGAAGAATCATATCTGCACTTCCAATAGCGCCGGTCATATTTGCGCTTCCAATAGCGCGGCCAGAATTATATGCGCCCCCAATAGCGCCAGTAGTATTTGCGCTTCCAATAGCGCGGCCAGAATCATATGCATTTGAGTTTTTAAGATCTGTATCGTATCGCCTTAAAGCGTATCAAGCGCAGCTTGAACTTCTTGTTTACAGATGTTTGTATGTTTTCTTTCATCTTGTTAACCTGCTCAGACAGAGCTTTGATCATATGCATAATTTCTGTACTTGGGCCTTTTCCATTATTTCGATGATTTTATTTTCCTTGTCGGATCCTAGCTCATCCTCTGAATTTGATTGACCTTTTTAAAACCCGAAAATTATTTAATAGGTCTTGGTCAGCATAGTAATATAGTATATAATCGATTTTGGGCTGGCCAAAAAGTATCGTGATTCACAAACGAAAAAACGTATACCATTCCTTCTGGTAAATGATTTAACTGGCACCGCAAGCTATGCTTCTGTTAACACACACATGGGCGGCGAGCAATCTCGACGAGATGACTTGGAATCGTTGGGGTACATCTAAATGTATTTAAATCGTGGTGCTTAACCTTAGCATGGCCTAAGGACCAGCACCTTGAAACAAAAATTGAGTTGATTTCAGAGCTCAAAACGTCCACTTCCGTGTCGGTGCTTTGCGAGGGTTATCCTAGTGAGTTCTGTATATATCTTAATTACACTTTACATTTCGGGCAGCAGCCAAATTATTTGTATTTAAGGCGCTTGTTCGGCATGTTATTTGACATACAGAGTTATGTAAAAGATTACATATATGACTGGACCCAGCTAGAAATCCAAATCACTGCAGAGATCGATAAGGAGATCGATAAGGAGGAGCAGAAAAAACAAGAAGAATCATATGCGCCCTCAATAGCGCCAGTAGTATTTGCGCTTCCAATAGCGCTACCAGAATCATATGCGCCCTCAATAGCGCCAGTAGTATTTGCGCTTCCAATAGCGCGGCCAGAATCATATGCGCCTCCAACAGCGCCAGTAGTATCTGCGCCTCCAACAGTGCGGCCAGAATCATATGCGCCCCCAATAGCGCCAGTAGTATTTACGCTTCCAATAGCGCGGCCATTATCATATGCACCTCCAATAGCGCCAGTCATATTTGCGCTTCCAATAGCGCGGCCAGAATCATATGCGCCACCAATAGCGCCAGTAGTATTTGCGCTTCCAATAGCGCCGCCCGAATCATATGCGCCTCCAATACCGCCAGTATTATTTTGCGCCACCCAATAGCGGCGCCAGGTCCATATGTGCCTCCAAAGCGCCTGTAGAATCTGCACTTCCAATAGCGCCGAGCGGTCCATATGCGCCACCAATAGCGTCGAGTCTTAGTACATGCTTACATTTGAGTTTTTTAAGCTCTGTATCGTATCGCCTTTAAGCGTATCAAGCGCAGCTTGAACTTCTTGTTTACAGATGTTTGTAAGTTTTTCTTCCATCTTGTTAACCTGCTCAGACAGATCTTTGATCATATGCATAATTTCTGTACTTGGGTCCTTTCCATTATTTCGATGATTGTATTTTCCTTGTTCATCCTCTGAACTTCCACCCATTTGGCTCGAATCAAATTGCAGACTTTTTTACTGCGTAATTTCATCAGTTTTCTCGTACACGACGCTTGTATGTATGTATGTGTTGGAATTTCACCACAAGCTGAAATTCCTTAGCGCAAATATATGTATGGATGTGGATCGGTTTATCTTAATTACTGCCGCACTTTACATTTCGGGCAGCAACCAAATTATTCGTTTTTAAAGCGCTTGTTCCACATGTTATTTGACATACGGCGTTATGTAAAAGATTACATAAATGACTAGACCCCGCTAGAAATCTAAATCACTGCAGAGATCGATAAGGAGGAGCAGAAAAAACAGGAAGAATCATATGCGCCTCCAATAGCGCCAGTCATATTTGCGCTTCCAATAGCGCCGCCAGAATCATATGCACCTCCAATAGCGCCAGTAGTATTTGCGCTTCCAATAGCGCGGCCAGAATCGTATGCGCCTCCAATACCGCCAGTATTATTTTGCGCCACCCAATAGCGGCACCAGGTCCATATGCGCCTCCAAAGCGCCTGTAGAATCTGCACTTCCAATAGCGCCGAGCGGTCCATATGCGCCACCAATGCTTGCATTTGAGTTTTTTAAGCTCTGTATTGTATCGCCTTTAAGCGGATCAAGAGCAGCTTGAACTTCTTGTTTACAGATGTTTGTAAGTTTTTCTTCCATCTTGTTAACCTGCTCAGACAGATCTTTGATCATATGCATAATTTCTGTACTTGGGTCCTTTTCCATTATTTCGATGATTGTATTTTCCTTGTTCATCCTCTGAACTTCCACCTATTTGGCTCGAATCAAATTGCAGACTTTTTACTGCGTAATTTCATCAGTTTTCTCGTACACGACGCTTGTATGTATGTATGTGTTTGAATTTCACCACAAGCTGAAATTCCTTAGCGCAAATATACCCTGCAGTTCTCCTCAGACCTGAAAAATGTCTGAAACATACATGCATTTTGCACTACCATGCATGATTCTATAATTGCAACTACGTGCTTTTGAGGGGTGAATTTAACACGGGCATGTCATAGGACTTCATGCCTCCTACTTCGGCGTTCGCTTCTCGTGCAGGGGTGATTTTCATGTCTCTCAATCATATCTTCAGCACGCTTGAAAATCATGAATGCAAATCGTGGCTTGCTTATGGAGTATGCAGGCCTGAAATTTATGGCCTATTCACAAGATTTGCAGGTCTGAAATTCATGGAATAATCATGCCACAATTTCATGCATGCAACCATAAGAAGACTTTTTATTTTTTTTTTTGCTGCACAATTTTTGTACAATAAATTAACAAAAATAAAACAAAGGTTTTTAATTTATTTTATGTATGTATTTTCATTGTTTTTTTCCGCTATAGGTATAGGAGCTGACAGTTGACTAGGGACAGCGGGCTTGTCAGCATCCGTCATTATTTATTATTATTACTATTTATATTATTATTATTATTATTATTAAGCGTTGAATTATTCTTACATAGCTTATTTTTTTTTGTAAGTTTAAGGTCTTACGGAGCTGCTTCTCTGCAGGCCAAGAAGTGTTGGTCACAAAGATTGATTCTGCAATAGTAACAAAAGTTATACACATTAATTGAATTATTTGTGTATATATAATCTTACGAATGAGGGCTGTTAATTTCTGCTCCTCTCCTTGTTGTTTAGCAATTGCCTTGACAATTGTCAACTGCTCACCCAATGCATCAGCCAGTATTTTTATTTGGCCTTTGAAAATAAAAATAAAATATAAGAACTGCGATCGATTAAAAAGTGATTACATTACCTCTTAGATGGTTATTTTCTTCTTGAAGTTTGTCTGCAAATTAAAAGAGAATTAATCATTTGCAATGGCTATTTTTTTTTAATACATACGTACCAAAGAGCAGTTTAGTTTATACTTTTTTTTATTATTGAACAAATTGTAAGTTTTCGCTTGCGCACGCACTTTTCACTTTGCAGAGAACTAATATGCATAGGCGAACCAAAAAATATGTATACATATAAAAGAACAAGTGCAATAATGTTTGCATTTTCGCTTCACACTATTTTGTCTCTTTGCTAATTCTTGTTCGTGCAAGAGCATAGCCAAAAATTACTCCTATCATAGAGCGTAACTCGCTCTCATTAAATGCCGCTCTCTCAAACGCTCATATTTTGTGAGGCTCTTCTTCTTCGACCGCTTCGCGTTCGCTTCAAAATGCATGCCTGTTTTCATGGGTGCCTCAATCATATCTGCAATCAGATATAAATGGAAGCAATCGATCCAAGTAGAACTGCAGGGTATGTATGGATGTGTGCTAATACGCAGCACCCAAGACGATCGGTTTATTTAGGATTTTCTTGACTTTTTGGCGTCCGAGATTATATCCCAGCCAGGAGCTCATGTCAAATCCTTTTTTCATCAGTAGCAACAAATATACAAGTTTTTTTGACGGTGTGGCGTCGGGCTTAAAGCCAGCCAGGTTGCTCAAATAAAATTTTCCTTATACGGCAGCGAAGTAATTTTAATAAAAATTGTTGCCACCTCGTGTGGCAATTAATGAGATAACACCAAATGGAATTTTAAATGCCTTAACGTTTATTTTTATATAGTAAGGAAATTGTATAAACAAATGAAAATATGGCAATGTTGATTAAAGCAAATGATAAAAAAATTTATTAAAATATGTTATTCTCGCCGTCTATGCTGCTGGAAACCAAAACGATACTGACGCTCAACTTCGTGTTGACGCGAAACCTATATAAAACGTATCGACATGCATGAGCATCGATACATATCGATAGGTAATATGAATGGGCGCCAAGAATTAAAACTAATCGAATCGGCAACATCCCGAACACCGTAAAACTACTCCGGAGTTCACCAAAAACATCAACTACTACTGGCGCTATTGGAGGCGCAAATGATTCTGGCCGCGCTGTTGGAGGCGCAGATACTACTGGCGCTATTGGAGGCGCATATGATTCTGGCAGCGCTAGTGGAAGCGCAAATACTACTGGCGCTATGGGGGCGCATATGATTATGGCCGCGCTATTGGATGCGCAAATATGACTGGCGCTATTGGAGGCGCGTATGATTCTGTCCGCGCTATTGGAAGCGCAAGTATGACTGGCGCTATTGGAGGCGCATATAATTCTTCCTGTTTTTTCTGCTCCTCCTAATCGATCTCCTTATCGATCTCTGCAGTGATTTGGATTTCTAGCAGGGTCCAGTCATATATGTAATCTTTTACATAACGCCGTATGTCAAATAACATGCGGAACAAGCGCCTTAAAAAACAAATACTTTGGTTGCTGCCCGAAATGTAAAGTGCGGCAGTAATTAAGATACATACAGAACTCACTAGGATAACCCTTGCAAAGCACCGACACGGAAGTGGACGTTTTGAGCTCTGAAATAAACTCAATTTATTGTTTCAAGGTGCTGGTCTTTAGGCCATGCCAAGGTAAAGCAGCACGATTGAAACACATTAAGATATACCCCAACGATTTCAAGTTATCTCGTCGAGATTGCTCGCCGCCCATGTGTGTGTTAACAGAAGCATAGCTTGCGGTGCCAGTTAAATCATTTACCAGAAGGTAGGGTATATGTTTTTTCGTTTGTGAATCACGATACTTTTTGGCCAGCCCAAAATCGATTAAATGCAGAGTCTTACTATGCTGACCAAGGCCGATTAAATAATTTTCGGGTTTTAAAAAGGTCAATCAAATTCAGAGGATGAGCTGGGATCCTACAAGGAAAATACAATCATCGAAATAACGGAAAAACACCCAAGTACAGAAATTATGCATATGATCAAAGCTCTGTCTGAGCAGGCTAAGAAGATGGACGATAAACTTACAAACATCTGTAAACAAGAAGTAAAAGCTGTGCTTGATACGCTTAAAGGCAATACAATACAGAGCTTAACAAACTCAAATGCAAGCATGGAAGATGTACTTAGACTCGACGCTATTGGAGGCGTATATGGATCGTTCGGCGCTATTGGAAGTGCAGATACTACTGGCGCTTTGGAGGCGCATATGGACCTGGCGGCGCTATTGGAAGCGCAAATACTATTGGCGCTATTGGATTCGCATATGATAATGGCACCGCTATAAAAAGCGCAAATACTACTGGCGCTATTGGGGGCGCATATGATTCAGGCCGCGCTATTGGAAGCGCAAATATGACTGGCGCTATTGGAGGCGCATATGATTCTGGCCGCGCTATTCGAGCGCAAATTTGACTGGCGTTATTGGAGGCGCATATGATTCTTCCTGTTTTTCTGCTCCTCCTTATCGATCTCTCTCTGCAGTGATTTGGATTTCTAGCAGGGTCCAGTCATATATGTAATCTTTTACATAACTCTGTATGTCAAATAACATGCCGAACAAGCGCCTTAAATACAAATAATTTGGCTGCTGCCCGAAATGTAAAGTGTAATTAAGATATATACAGAACTCACTAGGATAACCCTCGCAAAGCACCGACACGGAAGTGGACGTTTTGAGCTCTGAAATCAACTCAATTTTGTTTCAAGGTGCTGGTCCTTAGGCCATGCTAAGGTTAAGCACCACGATTTAAATACATTTAGATGTACCCCAACGATTCCATGTCATCGCGTCGAAATTGATCGCCGCCCATGTGTGTGTTAACAGAAGCATAGCTTGCGGTGCCAGTTGAATCCTTAACCAGAAGGTATGGTATATGTTTTTTCGTTTATGAATCACGATACTTTTTGGCCAGCCCAAAATCGATTAAATACAGTCTTAATATGCTGACCAAGGCCGATTAAAAAGTTTTCGGGTTTTAAAAAAGTCAATCAAATTCAGAGGACGAGCTGTGATCCGTCAAGGAAAATACAATCATCGAAATAATGGAAAAGGACCCAAGTACAGAAATTATGCATATGATCAAAGCTCTGTCTGAGCAGGTTAACAAGATGGAAGAAAAACTTACAAACATCTGTAAACAAGAAGTTCAAGCTGCGCTTGATACGCTTAAAGGCGATACGATACAAAGCTTAAAAAGCTCAAATGCAAGCATAGAAGATGTACATAGACTCGACGTTATTGGAGGCGCATATGAATCACTCGGCGTTATTGGAAGCGCAAATACTACTGGCGCTATTGGAGGCGCATATGATTCTGGCGGCGCTATTGGAAGCGCAGATACTACTAGCGCTATGGGAGGCGCATATGATTCTGGCCGCGCTATTGGATGCGCAAATACTACTGGCGCTATTGGAGGCGCATATGATTCTGGCCGCGCTATTGGAAGCGCAAATACTACTGGCGCTATTGGAGGCGCATATGATTCTGGCCGCGCTATTGGAAGCGCAAATACTACTGGCGCTATTGGGGGCGCATATGATTTTGGACGCGCTATTGGAAGCGCAAATATGACTGGCGCTAATGGAGGCGCATATGATTCTGGCCGCGATGTTGGAGGCGCAGATACTACTGGCGCTATTGGAGGCGCATATGATTCTGGTAGCGCTATTGGAAGCGCAAATACTACTGGCGCTATTGAGGGCGCATATGATTCTTCTTGTTTTTTCTGCTCCTCCTTATCGATCTCCTTATCGATCTCTGCAGTGATTTGGATTTCTAGCTGGGTCCAGTCATATATGTTATCTTTTACATAACGCCGTATGTCAAATAACATGCGGAACAAGCGCCTTAAAAACAAATAGTTTGGTTGCTGCTCGAAATGTAAAGTGCGGCAGTAATTAAGATACATACGGAACTCACTAGGATAACCCTCGCAAAGCAGGGACAAGGGAGTGGACGTTTTGAGCTGTGAAATTGACTCAATTTTTTGTTTCAAGGTGCTGGTCTTTAGGCCATGCCAAGGTTAAGCACCACGATTGAAATACATTAAGATGTACCCCAACGATTTCATGTCACCTCGTCGAGATTGCTCGCCGCCTATGTGTGTGTTAACAGAAGCATAGCTTGCGGTGCCAGTTAAATCATTTACCAGAAGGTATGTTATATGTTTTTTCGTTTGTGAATCACGATACTTTTTGGCTGACCAAGAAGTTTTTTAAAGTTCCCAAGCACTGTACCAAATTTGATCAAAATCGGTTGACTATATCATATAGCTCCCATAGGAACGATCGGTCAAAAAAACGATTTTTTACAAAATTGGTTGTGTTTCGTTTGTTTGTGAAGGTGCCGTATCCAAATTTGGCATTAAGAAGTTTTTTAGAGTTCCCAAGCACTGTACCAAATTTCATCAAAATCGGTTGACTATATCATATAGCTCCCATAGGACCGATCGGTCAAAAAAATTGTTTGGTGCAAAATTCGACTGATTTCTGTTTGTTTATGAAATTATCGTTGCCAAATTTGCCGAATAAAATATCTTTTGGAAGTCTTAAGCAATATGTCGGGCTTAATTGCAATGTGGTGGTACAGGGTATCCCAAAGTCGTCTGCACCAGACTTTAGCGTACGCCATATTTTTTTATGAAAATACCGTAACCAAATTTGCCGAATAAAATATCTTTTGGAGGTTTTAAGCAATGTTTCGGACTTAATTGCAATGTGTTGGTACAGGGTATCCCAAAGTCGTCTGTGCCCGACTTCATCTTTTTATTGGTGCAAAGGATAAGTTCCGCAAAGTTTAACCGATTTTGATGAAAATCGAAATTTACGTCAAAGAAGTTATTTAAAGTATATGGTGTATGGAGTTTCATGGGGGTATGTTGAGGGGTGTGGGAGAAAACGCGGTAAATCCATTGCGGGGGGTGGAGGGCCCGCATCGATGAAATTTGGATGTGGATTTGTTCATTAGAGCCACATGAATCAGCTTAGCAAAGTTGGTGATTCTACTTTATTTTTTACCATAATTACGTATAGTCAAATATTGTCGCAGTTTATAGGCAAGGGGTGGTGAAATTTGTACATTTTTATACCCTGTACAAAGGTATATATAGGTACAAAGGGTATAATAGATTTGTGCAATGTATGCAACGGACAGAAGGAGGCGTGGCAGACCCCAAGTCCTTTATACCAAAATGCTTATCACAACCTCGGGTAGCGATTGAACCATGTGTAAAGAAGCTTTTGTGTGGCTGGGGTATGGACTCAGTCCGGCCAGGATCATCTACAAAACATTTATAAATTGCCGGGACCCGGGATGAAAAGGAGTAGACCGATGGCGGTGGTAGAATCGGCTTACTTGTAGTTGGGCGTTCGCTTGCTTGGACCGAGTAATGGTTAGGTTGGAATCCGTAAGCGACGCGTGGACTCCGAACTACCTCCCCTTGCCGTGGGTGTAATATCGTGAAAGCGTGTTGGAACCAATTGCCTTGGGAAGCCGAATAGATTTGGATTGATCAATCCGTGGATCTACTCGGTCTTCCCCATCAGCACTCTCGTTGCCCGGATACGTCCGAAGTGAGCACTTCGCGGACGTTCCAGAGGCACCGTGGCCCCCATACGCCGACATCCATCGAACTCCCCGACCCCACGAGAGATCTCTCGGCTAGAATCGTGAATTTCGACGGAGGCCTCCCTCAAGGACCCACAAACCAACACCAAACCGTCTGAACTTTGACTGTTGGAGAGAGTCAGGTACACTTAGACCGATCGATCCGTTAATGCGCCTGACTTCTCCGACAGTACTCACGTTTTCTCCGAAATGCTTGAAGCGAGCACTTTTGTAAACATTTGGGAGCACCGTAGTCCAGTGACGCCGGTATCCGGTCCCCGTCGAACTTCCCGGTCCCACAAGAGATCTCTCGGCTAGGATCGGAAATTTCGACGGTGACCCTTCTTAGAACCCGTGAACCAACGCCAAACCGTAGAGACTCCGGCGATTGAGGAGGGTCAGGTGTATCTAGATCGACCGATCCGTTGATACCCCGGGCTACTCCGCTATCACACGCGTTGCTTTCGGAATGTTTGAAATGACCACTTTGCAAGCATTCCGGAGCACCGTCTACGGCCCAGTTTTGGTTCCTCACGTGTTTTACCGTAGGAATATATAATTTTATCGGTTCAAATTTTATTATTGTCCAGAATAAGTCCTAACTATATACTCTATATCCCTAAATGGTATGCCTAGAGAGTCTAGGTCACCCTTCTCTCAGAGAAAACGACTCCCACACATTTTGTCCGGCTGAATCAGCCGTGCTCGCGTCCTAAGACCTTTGCCTCCGTCCCACGTGGTTGTTCCAGGTTATTGTTTTTAAAAATATTGTCTGCTGTTGGTCCACGTGGCTGTAGTTAGTTGTTGTTTACTCGTTGTTGTCACTTGTTATTGTTATTGCGGTTCGACATCTGTAGTAGACACGTCCAATCGCTAGTCGCGGCCGCGGATGACTGACTGACTCTCGTTTTCTGCGCTTGCCTAGCATCTCCTTAGCTAGCACTCGGTGTACAGCGCGCACGAGGTCATAATGTTCTTCGCTCGTTTTGTTCTTGTGTTGTGTTGCGCATGAGCAGCGGTCGTTGTGACTCTCTGTGTCTTAGTTGTATACTTCATTAGGATCTTAGTGCTAGTTATTCATTATTTTCTCTTAGTGCTATCAATTAATTTCTCTTAGTGCTATTAATTCATAATATTCTCTTATATAAATGCTTAATTGCTAAATACCAAATCCCATACTTAACACTATAATTTCATAATACGTTCTTGTTTTTCACTAACCTAAATGCTAATTACGAGCTACGATTGTGATTCATCCTGGTTAAAACTGACAGCTTGGAGTTGAGGTTCGGAGAGTAGTGCAGTCCTGCCACTAGGTTCAACGTTTTCTTGTGTGGAGTGCGATTGTTCCTCTTCATCCGAACTGATGTCGGAGTAAGCGGGCCGCCAGTCCATTTGTTTTCTTTTTCCTAGGATTAGGGCCTTTCTCTCGCCGTTTACCCCGACAGAACTCCCAGGTTTTTGGTTTTCAGTAGGCAACGGTCCTCTAAAGATGGAGCCAACACACCCGAAAGCCTTTGGTTCATGGACCCGCTGCAACTGTTGGCCGCTAGTAGATGGTCTCATATCCAACTCGTCCGGGAAGAGCTCCTCGTAGCTCGGTGGGGGAGGGTACAGCCAGGAACCGTAAGCGGGCGGAGGAGTTGGCCCCGCGACATGGCTTTCTGACTCCGTATCGTCGGGAGGGTTTTCCGCAGTTGTCATTTCCATTCTCTGGAAATAGATCATTCCATGGAATGCTTCCAGGAATCATTGGACTCCTTGGGCGTAGGACGCGAGTCCCGAATTTTCTGTCCGGCACTACCTCCTCCTCACCTGAGCTGGTGTTCTGCTCGCTCGGGGACCAGTTCGGACTAGAGATGTTCGAAACCTCACTGTCGCTGGACAATTCGATTGGGGAGCCATTGTCGACAGTTATACGTCCAAGTCGAACCCTCATGTCGGTGCTTTCGTTCATCTCTTCTTCATCTGACCTGCTTTGGGGCTGCGAGGTCCGGCTGCAGAATCGTCCTTGGGTGTCGCGATAGCATCTCGGTGGTAGGGGCATCTTCTTTTTTTTTTCTTTTCTTTACCAAAGCGCGCTTGGTCTGGACTTTTATTATATATTTCTTTTTCTTGGTGTGGTTAAGCTGAGGTAGGTTGGATCTCACTCAGCTGCCCTTCTGGTATTGTCGCTCGTTCACTTGGCTGATCGTCGGCTTCGAATCGCTTGAGGTCGCCGATTGCTGCCGTGCGTCTTTGACGGCCTTGAGTGGACTGGACACGGGCTATGTTGGGGGATATAAATTTTACCACTTTATATGGACCCTCGTACTTTGGAGCCAACTTTGCATTAAACGCGTCCACAGCTTTTGATAAGTAATGTTGCCTTACCAGGACTAATTCTCCAAGGAGGGGTCGCCAGTCTCTCCTCCGTAGGTTATAATGTCGACCTTGCTCCTGAGACGCACGTTGAGCATTTTCTAGAGCAACTTGAAAAATATTTTTAAGGCGTTCAGCCTTGGTGATCGGCCCTAGAGGGCTTGTCTGACTTCCGTTGCTTACTTCGTCGTATAGCGCTCCTGGCAGTCGTGGTTCCCGTCCCTGTACTAGAAAAGCTGGGCTAAATCCGGTTGTGTCGGAGACGCTCGTGTTAATGGCCAATGAAATCTCAGGAAGAAGCTCATCCCATGTCCTCTGGTCGCCGGTGATGTACTGCGAAATCATTGTCTTGATCGTTCGGTTTGCTCGTTCAGTGGGGTTTTGTTGCGGAGTATATGACTCTTTGCAATATGCCCTAAAAGACCGACTTGTGAATTGCGTACCATTGTCACAGATGAACGATCTCGGTACTCCAAAGCGACTCAGGATCCTTTCTCTGAACGCCCGCTCAAGTTGTGTTGCTGTTGCCTTGCGCAGTGGTACCAGTTCTACCCACTTGGAGATTAAGTCGAAGAACACCAAAAGCATCGTATTACCTTGCTTGGATCTCGGTAGAGGTCCAACGAAGTCGGCGCATAGTATTTGCGTCACTGTACGAGTAAGCATTTTCCCAGCTGGTTTCTGTTGGCTCGCCTTGAACTTCTGACACACGAGGCACCGGTGGATATAGCGCGCAACACCTCGGAATAAGCCCGGCCAATAGTACAGTTGAGTGACCCTTGTTGCGGTTTCCCTGATACCCATATGACCTGCCGTGGGGTGGTCATGGCATTCTCGTAACACTCGGTTTCTCTGTTCCACTGGTACACATAACTTCCACTGCACATGGTCTCCTTCCTGTGGGCGTTGCCCGTAATTGCGGTACAGCTGACCGTTTTCCCATGCAAAGTCTGGGTATTTTTCAGGCTGCTCTTCCATCTGTTTCTTCCTTTTGCGTATCCACGCGCACGCTGGATCTTCCTCTCGGGCTTGGGCTAGTGCTGCCAGAGGTTTTCGTGACAGTGCATCGGCTACCACATTCTGTTTGTCCCGACGGTACTGCACGTCGAATTGATATTGTTGAAGCTCCAATGCCCAGCGAGCTATCCGTCCTGTAGGGTTGTCGATGGAGTTTAGCCATTTCAGAGCGAGGTGGTCGGTTATAACTTCAAAGCGATAGCCTTCAAGGTAGCATCGTAGTTTCCGGATGGCCCATACGATGGCCAAACATTCTTTCTCCGTAGCGGAACAGTTCTCTTCAGCCTTGACGAGGCGTCGGCTGGCATAAGCGATGACCCGTTCTTCCTATGTAATCTGCTGGGTCAGTACTGCCCCCAATCCATAATCACTGGCGTCAGTCTGCAAAGAGAACTTCACGTTAAAGTCAGGGCAGGCTAATACAGGTGTTGTTCTATGTTCCACTCCCACTTCTTTCCCTTTTTCAGCCACTACTGCGGAGGATATTTCACTTGTCCTTGGTCCTTGCACTTCCCTCAAGGTATTTTCCGGTCCTGGGGAATCAGGCTCTAGACCGGGCACCGGTTGGTGATGTAGTCCGATAGTGATGGCCGGGGTGGCCGTGGCCTTTGACTTTACTTCGGGTACTGGTGACGCTGAGCGGGATCGGATAGTCCCAGTCTTAACATCACCTGTTGGTCCTTGACCGTACAGGGTTTCTAATTCAGCCAACCTGGCTCTTACGGTCGGAGTATGATCATCTTTTTTCACAAAAGTGCCAAAACGTGCACGTAACTCCTCAACGGACCCACTTCCTACTAGCCCGAGTTCAGAAGCGAAGGCTTCCAGTTCTGATTTACGACGAAACGAGATCCACCGCACACCCATTGGAAAGAGTTTTCTTTACGGCTTGTTACTGTTGGATCTGACTGTTGCTTAGCTATGCAACTATTGCCTTGTTATTTCACTGTTGCTTTGCTATGTCACTGTTGCTTTGCTACGCCACTGTTGTTTTTATATCACTTTTGCTTCTATATCACTATTGCTTTGCTATGCCACTGTTGCTTATATAGCACTATTGCTTGCTATGTCACTGTTGCTTTGCTATGTCACTGTTGCTTGTATAGCACTGTTGCTTGCTATGTCACTGTTGCTTTGCTATATCACTGTTGCTTTGTTATGTCACTGTTGCTTTGCTATGCCACTGTTGCTTTGCTATGTCACTGTTGCTTTGCTATGTCAAGGGAAGCGGCAACATTTTTATTAAAACTATAATTTTGTGTGCATTTGTGAGCACATACAAGTTCACGGATCGGGTGCAATTTGGGCACCCACAATTGATTTGCTGCGTTCGGCGCTATTTGGAGCGCTATTTGGATTGTCTTACGGAATCATTGGATTTGTGCATTGATGGATGCAGTGGATTTTGAATTTACGGATAAATAATTGTATGCATACATACGTGCATAACCTGGATTTCTGAGAAATTGAATTTCATCATATTGTGAAATACATACATACAAAGGCTTGTACTGTTGCAAACTTGCAAACATGTCTACACGCAAGCAGAAACGCTTGGAGCTTTGATGCCAAAAAAAGTGACAAAGAAGCAAACGATATGGACTCGGACATCGAGCCAAAGTTGGAACAAACCACGGTAAGCACGCAGAATTTTATGGAGCAATTGATGGCAATACAAAATGCGCAAAATGACCAAATTATGTCAATGCAAAAGGCGCAAAATAAGCAAATTTTGTCTGTTCAAAATACATAAAATGAGCTGATAAAAGGTGTGCATCAAAGTCAAGCCGAGCAATTTGTGGCTTTTAAAAAGGAAATTCTAGAGATGGTTGAAGTTGTTGCAAAACATGACGTGCATGCGTGTTTAAAAACAACAATTTAAGGCGCTCAACAAGGAGGCAGCGCAAGAGGATCTGGCGCTCAACAAGGAGGCGCTGCAAATGGTTGTGGCGCGCTACAAGATGGTGGCGCGAACGGCTCTGGCGTGCTACAAAGCGGTAGCGCGAGAGGTTTCGGTGCTCAACATGGAAGCGCTGGAAGTAGTTTTGGCGCGCTACAACGAGGTAGCGCAAATGGTTCTGGCACTGGACAACGAGATGAGAAGGATGGCTTATCAGCACCGCAAGCAGGCGCTGCAAAGAGATCTGGCGGAACACATGTTTTGTTTGATACGCAGGTGAGCGAATCTTTTGGTTTCGGCAATGGTACTTTTGGTTGGGGTTGCAACACAGGTAGGTTAGGTGCACTCAGGTAGTTAATGTAGCACAGCAAAATATGCCCACTCGAAAGTTAATGGTGTTTGGTCATTTCATGAGCCCTTAGTTCTAATAAGATACTGTTAACTTTATAAGAATATGTTAAATTCTCGTTATGTAAAACTCTCTCACGCTCGATTGCATGCAGTTATAGCAGCAAATGTTAGGCCTATGCAGGCGCATAATTAAAATGACTCTCAATTTACCTATCATCAAGCCAAGACTTTGTCCGCTCCACGAGCAAGTTGTCGTGTGCAATACTTTCACTAATATTCACCGCGAACTGCAATATTTATATTTAAATAAAGCTTGTTAACAAAACCTTTAAATGCCTCCTACTTTAATTGTAAATTAACGCGAACATTTTGGCGCCCCGGGTGGACAGTTGATAAAGTCTTGGCAAATCTCGATTTTTATTAACCAAACTTTGTGTTGTGCTTGTTATTATTTCACTAAATAATTCAACAATCGCAACTTGTGTAGTCGCTGGAGCTGCTTCTATACTTCTCTGTGGGTCATCCCTTGATGCTGCTTAGCGAAGACAGAAGACCTAGTTGGGACGCATCAAAATCCTGGACGTCAGCTGCTGCAACAGCATTTATGAATAAATCGGATAGCAGCCCGTACCAGGTGACTATTGGAAAGGTCCGATAAATAAACTTTGTAATTGCAACTGTGTTAAATTACTCCCTCGGTGTATGATCTGAAGATCGACCAGACATACACAAATTGGGCCGCTGTTAATTTTACAACTTTGCTCTTTGTAAAAACAGCAGCGCTCTGTTAACAAATACTCACAATCTGTCAATTAACATTGTTTACATTATCAGCTTTGATAACAGCAAGCAGCGTTCACACGTCATCAAAATCGTTTATCAAATACATTGCACATACTTTGCATTTACGTTTACCTTGTTTGATATAAAATCTCAACCCACACTGTCACTAAACAGTTGCACATTCATTGCATACTACTCGACGATTCTTGCAACTTCTAATTTTCGAAAAAATTAATTTATCAAAATGCCTTCCAAAAGCCATTCCGCTAAGAATCCGTAGATACTCGAAATGCATCGGTACTTATTCAACACAACCACAAATGCAATAATTTTGCATACCAGGTCCTTGCCCAAATGCAACTTCCAAAGTTCGGCGGCAAATATACCGAATACAAGAACTTTATCGGATTATTCGAGAGCATCGTAGACAACGACCCAAGATTATCAAATGTTGAGAAGTTTAATCACTTGTTGTCTTGCCTTGAAAATGAAGCACTTGGCGCAGTAAAGGCATTCCAAGTTACTGATTGCAACTATCCGAAGGCACTGGACGCTCTCAAGCGAGTCTATGATAATAGCTGCTTAATATTTTTTGATAGCATAGCGCAATACTTTGAATTGCCTGCTCACTTATTGACACAGTCACCGCTGTTTACGAATCGCTACTATCTCTTGGCGATACACATTTTCATGTCAAAGGTAGACCAAAAAACGCAATCGAGGTGGGAAGAGAACTTAAACTATGAGAAAGTCCCTTTATGGAATGAGAGTGAGAGTGCGCTCAATAAGCGCTATCAGCACTTGTCAGCTGAAGAGCTTACATCTGGTCGCGCCCAAAATCGTAGGACAGGCCATGATACCCCTCACAAACCCGTTACCAAAACGGCTTTAACCATTTCGCGGCGAACTAATCGCCCGCAAGACCCAATGTGCCTATTTTGCAAATTAGATGATCACTACATCCGTGCATGCCCTTCATCTATTTGCAATCGCTTTGATTCCGTAAAAGTGTTTCCATTATGCGTAAACTTTTTACGAAAGGGTCACACAGCGTATCTGATTGCAAATCGTCACTGTGTAAAGTGTGCTCCAAACCTCACCACACGATTTTGCACCAAAACACACCCAATACACCCACAACTCCTATAAACCAATCGACATTGGCAAAACCAGCAGAAGCACCACAGAACACTGTGTTTTCTCTTTGTCATACCTTGGCTTCTAAGACCGAGCAAGTCTTGCTTCCCACTGCTGTTGTTAATATTTTCGGGTTAACTAGCCAGCAAAGACCAGCACCCATGCTACAAAACACTGTGTTCGGCTGGGTAGTAACTGGGCAATACTTTACAACGCCAGCATCACCGAGACAATCATGCACTCTGGCGAGCATAGTTCAAGAGTCCTGCCCTCTTGGCAGACATAGCCAAAGATTCTGGGAGTTGGAACTTGTTCCAAATGAGACTACTCAAAACACTGATACCCCAGAAAATATAATTTGCGAGAAGTCTTCAAAGACTTACAGTAGACTTATCGGGACAATTCAAAAGCCCACAAGTCACTTTTCATAAAACACCGCAAAACACATCTGTCGAGCTCAAAGTGTACAAATTCCTTTGAGCTCCAGATCACCTCCAACAAACGAAAAATTAGTTGTCCTTGGAGAGTTGGAAGTCAGCCACATCCTGTAACGCGGCCGATATGAACTAAGTTCATTGGGCTTCCGAACCGTTGCACCGCAACGAAGATTCTTTGCGTATAAGATCCAAAGTCAAACTAATTCAAGCCCTTTGCATAAATCGCACAACTGTCGAGAGTGTAATACCACTGTATTACAATTTTTCTACTGCTTACAGCATAAACCTCGACTGCTCCCAAAATCATTGGGAAGCTTACCCTCTTATACTGTCTTTGGCAACCGGCCACCAGAAATAAGCGGAGTGGATATATCACATCCAAGAACAGAACATTTATGCAAAAGACGACGACAGTCCTTCAACTTGCTCGCAGCAGCTCTCTGCTCGCCTAAGGCTGTCCATTTAAAGATATTTAACAATTCGATTGCTAATACATTCATTGTTTGCGAACCCAGATACATACACCAAGGACTGCTGCAGAACGACACTACATTGCTGGATTCACCCTCACATGTCAAGGGATCAAGCACATTCCGTTGCCACCAGTCAACCACTCTGGATTTATGGGTCTGGTCAAATTACTTGAAGCCCTGCGGCCCTTCAACGCGGCCGATGTTTGGTCATTTCATGAGCCCTTAGTTCTAATAAGATAAATAATGTTAACTTTATAAGAATATGTTAAATTCTCGTTATGTTAACCTCTCTCACGCTCGCTTGCATGCAGCTATAGCAGCAAATATGTTATGTTAGGCCAATGCAGGCGCATAATTAAAAACATAAAATGACTCAATTTTATCATCAAGCCGAGACTTTGTTCGCTCCACGAGCAAGTTGTCGTGTGCAATACTTGCACTAATATTCACAGCGAACTGTAATATTTATAACTAAACCTTAAACGGCTTCCTACTTTAATTGTAAATTAACGCGAACAAATGGATTTACCTCCGTTTAATGGGAGGCCTGAGGATTGACCTGTGTTTGCCACAATGTTCCTTGAATTTGGAAAATTTATTAAGGCTGCAAAAGAGCTTAACTTTAACTGGATCAGCTATGGAAGAAGTGAAAGAAATGAAGGAAATCCCACAAATTGCTGAAAATTCCCTCGAAAAATTGATAGTATTTTCATCAAAGGTTGACAATCTTATTAATATTTATATTTCTGCAATCAGCAGGTGCTGAGCCTTATTTAGAAAATCAATTACCAATAAGGAGTCGCATACAGTGGGCAGAGTATGCGTGCGAAATTGATCGACATTTTAATAATTGGGCTAGTAAATTAGCAAAAACAATCGCCAAAGCAACGCTTGTTACTATCCCAAGTGCTCAGCAGCATGCAAAGGCGGAACGGTTTAGCAACAGGTCAGTTATGCAGACAACTGAAGCAAAGAGCCAATGTTAAGGAGCGTTGGGCGATGGCAAAGAGGCTTCGATTATGTTTTGGAGACTTACGTCTTGGCCACAGTTTGCTTGCCGGGTAGATAACTGTAAGATGACACACCATAGATTGTTGCATGAGTCGCGCAAAAATGAAACGGTGTCAGAGATGGATATAAACGAGCAAGCAGCGGTTAACACAGTGGCATCAGCTGTGCCAAAGATATTGTTTAAGGTTGTGCCAGTCGATGTTAAGGGTTCAAATAATCAAGTAATTCAGGAATATGCCTTTTTGGATGAGGGATCTCAGGTGACACTGGTTAACGAAAAACTTGCTAAAGGGTTGGGTATTTATAGAGATACCACAAAATTAACGCTGAATTTGATTGACAGTCACGCCACTGAGATGCGAAATAAAAATAAGACCAACTGGAGGGTCAGGAAGATGGTTGCGATTGAGTGGGAATAACGTTCCCAATTTGGAGTTACCGTTGCAGTCTATGGACTTGGAGGTAATGCAGGGAAAATACAAGAAACTGAAAAAGCTGTTAATTAAAGGATATTTGAATGCTGAGCCGCGAAACTAATTGGACTTGATAACTGTCATTTGGTGGCAGCAAGAAAAAGCGTATATGTTGAAAGAAGTTTGTTGGTATTAAAAACACAATTGGGGTGGCTTGTGTATGGATCAACAGACAATGAACATGGGGAATCATGTAAACAATTGCAAGCAGTTTTCATTCGTATACAATAAATTATGATTCAGAACAACCAATGCACAAGATGGTGGCTGTTTATTTTGCTACTGAAAATTTTGGTATTAAAGTATCCTCAAAACCTTTGAAATCAGAAAGTATTGTACGAGCTCGCAAAATATTGACGGATACCACCAGGAAACTGGAAGGATCATACGAAACTGGACTTTTATGGGCTGTAGATGATGTGCTGCTGCCGGATAGTTACGAAATGGCTTTAAAGAGATTGTGTGCTGGTGAGAGAAAGATAACAGCATCGAAAGAGCTGGACCAATACGAGCAGGCTATTATGGATTTCGTTAAAAAAGGGTATACTACTACAAATGGGAGTAAAAATTGGTATTTGCCACACTTCGGGGTTTTTAACGTAAACAGACCAGGAAAATTGAGACTAGTCTTCGATGCAGCAGCATCTGTAAATGGAGTTTCTTTGAATACACATTTGCTTAAGGGTCCTGATGAAAATCCTCCGTTAGTAAAAATCTTATTCCAATTTAGACAAGGCAGTGTGGCGATTTGTGCAGACATAAAAGAAATGTTCTTGCAAGAACGTGTACGTAAAGAGGACCAAGATTCATTGCGATTTCTATGGCGTCATGGTGATCCAAACAAGGCTATCGAAGTGCTTACAGGATGCAGTTGATGATATTTGGGGCGGCGTGCTCACCGTGTTGTGCACAATATATAAAAAACTTTAATGCACATACGGTCACTGGCAATGAAGCGGTGATAAAGGCAATAACGTATAAGCATTATGTGGATGATTATGTAGCTCGTTTCACGTCAGAGAAAGAAGCTTATGAGGTCAGCAAGCAGGTTATTGAGGTCCACAAGAAAGCGAATTTTGATTTGAGAGGCTTCGTATCGAACTCGCCAATGGTAAAACAAAGTTTGAATGGCAACAAGGATAGCGTAACACAGTTAGCTGTTAAACTGGATATTGACGCCATTGACAAAATTTTGGGAATATACTGGGACAGCAAGTCAGATATGTTTTAATCGAGTCGACAAGGAGATTGTAAAGGGATCAAAATGTCCTACTAAGAGGCAGCTTCTAAGCTTGGTGATGTCCGTGTATGACCCTTTCCATGGCTTAATGGCTTATGGAAAAATATTGGTGCAGGATGTCAGGCGTTTGCGGCCGTTGCATATTGGCGTGTAAAGTTCTGTGACAAGCTTGGCGTTGCCTTTGTAGCTGGAAAGACTAAATGTGCACCAGTCAAATCCATCACTGTGGGAGATGTGGTTATCGTTTGTGACGATAATCTTTCTAGAAGCAGCTGGAAAAAAGGGATGGCTGTGCAGACGTTTCCAGTCAAGTGAGGATCGTCGAAGTAAAAACATTTGTTGGAGTGTTTAAACGACCTATTTCGAAACTTAAGGTTTGGACGTTTTGGGTATAGGAATAGTTTTAAGGTGGGCGGGAAGTTGCGGATGCAGGCACCAACTGAAATACATATTTGAATAATTTAGCCCTGCCAACTGTTTGTCAGATCTTTGATGTGGTCGCCCCTTTTTGTGTTGCAACTCTGCCATTTATAAGTTGTCGAAACCGAGGTTCGACTTGGCGCGTTATCGACTACCGCGTCACTCCGATTTTATGTACGAAAGATAATGGCGGCAAATTGTAATTACGGAAAAGATACGTTTCAATTAACACAACTCAGTCATTATTACTCATTTGACTTTAAAATAACTTAACCATGTTTTAATTTAAAGAGTCCGTTGATTTTTTTATCTTTTAACGCCGCTTCAAGGGAAGCGGCAACAACTAGATTTATGCAATGTATATAACAGATAGAAGTTGGCTATTGGTAAAAACATATGAATAAAATATATATTTTTTGTAAAATCCGGTGATAAATAGATATTTTTTGAGAAATCCTTTGCGAATTTTATCTATTTTTGGAAGCACATATAAAGGCATTATTAAAACTATAATTACCTTAAATAAATATTGACTAATTTTTAAGTTCTTTATAAATATAAGTACCATAACTTATTTTCATTATTTTTTACCTCTTATAAGAATGTACATACATGCATTGGTTTTTGCTCTTCCAAAAGCGTTTGGACACCCCTGCACTAAGCCATCGGCTTACACAGGTGATGTGTATCAAAGTTAGGAACTTAATATATTGTCTCTTTTCAATTTTCATTTCATTTCTTACTTCCCGACAAAGGCTTCAAGTTTATTCGTGCATTTACGTGTAAACGCTCTTGGATCTCTCATTCTGGCTTGTTCATCTACATAAGTGCTTCTCTCTTAATCACGTTGTACAAATACCACAGCTTGCTGACAATTTTTTTGTTGTATTTACAAATGTTTTGCAAGCGATATAGTTAGTCGATTTTCCCTGCTACTACCCCCACAATTATCAGTGTAATGCTTCGCGAGACATAATACCCCAATTATTTGAAATCAATACGAAAGTAATAAAAATAAATATTTATTTTTTTATTATAATGCAAATAAAAAGATGGCGTACGTTAAAGTCGGGACGACTTTGGGATACCCTGTACCACCACATCGCTATTAAGTCCGAAATATTGCTAAGACCTCCAAAAGATATTTTATTCGGCAAATTTGGCTACGATATTTTCATAAACAAACAGAAATCAGTCGAATTTTGCACCAAACAATTTTTTTGACCGATCGGTCCTTTGGGAGCTATATGATATAGTCAACCGATTTTGATGAAATTTGGTACAGTGCTTGGGAACTCTAAAAAACTTCTTAATGCCAAATTTGGATGCGGCACCTTCACAAACAAACGAAACACAACGAATTTTGTAAAAAAATCGTTTTTTTGACCGATCGTTCCTATGGGAGCTATATGATATAGTCAACCGATTTTGATCAAATTTGGTACAGTGCTTGGGAACTTTAAAAAACTTCTTGGTCAGCCAAAAAGTATCGTGATTCACAAACGAAAAAACATATACCATACCTTCTGGTAAATGATTTAACTGGCACCGCAAGCTATGCTTCTGTTAACACACACATAGGCGGCGAGAAATCTCGACGAGATGACATGAAATCGTTGGGGTACATCTTAATGTATTTCAATCGTGGTGCTTAACCTTGGCATGGCCTAAAGACCAGCACCTTGAAACAAAAAATTGAGTTAATTTCACAGCTCAAAACGTCCACTCCCTTGTCGATGCTTTGCGAGGGTTATCCTAGTGAGTTCCGAATGTATCTTAATTACTGCCGCACTTTACATTTCGAGCAGCAACCAAACTATTTGTTTTTAAGGCGCTTGTTCCGCATGTTATTTGACATACGGCGTTATGTAAAAGATTACATATATGACTGGATCCAGCTAGAAATCCAAATCACTGCAGAGATCGATAAGGAGATCGATAAGGAGGAGAGAAAAAAACAAGACGAATCATATGCAAATTTGGCTACGATATTTTCATAAACAAACAGAAATCAGTCGAATTTTGCACCAAACAATTTTTTTGACCGATCGGTCCTATTGGGACTATATGACATACTCAACCGATATTGATCAAGTTAAGTACACTGATTGGACACTATAAAAAACTTCTGACTCCGATATCTTCAAAATCAAACGAAACAACAAATTTTGTAAAAAAATCGTTTTTTTGACCGATCGTCCCTATGGAAGCTATATGATATAGTCAACCGATTTTGTTCAAATTTGGAACAAAGCTTGCTCAGGAAAAATGGGGTGGGTCTTTGCGTGCTGGTACTCTGCCCTGTCACACAACTAAAAAAGGGTAGACAGAGTTGCAAGAAAATAGAAGTAGAAAGCTACAGAGGAAAAATCCAAATGTCCATATACCTCGAAGAACAATGATATTAGGGTTCTTAGTTTATACCCGCCCTACCTGTAAATGCAAAAACTAAACAATATCCTTGCACGCAAAGACCCACCCCATTTTCCCTGAGCTAGGCCGACCCTGTAGGCAGAGTACGCGTCCAGTAGCTGCACACTAGGCCATGTCCGTTACCTAGTTAAATTGCGCCCAACGTAGGGCCCGACAGCATTTACAACGTGGGGCCCGACAATCCTCTCCACCCTCTCCAAAGTGGAGCATGACCGAAGCGGTCGAAATCGAAGAAAAATAAATCGACCGTGACCTAAATTTTTGAGACCACGTGTACTTGGTTATGTTAAGTATTGCATAATTGGACCAGGTCACCGTGGACTCGAGTAGATTTCGGGTTACCCCACACTTTAACTAACCCTTTTGCCTTTTCTCCTTTTTGGTACCCCTACATATATTTATTGTTTTAGATTCAGTTCTTGTTATCGTTTGTTTTGATTAGGAATTTGCTGGTATTTCTGTTAGGATTCGCGGAGCCAGACCAGTCAATCAGACGATGATTTTAAAGGAATTAGTAGTTCATTATTTGAAATGCTAATTCAATTCCGTTTCCTTTTGGGATTTTTGATTTTTGATAGCCTTGGAATTATACTGCTGGTTGTTATCGGTTTTATACCAGGTGATACATTTTCTTATATACTGAATGATAGGCTTTGCCTTTGTGAAATCGAGATTTGTTCTTGCTGGATATTTTCGGCAAGTCCCTCTTTCACGTAGACAAACACTCACTCTAGCTTTTGCTTAGTTTCAGAATCTCTCTTAAAGATAGTGAGGAAGACCATATACCTATTTATTGAGGTGCTAATAGTTTCATTGGATAAGTCCCAAACATTTTTATTTTTATCGTTTACCGCAATATTATCGCTTATCGCTTACCGCAA
Organism: Chymomyza costata; assembly: GCA_018150985.1. NCBI lineage: Eukaryota > Metazoa > Arthropoda > Insecta > Diptera > Drosophilidae > Chymomyza > Chymomyza costata. The sequence continues at coordinate 717,848 of JAECWU010000380.1, read as the reverse complement.
TTTTCGCTTATCGTTTACCGCAAATTAAAATCGTATATTGTAGTTTTTTTTAGAAACTCCTAACCCTTATAAGATTGAATACCATTTTTGTATTTTATTACCACATAAGTTTCTATTTCATAGCTCGCCAATAGTTAAGTTGATTTTAGAAATATGGCAGTAAGACGTAGTGTCGAAGATTTAGTAGGCTTACCGACTAGCGAACCGATTATATGTGTGATTTATAACGAAAATAATAATGTCACAAACCTTGTAGAGACTCCATGCAACCACAACTTTCACAGCGCTTTTCTGTTAAGTTGGTTCAGAACCAACGAATCTTGCCCGATTTGCAGGCAGCCTTGCAACCATTCTCAGATCCAATAGTCGCCTCAGATTCAAATGTGATTGCCGAGGACCGCATACAACAACTAATTTCGCAATCTTTAGAAGGCTATACAGCTAATTTCACAGCGGCAGTGTCTGATCAAATAACTGCGTCTCTTCGAAATTTGAATGTATCGGCACCTTCACGGGAAGCTCGTGAAGTACCTCAACTCGAATGGGAGAACGAAATTCCACGTGTTCCTTTTCGCCCGAACCGTCAGCGCGATGCAGTTCGTGAGCATTTGGGTAACGAATCTACCATTAATTGCCGAGTTTTTGTAGTAATATTTTAATGTTGTAAGAGAGCAACCAACCATAAGTCGTTTGACAAAATTAAGTAGAGCCATAGATTTTTAATCTCCATATTTGTACATCACTTTGTATAGATATTGGTTAGTTTAAGTCCTGTGTTAGTTAAACTAACAAAACATGAAGTCGGCTACCATTTTCTTGAATATACTTGAATGAATTATAATGAAGATTAATATGAATTTGTACTAATTTATTCGACGGGCTCCAATGATAACGTTACTACAAGAACTATTGTATAACAGAAAAGTAATGAACAGTGAATTAATTTTTCACCTTACGCCTATGGGAATATTGCGTAATGGCCAAGCCACATGTTTTGACTAAGGTGTAGAGTTTGTGAAGTTAGGCCTTGTAGAGTTAGGGCGTCTCGTCTTGGAAACATTTTACATTAAAATGTTTTTGGTGGGTGATATTGTTTAGTCTTGCATTTACAGGTAGGGCGGGTATTGACGAAGAACCCTAAGACCATTGTTCTTCGAGGTATATGGACAGACCTCTCTTGTTTTGGATATTTTCTCTGTAGCTTTCTACTTCTATCTTCTTGCAACTCTGTCTAGGGCATTTTCGTTACAAGTTTTTGCTAGACTACCAAGATCGTCCTCTTTCCACACAGACAGCAACGGGCGAATCGAGCGAGGCATGTAGCCCATGAAATATATTATAATTAAAGTAGAACATAATTATTGTATAGTACGTAACATGAGCATAACATAACTAACAGAGAGAAAGATCTTAAGTTTTGCCTTTGTGAAATCGAGATTAGTTCTTGCTGGATATTTTCGGCTAGTCCCTCCTTCACGTAGACAAACACTAATTCTAGCTTTTGTTTAGTTTCAGAATCTCTCTTAAAGATAATAAGGAAGACCATATACCTATTTCTAGAGGTGCTAATTGGATGAGTCCCAAACATTTTTAAGCTATTGCATAGCTTCTTTCTTGGGCTTTGAGCGCGGTGACCGAATCAAGAAATTCCGTAACGAAAAAAACCTAACACCCCTCACACACACACGCACGAGAGCACGTAGCGCTGTACGCATATTTGCAGCGCAGTGGGCAAGCTAAAGAGAACGGCGCACAATGTTGGCAATGCTGTTGACGTCGCTGTTGACGTTAGCGTTGACGTTGGCTTTGGTTTCACGCTTTTTGCCTTGCTTGCTCTTGTTGTTGTTATTTTTGCTGCTTTTATAAGTATTGGCTGTAGCTGTTTTTGTTGTTGCTTTTAATCTTAACGCTGTAGCGTTGTGTAGGTGTGAGTGCATAAGTGATTGCGCGCGGGTGTTCAAGTAGAGGCTTTAACGGACAAGGTTGTAAGCATGTGGCGCTGCTCTTATCTGTGGTCGATGTGCTGTTACTGCTTTTTGTTTAGTTTAATGTGGGTTCATAATCGAAGGCAAGCTGCATCGACTGCATCTTTGTTGCAAGAATTCAAAAGACTGTCTTTGAATAGTGTTCAGACGATAGCTCAAAGTGTCTTAGATTTCATTAGTAATAGAAATGGCATTTCAATAATGACTTTCAATTGCCAAAGTCTAAATAGTCACAAATACGATTTACAAGATTCAGTTACGAGACAAACAAATGTGTTACTTCTTACCTAAACTTGCATGACGCGTGATAATCCGATTGAAGTACCTAATTTCAATTGTATTGTTCAATTCAAACGAGATGCTGTTCCAAAAGGTGGGGTAGCTATTTACCAAAATAATGATAATGTTACTAATATTATGACTCCGAATATTGAAATAATTATAGTTGTCGAATGTAAAGGCAAACAAAGCTCCTGGAGAGGATGGCATACCATATGAGTTCTACATAAATGCGCCAACGGCCTTTATTGATGCGTTGGTTGGTGTGTATAACAATATGCTGGAGACTGGAACAATTCAAGACTGCTGCTTGAAAAGTGTAATTTTTCCAATTTTTAAGAAAGGCGATGCTGACCTACCACAAAATTACAGAGGAATTTCTTTCATCAATTGCGTAGCAAAAATGTTCATGGGTATATTAAATAGGCGCCTCACTAAATGGGTTAACTGCTATGACAAATTAAAAGAGTACCAAGCAGGTTTCAGAGTACACTATTCGACGATAGATAATGTATATAACCTTATCGCCACGGTATATTTGAAGCAGCAGGAAAAGAAGAAGGTGTACGCATTTTTTGTAGATTTTTGAGCCGCATTTGATAAAATACCCAGAAAACTCTTGGTTTATAAATTATACACTTTAGGAGTCTCAACAAAATTTTTGGCCATAATAGAAAGCAATTATTCACGCACAGAAGTGGCAATCTGGACAGGGACAGAGCTTTCCGAGTATTTTGAGGCGAACATTGGAGTAAGGCAGGGCTGTCTACTTTCACCTCTCTTGTTTGCACTATTCCTCGACGACCTTCATGACACCTTAGGTGGAGGTCTAACGGTGGGAAATGAAAATATACGACTTCTAGCTTACGCTGACGATATAGTGCTACTGGCTGACGAGGTTAGTGTACTCCAGAGAATGATAGACCGGTTGGAAGGCTACTGTAGAACATGGAACATGGAAGTGAACATGGCAAAATCTGAAATTATGGTTTTCAGAAAAGGAGGACGGCTGGCAAGATCAGAAAAGTGGATGTTCCAAGGCCAAGCAATAAATATAGCAACTGACTACAAATATCTAGGTATTATCTTAACGCCTACTTTGAGCTTTAAAAAAACATGTTGTATCTAGGACAGCTGCCGCCAAACAAAGCATAAATGTTGCATGGAATAACATGCTAGCTAAATTTAGCATATCCAGTCAGATTAAATGGAAGATTTCCATTACAAAGATCTGGATTCCATAAACAGTAAAAAGTATGCAAATATGGATATGTGGGCGGTATCATGGACACTGAAAGCACGATGTGACATGATACTTCTAAACGGAAACAGATTCGTCACAGGTCGTACTTCTATGTGCGAATTATGCAACACCAATGAAGCCGAAGACCTACGCCACTTTCTAGGGAGGTGTCCAATTTTCAGAGAGCACAGGGTATTATGCTTTAGAAAACCTATGTTAAGCCCTCACGAAATTCTTGAAATTCTAAATGACACAAACAATACTAGGTGGATGGAACTTGTAGAATTTTTGAAAATGGCCACAAAGTACAGAAGGCAAATTATCACTGAATACTTTTGATAAAAAATGAAATATTCGGTAATACCTACAATAAATATACTACATGTGGACTCCAGTTCTTCAGGAAACTTGTCCCAACGATCCTGTATCTCGCGACGAGCGGGGAAGCAGGGTGTATTAAGACATTTTGACTGGCGTTCTGGGAACCCACTAATAAACTAAGGATAACAACAAAAAGTACTGCATCTCAACTCCCCGACGGACGACGTATAGTCATAGTCGCGTATATTATTTTTAAAACCATTGTATCATATGTATTTGTGTTTAAGAATCCTTTTGTATTTAAATACTTCTCTAAAGAATGGCTTTAAAAATAAATTTATTATTATAATTATTGAAATAATTATTGCACACGTTAGCGATGTTAATTTTAGGCGCTCATTTGTTGGAGATATTTGCGCGTGCTTATGCAAACTTAGAAATGGCCTACACATAGTCATGGTAGCAGCTTACATTAATCCAAATCTAAAATTAGACGAGGTAGAGCATTTTATTCATCGCACTTTACTGGAGTACACTGAAGAAGGGTCGAAAATACTTGGTACAAATGGTAATAAATTTCCACTTATCTTGGCTGGCGATTTCAACATCAACTCCGCTGAAAAAAAATCAGAGCGGGCCTTATTATCCTTACTTTTGCTTCAATCAACCTACCGGAGAAAATTTCAATTGGGTATGAAATAGTCAATGTTCGCCCCTACATTCCACTTCCTCTCAGATGTCGCAACTGCCTTCGTTTTGGACACCCCACTTCAACCTGTAAAAGCAAATCTTGTCTTAACTGTTCCGCTGAGCAACACATAACCGAAGAAGAACGTTGCCTAAACGAAAAAGCATGCATAAACTGTAAAAATGAACCTCCCAGCACCGCCAAACACAGCCCTCTAGACAAGTCATGCCCAGCCTTTATTAAACAAAAAGAAATAACTGCTATTAAAATTTTAGACAAGGTTGACTACAAAACTGCTCTTGGGATCTACCATTCTCGTCATACCCACCGATCAACAACTTACGCACAAGCAGCAGCCATCACATCTATAAAATCATCCCACCAATCCACACCAACTTCTACCCAGGATTTCTCAAACAAATCAATTTCAAAGCCTTTGTCAATCGTTATGCCAACGAATCATAACCTAACAAAATCAACCCAACAACAAAGAAAAATAACTTCTTATGAAGACACCTCAAGCAAATCAGATGCCTTCCTTAGCCCTATTAACTTTTCGCTTTTGGAACTCAATAGCTCCAACTCCTTCGGTGGTGTTGCTCTGTTGGTTCATAATTCAATTAGTTTCCAACAATTAAATCTTAACTCTGACTTTGAAGCTATCGGCATCTCAGCAGATTCAAATGTTAAATTAAATATCATTTCATCATACATTCCCCCGAACAAACATTTTAACAACAGTAACCTTAATAATATGCTTAGTCCTCAAAATACTCCCTCTCTTATCCTGGGTGATTTAAATAGCTGGCACCCACTTTGGGGCTCCCCCAACAGTAATGCAAGAGGTAATATTTTACACAACTTCATAACCAGATCGAATTATGTGTAACTTAATGATAAATCTCCGACACACTATTCTACTCACTACTCCTTCACACATATTGACCTCTCTCTTATCTCAGCCAACCTAGCCCCTGTAGCTCGATGGGAAGTTATTGACGACCTATTTGGTTGTGACCATTCTCATAACGCTCTTCCCCAATCCTAACCCTTCAATGCTCATTGCAAAACCGTCTTTTAAACTAACTGCTGCCAAGTGGGACATATTTGCCGACTTAGTTAGTAAATTCGCTTACTCTTACCCTGTAAGTGACAATATTAACAAAGAAGCCGCGTTAATCAAAAAAACTATTATACAAAGCGCCCACTTTTCCATCCCGCAAAACTCAACTATCCGCTCCCATCATACTGTTCCGTGGTGGAACAAACACCTTACTGCATTATAAAAGGTCAAAAATAAAAAATGGTCCCTTTTAAAGAGGCCAATAAATTCCACAAACATAATTGAATTCAAAAAAGCCAATGCTATATTCAGAAGAGCCATTAGAGACGCTAAAAGGAAGGCTTTTACCGACTTTACTTCCGAAATCCACCCCGGCTCCGACTCTGCTAAATTATGGTCAAACATAAAGAGACTTAGCGGTCAATTCCCAACAAAAAACATCCACAGCATAATACTTCCCACCACACAGATCCCAACAAAATTGCCAATTCATTTGCTGAAATCTGGTCAGAAGAAGCCCAAGACTGCAATTTCTCCCCTCAATTCTGCTTAAACAAACAAAATGTTATTAACTCTCACTCTTACTCCCAACCATCGACATCAGCCCTAGAAATAGAAAAAGACATATCACTGCTGGAACTACTCTCATCACTTAATTCTCCTAAAAGTGTCTCGCCGGGAATTGATCGTATCTCCTATCCCATGATTAAAAATACACCCCTTTCAGTCAAATACCGCATTCTTCATCATTTGAATACTATATTCAAATCAGTAATTCCCCAAGTTTATAAAGCAAGCCTAGTCATTCCTATTCTTAAACCAAACAAATGTAAAACAGACCCTAAATCTTACAGGCCAATTTCCTTAAACCCGTGCTTAGCTAAAGTACTAGACAAAATAATTGCTTAGCGGCTGTGGTGGTTTGTCACTTCTAACAATCTTAGCCATAAAAATCAATTCGGTTTCAAAAGAGGTAAGTCAGTCTTTGATAGTCTGCTTTTTATAGATCATCTTGCAACTAGAGCCTTATCAACAAAGCGCCACCTATGAATAATCTCTCTTGATTTTTTGAAAGCATATGATAAAATTGGCATCCACTCCATAATTCACCAACTTCGGGAATGGAAAGTAGGTCTATTTATGCTTTCTTATGTCCTCCACTTTATGTCCAACCGTAAAATAGTTGTTAAAAATGGCAAAACTATTTCTAATTATTTTCCCCTTCAGAACGGTATCCCCCAAGGCTCTCCTATCTCCGTAATCCTTTTTCTCATTTTATATAATAAACTAGCCAGTGCAATTGCCATCCATAAAGAAATAAAATTCAAATTATTTTAGACCTCAATAAGCAAAAAAAATCCCATAGTTCACTTGGACCAATTGTTTGTTGATATTAATAACTGGTGTTCATACTCTGGTGCATCCCTTTCTTCTTCTAAATCAGAACACATCCACATCGGCCGCAAACATAACTGTTCATGCACAATTTATACTGGATCCTTCAGTATTCCGTCCGTGACCTCACTTCGTGTCCTAGGTCTCACTCTCAACAGCAAATACAACTGGAGTGCTCATATAGCTAAGCTGTCTACTGACCTTACTAAGCCACTTAACATCATTAAACTTCTTTCTAATATTAAATACAACTGCAGCTCATATACACTAACTCAAATAGTTAATTCAATACTTATCTCTAAAATAGACTTTTGCCTTCCAATCTATGGTCGCGCCCCTGTGTCCCTCCTTAATAAACTAAATACAATCCAAAACACCGCAATCCGATCAGCTCTTGGTGCATTCCGTACTTCACCAATTAATAATATGCTTATTGAATCTAATATTCACACAATCCACAATAGATGCATCTTTTTAACAGCTAAACTTTCCTTTGACTCCCCACTAAGATACCTTATTAAGCCCAATAAAGGAGAATATAAGTACCCAAGCACAATTGACAAAATAATTCATCTCTGCAATTATCTGAACGTTCCCTTCCTCCCACAAAAAACAAACAAATTGAAAGTGTTCAGATGGCAAAATTTAACCGAGTCTATTGACCTATCTCTTTCAGTCTACAATAAGCCAAATACCACCGTGGATATCTATCATCAACTTTTTCTTAACTATAAAAACAACTTCAGATACAATTTTGTTTATACTGACGGATCTAAAAAAGATAACATTACTGCGTATTCTATCACTTCTGACACTGAAATTTTCAAACTTGGTCTTCTTCCCCTTCACTCCTCAGTTTTTGCAGCAGAAATAATAGCTATCCACGAAGCTATGAAAATAGTTTCAAAAAAACGTGGCAATTTTATCATCTGCTCCGACTCACTCTCGGCAATCAAAGCAATTCTGAATGAATTCAATAACAACTTTTACGCCGTCTCAATCAGACACTTTATAATAAACAAATTCCCTAAATTTAAATTACTTTGGGCTCCTAGCCATTCAGGCATTTCAGGCAACGAATAAGCTGATAGATCAGCGAAGTCTGCTACTAATCTTCCTCTCATTTACACTCCCAACCTTTCTTATAACGACGTCTCTTCATTTCTAAAAAATTATTCCAATAATAATCATAAATGTTTACTCCAACAGACTTCGAACTGGTATAAACTATTCAACAACGGCCATAACACTTACCCCATTAATTATAATAATCTTTCAAGACTTGACCAAGTAAAACTTACAAGAATCCGGCTTGGTCATACAAAATTAACTAATGCTCAGTACATAGACGCCACACTTAGCAACACCTGTCCTCTATGCAACAACTCCCCCATAAACATTACGCATATAATAACATCCTGCCCAACCTTATCCCATCACCGTTCTTCCATTTTCCTAAACCAGAACCCCCTCTCTGTTATCTCGTACCCAAACCAAAGCAACTCCAAACTAATATTAGACTTTATTAAAAAATGTAAAATTTACCACCTAATTTAGAATTAAATAACATATATTAAAATATTACACAATTACACAATTAATTTTAGAAAAAATATTTAACTATTACACAATTTTACATGGCTTTCTTTATATCTTTTAAGTGTAAACTAGCTTTATATAAAAAAATAAATAAATAAATGCAGTTACCGTAAAGAATGCCTATCCAATTCCAATTATGGATGGTCTTCTAAGTCGATTACCACCAGTGTATTGCATTTCCAAAATAGATCTTAAGGATGCTTTTTGGCAAATTTGTTTGGATGAGGAGTCTCGCGCAAAAACAGCATTCACTATTTCAAATAGACCGCTTTACCAGTTCAAAAGAATGCCTTTCGGATTGACGAACGCTCCACAAACTATGAGCCGTTTGATGGATATAGTTATTCCTACTTGTTCTGTCCCAATCTTTCGAGGATCACCTTCTTCATCTATCGGAAGTAGCCACTCAATTGCGTAAGGCTGGACTCACAATAAATGTTTAGAAGAGTCACTTTTGTTTAAAGAAGGTTGATTATTTAGGTTACATTGTAGGTGAAGGTACATTTCTGCTGTTGATGAATTCCTAGTTCCGAAAACTCAAAAACAGCTCAGGAGATTTTTGGGTATGACAGGATGGTACCAGCGCTTCATATGTAATTATTCTTCAGTTATTTTCCCTCTTACAACTATGTGAGTAGAAGTGACCGTAGCCATGCAGACCTCAAGTCGATACAAACAAAAATTATTCTCAGTTTTTTAAACAGAGAGACTCTCATTATACGTCGCTCTCTCAAACGCTCGCATTTTTTGAGGCTCTTCTACTTAGACCGCTTCGCGCTCGATTCAAAATGCATGCCTGTTTTCATGGGAGTCACAATTACATATGGAATCACATATGGATGAAGCAATCGATCCAAGTAGAACTGCTGGGCTAATACTTCTACGCAAAATATTGTATGTTACTATGCGTATACAATGCAGTTTTACTTGGATCGATTGCTTCCATTTATATCTGATTGACCACAGCAGAGAGCAAAGTTATTACTAATTTCAACTCAACTGTGGCTTTGTACGTTTTGTGCACTAAGAGAAGTAAATTATCAAATGCGTCGCTATGACAATGTGTAGTGTGTTGGGTGTTTAAACGCCGAAGGTGGAACTCGGACGCACAAGAGTGTATTCAGGGACGGTGCCTTTATAGCTGTGCTCTGGCTCAGCTCGCCGGACTGGGGGGCGGGGTTTCCTAAATACTAACTCCTGATACACACTAAACATAAATTATTAGGTCACATGGACAAAAACAAACATAAAAACTAAATGAATACCAAAGGGTACAAAGAATCAAAATAAGGGAAACATTTAACGGACTATGCTGCTACAGTTATTTGGGAACTCCGATGGAAATGAGTTCCGTCTCTACCCACCCAACCTAAGTCTACCGATAAGCGGCTTGGCCGTCTATTTCGATCCTTCGCAACCTATTTGGTTTTCATAATCATATCAGACTAATCATGTCCTACTCCGAGTGAACTTAGCAATTCATATTGGTGACGTTATAATTTCAAGTTTCAAAGAAAAAAATATAATAATGGGGTATAAAGATATAGAAGCTTAACATCAATTCTTAAAATAAGATACAATTTGCATTCATTTTCTTAATACTACCATTATTAACATAAGTTAGTTTAGACAATATTTAGCATTGTTGGGCCATTAAGTATATAATAAAAAAAAGAATAATTGTATATATATTTATATATGAGCTGTTAAGCAGATAATTGCCCTTAAACAAAAAATACTACTAGTCGTTTGCGACCACTCACAACTTACTCGTACGCCTTACGCCGAATCCTTGAGCTCAACGATCGCCGATGGTGTACCTTTTTAGGGAATTTCAAGTTCATTAGTATAAGAGAACAATTAACTTTAAATATAAATTCATATATATATATACACATATAAAAAAAATGGCACCATGCTATTATGACACTGATAACAAAAAAAAAACAAATTACAAGATACAAAGTTTCAATTGAAGATAATTAAAAGCGCAATGTAAACTAACATTACTTTGTTGGTTTGCGCGTAAGAGACGGTAACATTGAAATATGAAGCTTACGCGCAAGAGAAATTTAATTCATACTAAAATTAATTTACATTATGCCCTTTCTTAGGCCATTTGCATATTTGCTCTTAAGTAAACAAAATCAGACACAGCTGATTAACTCTAATGTTATGGGTGCTCAATTTATATTCGTTATATGCAGAGGTGGGCACGAAAAATAACGGAAAGAGCACTTTTGCTTGTGCGCCTATCTTTCGCCACAGAAAAGACATAACGGAAAGAGCACTCAGTACAAAAAACGCCTTGGACATTTTTGCACCGAGTGCTCTTTCCGTTAGGTCTTGTAAGTGGCGCCTGCCAGACGCACACGCAAAAAACCGAGAATGTTACAAAAACAAAATACACACAGTGTGCGCTTTTATGGCCCTACTCGAGCATCCTTTTTTCGACCTTTTTAGACCGTAACGGTAGTTTTTATTGGTGCTCGCGACGAAAAATTCGCACAAGTACACTGAGCACAGAAATATAGTTAATTTGGCAACTGTAAGACCCAGTAATTTTTTTGGTAAATTAAAATTGTCATATAAACTCATATGACTTTTCTGTTTCTTTGAATGTGTTGCAAAATTTTGTCAGTGTACACGCACAAGCAGATCGTCGGCGACGCGCCGAGTTTACAAAAACAAAATACACACAATGTGTGCCTTCGCTCGACTCGCAGCAACTTACAAAAACAAAATACACACAATGTGTGCCTTCGCTCGACTCGCAGAATATTACAAAAACAAAATACACACAGTGTGCGAGTTTTATGGCCCTACTCGAGCATCCCTTTTTAGACCGTAACGGTAGTTTTTATTGGTGCTCGCGGACGAAAAATTCGCACAAGTACACTGAGCACAGAAATATAGTTAATTTGGCAACTATAAGACCGAAAGAATTTTTTTAGGCTTTCGGGAAATCCACTGGTAATAAAATAAATTTGCATCTTAATTTAAAAAGCTGCAGGTAACAAATATATGAATGGAATATATATTTTTGGGAAGTCCTATGATAATAAAACAATCCTGCACGTGTTCATCATCATTACCAGGTAATAAAGGGCGTTTTGCAATTATTTTGGTTACTTATAAGTTTTTACGCCCCTTACCCTTTTTACCTGCTCAGGTAAAGAGTTTCATTTTAGTATGTACGAAAATTATTTAAATACTGCACGCACTTATTTTTGTCACAGTCTAAAAAAAGTCATAACCGAGTTCACATCAAAATGAGTGATAAGATAATTCAAGAAATGGAAAAAAATATTTTTCACCAAAAATTATAAACTGGGTGTTTTTCAGTGCCTTATTTGTAACATAGTAATATCTAACAAAAAGAAGTATAATATAAAACGGCATTTTTGTAATTTCCATAAAAAATCATATGGAAAACTAAGCATAGAAGAAAGGCAGCAGCTTATTCCTAAGCTAAAGCTATCGCTTTGCCAAGCTGCAATAAAAAAAGTGGAAGACTCTTCAAAAAATCTTCTGCATGCTTCCTTTATTGTCAGCTACAATCTGGCCAAAGCGCAAAAGCCACTTCAGGACGGGGAGTTTTTTAAATCAACTTGCATTGATATGCTGAAGTGTTTCGGCAATAAAGCTAATGAAATGTGTGAAATGGTATCGCAAGTGCCACTATCGCGGCGAACAGTAACGAGACGCATAAACACACTTAGCCAACAATTGAAAAATAAATTATTAAATAAAATAAGACAATGCCGATACTACTCATTGGCGGTTGATGAAAGTACCGATATCAATGATGTAGCGCAAGTCCTAATATTTATTAAATACATTGACTCGGACTTCAATGTTGAGGAGGACCTACTAAACCTAGTTCCGTTATACGCAAATACCACAGGGGAAGACATATTTCGAGCAATTGAAATATCTGTCCGGGAAATCGGTGGATTTGGAAAACTTAGCTCGATTTGCACCGATGGAGCAAGAAGCATGCGCGGCAACATCAGAGGGCTTAACGGGCAGTTTAAGTCACGACAAATTGAAGTTCCCTTTTACCACTGCCTTCTACACCAAGAGGCGCTATGTGCCAAAACATTGGAGCTGAACGAGACGATGGAAAGCGTGGTGCAAATAGTTGGCAAAATAAAAGGAGGACACAACGCCTTGACACACCGCAAGTTTCAGGCTCTTTTACACGAACTTAACGCGCAATATGGTGACTTAAAATACTACACCGAAGTTCGTTGGCTCAGCAGAGGAGAGTGTCTGGATAGGTTCTTCTCTCTTAGAGAAGAAATAAAAATTTTCCTTAAAACTGACGTAAAAAACTCGGAAGGTTTGGTTACCAAATTGGAGGACATCAATTTTCTATCCGAAGCGGCATTTTTAACGGACTTTATGAAGTTTTTAAATATTTTAAATACTCAGCTGCAAACACCAAAGCAGTCAATAATACAAATGCTGTCAGCAATCGATGGATTTAAAAAGAAAATGGACATTCTGCAAAGTGATTTAAGCAACAATTGTTTAAATCATTTTCCCTGCTGCCGCGAACTTGCGACACTACATCCGAGGCTTAACTTTGCGCAATATTTTGTGTACATTCAACGGATGAAAAACGTGTTTGAAGAACGCTTCAACGATTTCGACAACATTAAGAAACTAATCAATGTATATCTAAGCCCGTTAGATATAGATATTAATACGCAAGATTCGAAATACCAAATGGAACTCTGCGATTTACAGTCGGATTTTGAATTAATTGCATTAAGAGAATCTGGGGATGACTTTTGGAGAAAAGTTCCGGAAGGAAAATACCCCGTTCTCAAAACATCAATGCTCAAGTTGCAGTGCAGTTTTGCAAGCACTTATGTTTGTGAATCTGCATTTTCACATGTAAATCACATAAAAAATGTATATAGAAATAAAATTACTGATGTTAACCTTTTAGATTTACTGCGTACATCTATAAGTGAAAAAAATGTAGATTTTCACAATTTAATAAAAGAATGCCTAAATTAACATACATGTCTTTGAATGTATCCCAAAATTTCGTTCAGTGTTTCACGCACAAGCAGATTGCCGGCGACGCGCCGAGTTTACAAAAACAAAATACACACAATGTGTGCCTTCGCTCGACTCGCAGCAACTTACAAAAACAAAATACACACAATGTGTGCCTTCGCTCGACTCGCAGAAAATTACAAAAACAAAATACACACAGTGTGCGATTTTTATGGCCCTACTCGAGCATCCTTTTTTCGACCTTTTTTCTTGATGTTGTTGTAGTGCTCTTTCCGTTATTTTTCGTGCCCACCTCTGGTTATATGTGTATGGTTACTTGCTGTTTTGTTGTTTTCTTTATAATTTGTTTAGAAGCATATGCTCGTAAACAAACACTGCATGTTATATTGTTGTTGCAGTTGGCGAAGTCGCGCAGCCGCTCTGAGCACGGTCGCTGTTGTTGTGGGCGTAGGGAGCTCAGCTCTCCGAACTGTGTCTTCGTTGTGGGAGTTGCTGTGCCCAGCCGCTGTGATCGCAGCTCTCAAAGCTGCTGCTGCAGTTGTTGCTGTTGTGTTGGGTGCGCAGCCGCCGTGCTTTAATTGTTGGCGCGGTGATCGCAGCTCTCAAAGCTGCTGCTGGAGTTGTTGTTGTTGCTACTGGTAGTTATTGCTGCCGCCACTGAGGCAATCGTTGTTGTATGCGCAGCTCTTGCAGCTGCTATTACAGTATAGCTGTTAGTAGCTGTTGTTGTTAGCTAGGGTATTTGGTGCAGTTGCTGCCACTGCGTGGGAGCACTTCCCTTAGCGGCGATTTAGACTGGCGAAAATTCCTTAAATTTTGGGAACATTTTAATAGCGGAATATAATCTCTATTTACGGCAACCACCACACTATATAAATTTAGAGATGTTTCCATCTAATCTATATATAATTATAAAGATTAGGTTAAAGAAATAAATATATATATGAGCGCGAAATCAAATAACAAAAACTCCTAAACACAACCTACACTTGCGCACTGCCAAACTAACACTGACCTTCGATACTATTAAGCATGACTATCTAAGCTAAGCTTTCAAGTCGTCTGAACTACCCATATGCACATGAAGAGCGCACCTCAGGTGATAACCCTTTTATCTCGCTCTTTCACTTGTCTAACTCTAATCAGCTGCTCGCGCCAAAATTGCTAACAGCATTATCGCGTGATTAAGAGTGGTCGTTGACCCCCCCTAAAGAGCGCACTTAGTAACAACGCGAGCTTTTACTGTTGTTTAAGCTCTCTAAAGCTCAGCTTTTATGCCTATTTCAAAAGTATTAAGACGTAACGACTTTTTAATTTTATTTAAGGTCTTTATGGCCACTACAAATGATATATATTTAAATATTGGCAATTAACTCATTTTATTAATTAAAAAATTAATTAAAAAATTAATAAAATATAATTTAAGCAATGGCCAAAAATTTAATTCAGTGTTCTGCACTTCAATCATATATGAATTAACATTTTCGATGATAAATAAAATTGAATTCGATTATTTTGACAGTCGAGTTGGCAGCGCCACTACGTTCGGTCATACAATTCGTTTCGTGAAAAATAAGTTGTAATAAAATTAATTTTTATGGACAAGTCCACTTGTGGCAAATACGTTTTACCGCTGAGCATATGCGCATTTTTGTGTTCAACTTTATTAGTGTCAAATATTTATCATTAATCTGTTCTATAACTATAAACTAAATCAAAAACATATTAGTGACGGTGCATATTTGAGACTCCGCTGGCATTATTTTTTTTTTTTTCTTCGCTCAGTGTGTGCACATTATATTTGTGTAAAAATACTGATTGACATTTCAGTGTATACCAATATACTTTTAATCGTAAAATTAATTGTTATCGATTAAAACAACAACAACAACAATATGAGTGACGATGACGACGACATTGCCGTTATGGCTTGGCAAAAAGTCATTACCAAGCAAAAGCCGACAAAAAGACAAGCGCCTAACTCACCGGAAGTAATAAGAAAAGTACAAAAGCAAGCCCATGGACCGAGTACTTCAAAGAATTCAAATAGATTTACTCTATTGGGTGATGCAGACAGTAAAGACCTGAATGATGCAAACACTGGAAATGTAAGCAAACCTAAAATCTCAGCAGATCAAGATTTGGAGTTGCCGAAGCCACCGCCGATTTTTATATCTGATGTAAATGATATCAATGGATTTCTGAATTATCTTAAAAGTAAAATGAAGAAAGATGACTTCAACTATAAATCCCAGCGAGATGGTAATGTCAGAACCATGGTTAAGTCGATTGGAGTATACAGAGAGCTTATCCCAACTTTGAGAAATAATAAAGTTAAATTTCATACGTTTCAGCTAAAGCAAGAGAGAGCCTTTCGAGTGGTAATTAAAAATCTACATCATACAACACCATTGGAAACAATTAAAGCTGAAGTTGAATCTTTCGGGCATACTGTTAGAGGAATTAATAACATCAAGAGCCGTATCACAAAGATGCCACTTAACATGTTCTTTTTGGACCTTGAGCCAGACAAAAATAATACAGAAGTTTACAAAATAAAATTTATTGAAAATGCTATAATAAACATTGAATCGCTAAAGAAAGTGAACGATATTGTGCAATGTTTTCGGTGCCAAGAGTTTGGCCACACCAAGTCATTCTGTAATAAAATCTCTAAATGTGTCAAGTGCTCACTATCGCACCCAAGTGAAAGCTGCCCGAAAGACAAAATCCTTGCTGCTAAATGCGCAAATTGTTCTGAAAATCATTCTGCTAGCTATAAAGGCTGTAGAATTTACCAAGAAAGTATGTCTCAAAAGAAGTCTGCTTCTCAACATTTTAATAAATACCAATCTAAGGATAACCAGGCACAATTTAGCCAAACAAATTTGTTTAATCCTAGCACCGTTTTTAGCCACACATCTAATAATGGCAACCAGCCAACATATGCTCAGATACTAGCAGGTGAGAAGAATACAAGCAACCAAAGCGATACATTGTCAAGAATTGAAAAAATGGTAGAAAAACAATCTAAACAAATAAGTCATCTACTCGATACGATAATGCTTCTTGTAAATAAAGTATGCAAGTAGACGTTCGTATAGCTATATGGAATGCCAACGGGCTTTCTAATCATTACAATGAAATAAATCTATTTATAAATACAAACAATATTGACATAATGTTAATATCAGAAACGCATTTCAATAGTAAGTCTTACTTTAATATAAGAGGATATCAAGTAATAAGTGCTGATCACCCTTCCGATAGAGCACAAGGTGGTGCTGCAATAATTGTAAGAATGGTATTAAATTTACCATATCAGACAGTACAACGCAAAATAACATTCAAGCGGCGGTTATAAAGATTGAATGTTGTCACATTGATGTATCCGTTTCTGCAGTATATTTACCACCCATTCTTTCAAAGTCTAGGCCACCATTTCATTGCTGGAGGAGACTTCAATGCTAAGCACCCATGGTGGGGTTCGAGACTGGTGAATCCAAAAGGGTCAGAACTTTATAAATGTGTTTCCACAAACACTTTTTCAACCTTGTCCACTGGAAAACCTACATACTGGTCTACTGATCCCTACAAAATACCTGACTTGCTTGACTTTGTTGTATATTCTGGGATACCGGCCAACTACTTACATATTACCGAAAACTTTGACTTGAGTTCGGATCATTCACCAATTATTGTGACTTATGGCTCGACAGTGCTGATTAAAGAAAAGCCATACAAAATTATTACAAGTAAAACAAACATAGATGCTTTTAAAGATTGGCTTGAAGAACACACTGATTTACATGTATGTACCTTTAAAGTCTGGCATAGAGATTGACTTAGCAATCGAAACGCTTACGAATAATATTCATTAAGCCAGTTTTCTTTTTACTCCAAAATCAAATGAACAATCTAGCAGACCAACTTTTCTTTCAATTGAGTTGAGACGTCTTATTAAAAACAAAAGGAAGTTAAGAAGAGTATTGTAAACATACAAGTGTAAACAAGGTGTCCAAGTGACAAAAGAAGGTTAAACAAGGCTGTAAAGGACTTACGAGAAAAACTTTCAGATGTGCGCAATGAAGCGACTGAGGAATATTTAAAAAATCTGGAACCGTTTACAAATGACTTGGAATATAGTTTGTGGAAAGCAACCAGCTATCTCAAAAGACCAATAAGAAGAGACACTGTGATAGTGGACAGTACTGGTGTTCGCTGCAGGAGTAATAAAGAAAAAGCTGAAGCTTTTGCACAACATTTACACTCAGTCTTCCAACCAAATGACCTGCACGACTTGGAAGCTGAAGAAGAGGTCTTTAGCTTTTTGGACTCGCCATGCCAGATGAGTCTGCCAATTCGGTCTGTTTCTCTCAATGAAATTCAGGATGAGGTGAGAAATATACATTGTAAAAAAACTCCGGGCTATGACCAAATAGATGGCACTACTATCAAAAACTTACCTCTTAAATGCATTAGGCTTCTTATGTACATCTATAACGCGATACTAAGACTAGATAATTACCCTAGCCAATGGAAATGCGCAGAGGTAATAATGATACCAAAGCCGAATAAGCCAGAGCATTCCCCATCCTCATACCGTCCTATTAGTTTGCTTGGGACTTTTTCGAAAATATTTGAGAAGATTCTTTTAAGTAGAATGTCAATCGTGCTGGACGATCTAAACATCATACCCGAACATCAATTCGGATTTAGAAGAGGTCACGGAACGCTTGAGCAATGCCACCGGATTGTAAATATAATAATGAGGGCGTTTGAGCAAAAGCAATATTGTGCAGCGGTCTTTCTTGATGTCAAACAAGCTTTTGATAGGGTATGGCATCCTGGTGTGCTTTTTAAAATTAAGAAATGGCTTCCGGCACCATACTACCTTCTTCTAAAGTCATACCTATCCAATCGTCATTTCTATGTCCAACAATCTGGTGAACATTCGAAGCTATATAAGATAAATGCAGGAGTGCCTCAGGGGAGCGTACTGGGACCTGTGTTATACACTGTTTTTACTGCTGATCTTCCAGTTTTAAACAATACTGAGGTAGCAACATATGCTGATGACACGGCAGTCGTTGCATCAAGTGAGAATCCTGTGGAGGCATCCCAACATCTGCAAGAACAACTTTGCATGGTAGACAAGTGGCTAAGCAAATGGAAGATAGCTGTCAACACCCAAAAATCTGTCCAAGTAACGTTCGCACTGAAGAGAGGAAGTTGTCCCGCCGTTTCCCTAAGTGGTTTGACAATACCAGAAAGCCATACTGTAAAATACCTTGGTGTTCACTTGGATCGAAGGCTCACTTGGAGAACACATATAAAAGCTAAACAAATGCAGCTAAGGGTAAAATGTCGAAAAATGTATTGGCTCTTGGGACCAAGGTCTCAGCTAAGCTTAGAAAACAAGGTACTTAAACCCGTATGGACTTATGCAATGCAGCTTTGGGGAACAGCGAGCACATCAAATATTAAAATATTACAAAGGTTTCAGTCGAAGACTCTAAGAAGTTTAGCAAACGCTCCATGGTATATTAGCAATTTTGAGTTGCATAAAGACTTAAATGTGCCTTTTGTCAGAGATGAAATACTAAGAAACACAAAAACGTACATTGAAAGACTTCATAGGCATACTAATTATTTAGCATTAGGTCTTTTAGATAATACCTATGTAACTAGACGCCTTAAGCGACACCATGTTTTAGACCTACCTGGCAGATTTTAGACATATTATTTATCTATTTATTTGGTGTAACAAATGTAATACGATTTTTATATTGGCTGATTTTGTTGAATTTCAGTCAATCCTGTTATGTTAATAAGTCATGTAAATTCATTTACTTATTATCCACGGATAGATTGTAAATTAAATAAACCAAAAAAAAAAAAAAAAAAGATTGTTTTGACAGTCTTTATAATTACCATAATCTAATCAAAAAAATGTAATACAGTCGAGGCGGTGCCCGACAGTGTAATACCCTGTACCTTTTTTTCTCAAAAAAAGATTTATTCCTGCATATTCTTACTAAGAATTTCCAATTGGAAAATTTTTTTGTTGGTGCAAAACGATATTGATACCTATAAGTTCCGCAAATTTTAACCGATTTTGATGAAAATCGAAATTTACTTTAAAGAAGTTATTTAAAGTATATGGGGTAAGTTTCATCGAGATATGTTGAGGGGTGTGGGAGAAAACACGGTAAATCGATTGCGGGGGGTGGGGGGCCCGCATTGATAAAATTTGGATGTGGATTTGTTCATTAGAGGCACATGAATTAGCTTACCAAAATTGGTGGTTCTAGGTCATTTATTACTATTATTACGTAGAGTCAAATATTGACGCAGTTTATAGGCAAGGGGAGGTGAAATTTTTACATTTTAGACTATAACTTTTGTTGTAATTGTCCGATTTTGTTTATTTTTGACACACAGATGCATGTAACCACAACGCATCGCTCTGTTAAGTTTCAGATTAAAATATTAAACGGTTTAGCTAAAAACCGCGAAACTCTGCTACGGGGGAACGGGGAAAGATATTGACATGATTCAACAAACTTGATCTTCTGAGGAAATATGCGCACCAGCTGGTAAAGTTTCGTATCTCTAGCTCTTATAGTCTCCGAGATCTAGGTGTTCATACAGACGGACAGACGGACAGACGGACGGACGGACAGACGGACAGACGGACGGACAGACGGACATGGCTCAATCGCTACCCGAGGTTATGATAAGCATTTTGGTATAAAGGACTTGGGGTCTGCCACGCCTCCTTCTTGCCGTTACATACATTGCACAAATCTAGTATACCCTTTGTACCTATAGGTACAGGGTATAACTATAGACTCACTTCTCAGACGCACAGCCATAGGAAAATATAACGCACTCAACAAAATAGTCAAACATTGCTGCCGGATGGACAAAAGAAATTGGATAAATGATCTTGCAACCTCAGCAGAAGCAGCGGCCCAACGCTCCGACTCCAAGACCATGTTCAAAATAAGCCGCCAGCTATCTGGGAACAAAAATTTTACAAGGGAACACGCAATCAAATCTAAACAAGGCGTCCCTTTGCATACAACGGATGAACAAGTCAACCGCTGGCGTGAGCATTTTTCGGAGCTGTTGAACAGAGATCAACATTCCATTCCTTGTGATGAACAGGGAATAGTCACAGCCTTTATTTATAATTAGGATTGATATAAAAATAAATGAACCTAAATTAAATACTATCTGCACACGTTCTTAATATGAAATTTTGAATTATAATTACCTTTAAGTAAAATAAAACTGGTTGGTGTTGCAAAGCTTTAATTAAGCGTATTTGGTATTTTAATAATTTCAATAAAGCATTCGATTAGATCGTAACGGACCCCACATCTTCATAGTTAGTTTTTTTTTTGGCAGCACTAATTAGACTTGTAGTATTTTAATACTGACACTTCCAATGTCAAATTGACACTACCTCAGAAAGAAGCAGACAACTGCATTTCTGGCCTAAACGCCGATATATAAGCGAAATCTAACCTCGCTCAGGCCTTTTAATTCAATTTTATTCGGAACCAGGCAGCAGCGTGTTATTCCGAAATCTATCTCTATATATATTTTCAAGTCGCGTAAGTGTTTTGTTGATTTATTTGATTTTGCCCTTCGGCACTTATCTTCTCTTGAACCTAAACACAGGTGCAAGTAGTACTACTTAGAAGTTTTTTTATTGGAACAATTCTTTTCAGCACAACATATTATCACCTATAACATATTAAAACACATAAACACAAAAACACAAACAGATAAAATCCAAAAAGCACGAAAGTAAAGTAATTTTGCAAAGTTTGTTATCTTTCGTTGTCCAAAGTATCCAAAGTAAAGTAGAGTAAAGTTATATATACATACAATAATAATATAAAGAAGTAAAGAACAAAGAAGAGTAAAAGAGTGAAAGACAAAAAAAAAAAAAACAGAGTGCACTCTTCAGAAACATGTGGAACCTATTAGAATATTTCAATAACAAAAAACTAAAGAAAAGTTGTAAACTGTAAAAAAAAAAAGAAAAATTAAAAACCTAAAATTGTAAAACTAAAAATCAAAGTCAAGAACAAAAAAAGAAAAAAAAATTGAAAGCAAACAACAAAGGAAAAACGAAAGAAACAAAGCAAGATAGCAGAATCAAAAAAATCTAAAGAGAATTTAAATAACAAACAAATATTGTATTATAAACAAACAAACAGAAACAACCGAAATCAAAGCGAATTAAGAATCGTTGATAGTAAAGAAAAAGAATGAATTAAGATACTTGTACTGTGAAGTTGTTAATTTACAACTAATTTTTATCTTATTACTACACGCAAATTGTAAGGTTGTGCTCCCTTATAAAATCGTCAAAAATGTGATACGATTTGTAAACTACACTGATTAATTTCCACTTTTCTTCTGTTCAAACCAACGTAAAATTATACACATATTGTTTTAAGAAAATACCAAAAACGCTTATATACTAAGTTTTGCAACACAAAAACATAAAAAATCTAAAACACAAAACACAAACACCAAACAAACACACTAAAACCAATTATAAATTTAGAGACATTAAAATACTTGAATGATGTAAAAGTTAATACACCCCCATATGAAAATTAGAAAATATTAAAGTAATCATGAAGTATTGTTGAATTTAAAACGCTTAAAAACCTATAATTATGTACTTAAAACAGACTTCTTAGAATTATAGAAACAAAGAAACAAATGGAGTTAGGAAAATTTTTTTTTCTTTTTATGAATAAATAATATTGTATAACATTATGGAATAGAAATTTTGTTAAGTTTTTTTAAAGGAAGAGGATAGGGTAAAGAACGTTTGGGAGTCTTTTTATAATATCTGCGCGAAAAGACTCATAGGTAGGGTGGGTAGAGACGCGACATGTTGCACAACAGCAATGCAATAATAACATGTGAATGATATTGTCCGGAATTGGTCTGTTTACATAAGAAAATCTATCTATCTATAATGGCATGGGTCCCACAAACTTAAACAATTTTATTTGTGAATGTGTAATTCAAAATTACTTCATCAACGAACCCCCCAAAGGCTGTTTTGCTAGCTGTTTCGGAGCCCAAGGGATGATGAGTTTTGGAGTAGGTGGAATAAGGTTGAGGTTGGGTGATGATTTTTCTTTTGTCGATGCCCTCCCACAGAACTGCGTTGTACGTGTAGCAAAATATTTGGGAACAGCTTTTGTATGTACGATCACACTATACACCACAGATACAAATACACTCCAACAGGCGGAGTCAGAGCAAATATAAGCACTCAACCGCCTTCTACCAGAGAAATATCCGAAGCTATCAAGAGTCTTAAATCAGCTCCTGGGAGTGACGGCATTCCCGCAGAGGTCTTAAAAGCATGCCCAGATATGACTGCAAAACTCCTTCACCCAGTTTTTAATGTAATTTGGCGGGAGAATCGTCTTCCCGCGGATTGGCTGGAAAGCACCATAGTGAAGATACCGAAAAGGGCGACGCATCACTATGCAGGAACTACAGAGGCATTATGCTGCTGTCCATACCTTCCAAAGTTCTTACTACCGTTCTGCTAAAGCGTATAAATGCTTCACTAGACAATGCCATCCGAAAACAACAGGCAGGCTTCAGAACAAACCGCTCTTGCATAGACCAGATCAGCACACTCCGAATATTAGTAGAGCAAGTCAACGAATGGCAGTCATCTCTCCAGCTGACATTCATCGATTTCCGTACAGCCTTCGACAGTGTGCATCGCTCATCCATCTGGAATGCGTTGCATAAAGCTAGAATTCCCCTGAGCCTAATCAATTTAATAAAGTCACATTATGAGGGTTTCAAATGCAGGGTTCTACACAACGGAAGAAACAGAGGCATTCCCTGGACATTTACAGAGCAGCTTGAAGATTTAGAGTACGCCGATGACGTCTGTTTCCTTTCTGTTCGACATAATGATATGCAAGGTAAACTGGACGATGTAGTCGAAGAAGTCGCGCAACTCCGAAAGATCTGGAATTCCAATTTTCTATCAACAAACTCGAAAATCCAGATATACAAATCTAATGTGCTATATAATTCTACTTTATGGGAGTGAGTCTTGGCTAACAACAGAAGCTATTCTTAGCAAGATACAGGCCTTTGTCGTCAGGCCCTTGATTGGAACACGCAGAGCAACCGAAGAAGAGGAAGTCCCAGAACAACATGGCGCCGAACTTTTTCGAAAGAAGCTGAAGAATCAGGAGGGAAGTGAAGCAATTGGCACAAAACCGGATACGATTTAGATGTTTTACAGAGGCCCTATGCTCCTCAAGGAGTTAAAGGAATAAAAGAAGAGATAATCAAAAAACTATGACTAATAAAAAAAGTAATATGCAAGTAATTTTTAATTTAATTAATTTTTGTTTTTATATTTGTTTATTTGTAATCGGTGCAAAGGGCATTTAATAAATTTTATAACATCTTACAAAAAAAATTTACATGATTGGCTTTACTACTGTTGAGGAACGAATGCCGCATTGTGCGCAGTTGGTCGTTGCTGCATATCGATTGCAGCATTCCTCTCATTTTTGTTTGTTTCTTTGCAAGTTTTACTAATCGATAGTTTTAAGAGCAAATGTTATCAACATACTAACCATCACCATTCTTGTACAACACATTGATATTAAAGTGACATTGGTTCGAGCAACACACAATTTTTAATACAGTCCACTGCACGACTCCGGCTTATTTCTAATCATTTGTTGGTCCTTCGAGCCGGATAGTGAATACAAGGAATCGAATTTTGTGCTTAATATTCAGTGGTAATTGTTTGCTATGGAAAAATTAAAGGCATTGGCAATGCAAAACGATTTACCGCGCATTCACATCAAACAGTTTGCTGGCAGCTAAACAGAACGGCCAGCGTTTCAAGACATTTATGAAAGAACCATTCATAACAAGCAGCATTTGTCAAACACACAGAAATTTCATCATTTGAAAACACTACTTATCGATGAGACTGCCAACTTATTGCGACATTTGACAGTCACTGATGCAGCTTACAACACTGCATGGGAGCGTCTTAAGGAAAGATACAATCGTCCACGGCATATCACCAATTCATTTTTGGAGCAATGCATGAGCTTGCCAACAACTTCAAAAATCGATGCATTAATTTTGCGTAAAGTGTCAGACGGCGTAAATGAGATTGTCCGCGGTCTGGATGCAATTGACCAAATGAGACGCGACTGCTGGATTATATTCTTGACACTTGAGAAACTTCATGCTGACACGCGGCGCAGGTGGATTGGACGCAGTATGGACAAAGATTCACCTACGCTAGATGAATTCTTTAAATTTTTGACTGCCGCTGCGAGGAGTTGGAGCTAAGCAAACGCGAACTTATGGCTGGAGGTAAACCAGCAACAAACAAACAAACAAACCCAAACGGGTAGCACCATCATTGGTGGCAGTTGAAGGCATCAGCTGCACTAAATGCTATTCTAAAGACCACTCATTGTATGCATATCAACAATTTTGGGATATGACAGTTGATCAACGACGATCTTTGGTGAAGGACAAATTACTATGCTACAACTGCTTGAAACATGGACATGTGGTCAATAAGTGCAAGTCCAAATATACGTGTAGAGTATGCAAAGGTCATCATCATTCGCTTTTACATAAGCAAGATAACCAATCACAGGTTATTGGAAATGCCCAAACAGAAGGTGAGGATCAGCGTAACCAAAATGCTCCTCATAACACTGCGATGACGCGTGCACATGCACTAGGCACACAAGCAACTCTCTGTGCGCAAGGCGCTGCAACACAATCTACTCAAGCCAATGGAGTAAATAGAAGCACATTACCTACCACCATTTTTTTTTTTTTTCCCCTATGGGTTCCTCACAAAGAGGTAGGGCACTGCGACCAGAAGATCTTTTGTACCATACCCATAAATTAAAGCAAAAGACTTTCCGCTTTTCGCATGAATAGCAGTAGGTCTTTTGTTGGTATTGACCTAAGATGGAAGGGACTAATCCGTTCCTTTCCCAAGTGTCAGGCTCTGTCCCATACCAGCGCTGGGCAGTCACAGAGAATATGTCTGGTGGTTTCATCGTCCTCGAGGCAGAGTCTGCACTCTGAAGAGTCCGATAGGCCAATTTTCTGAAGATGGTATCTAACAGTGTGGTGGCCAGATAGGTAAGCTACCAGGAGTTTTAAGTCCTCTCTGCCAAGACCTTTTGTCTTGATCATATCCAGGGGTTTGATAAGCGCTTTTGCTTGACGCAACCCCGGTAAGGAGAACCAGTATCGCCTATGTTCACCTGCAGCCCATTTGTTTACCATAGTTTTGATTGTGGACCAACCAATACCACAGAAGGGCGCAGGGGCAGTGGTCAGGGTGGAGGCACCCTGTCGTGCTAGATCGTCAGCGATCGTGTTACCATCCACTCCTGAGTGTCTAGGTACCCAACATAGCACGACTTTGCATAAGAGCTGTAAAAGGTTGTCCACAAGGAGGTGTGTTATCTCCCCTGCTATGGTCTCTCGTGATCGATGAACTGTTAACTAAGCTGACAGTGCTTGGTTATAAAGTCATTGGCTACGCAGATGACCTGGCTATCATAGTGACGGGTAAATATGAGAACACCATCATAGAGATGATGGACAATGCTCTTCAGATAACCCTGAACTGGTGTCTAAGCGAAGGGCTTAACATCAATCCCCTGAAAGCTGTGATTGTTCCCTTCACGAAGAGATACAACATTAGGCTTCGAAACCTCGTTATAAATAACACTGAGGTGGAGTTTTCAGAACAGGTCAAATATCTAGGTGTGGTCCTAGACAAGCGACTCAACTGGAACTCCCACTTAGTACAAGTGCTCTCCAAAGCTACTCGAGCCATGTGGGCTTGTAGGAAATTCTTTGGCAACACTTGGGGCTTCAGCCCAAATATCATAGAATGGATATACCGTATGATGGTACGGCCTATCGTCACATATGCAGCCCTTGTGTGGTGGCCCAAGACGCAGCAAAATGTGGCCATTAAGAAGTGCAGCAAGCTTCAAAGATTAGTATGCCTATCTCTCTCGGGAGCTATGCGTACCTGTCCAACAGCTGTCATGGAGTCGGTCCTTGGACTTACACCACTGCACATTTTCATCCAAAAGTCAGCCATGCAGAGTCTACTGCGTATCCAGATCACATCTGGTTTCTTAGCAAGCGACACTGGTCATGCCGCACTTATATATTCCCTTCCTGACGTATCCATCTGCTCTAGATCAGATCTTATGATCACGAAACTATTTCATAACAAGAAATTTAGATCTCTTCTCCCAAGTCGGGAGACTTGGGCTGATGGCAGCCCCTGTGGTAACCTCCGGTGGCAACAATGGTTCACGGATGGGTCCAAAACTGAGCAGGGTGTAGGTGTTGGAGTCGTTGGGCCCAACACCAGAATCTCTAGTGCAATGGGCATCTGGCCCAGCATCTTTCAAGCAGAGATTCATGCCATAGAGATCTGCGCTCATAGTATCCTTAGTAAGGGAACTAGGGGAGCAAACATCTATATCTACTCAGATAGCCAAGCTGCTATTAGGGCACTATCATCATGGAGCATCTCCTCCAGGATGGTCAAAGAATGCCATAATTACCTCCAATACCTACCGCCATAGTTAATGTTAAAAACGCAAAAGGAGATTTTATAACTTGCCGCCTTTTATTGGACACTGGCTCAGAAATCTCGTACATATCAGAAAGTTGCCTTAGATCTCTGGGCTTGGCACGTTCACACTCACGACTTTTGGTTACTGGTATGGCATCTGTCAAGGCTGGTACTACAAGGGGAAGCACAACGCTTCATATCAAGTCCCGTATCTCTGAAGATCAGTTGGTTGTTAACGCACTCGTTATGACCAAAATAACATGATCTATTGAACGCCATGTCGTTGACGCATCTACACTGCAAGTATTCAATAACCTAAAACTGGCTGATTCACAATTTACAACTAAAACACCAGTGGACATACTGTTGGGTTCCGATTATGTATGGTATACGTTGACTGGAGAGAAAATGCACGACAACAAGGGCAATATTATTGCAATTTCAACTATTTTTGAATGGGTGATAACGTCACTCAATACGTCTCAAACAAGCAACTCTATAACACTAACTACAACATTGGATATTGATACCTCGCTCCAAAGATTCTGGGAGCTGGAGGATGTTAATACTGCGACCAAGGTGGAACCCGAAGATGAGCAGGTGGAGAAACACTTTCTCACCACGCACACTAGAGACGAAAGGGGAAGGTACATTGTGGAACTTCCATTCAACACTGAAAATCCCGAATTCGGAGGTACTCTACAAGGAGCGCTCAAATCTGTAGAACATCGTTTACAGAAAGATGAAAAACTGCGCACACAATACATAAACTTCATGCGAGAGTATCGCGATCTGGGGCACATGCGAGAACTGCTTCCGGACGAACTCGCCACGGGCTAATATTTCTATCTGCCTCACCACCCTGTGTTGTGGTTCATTTCGAGACGCCAATGTTACGGCATTAAATGATCTTCTCTTTACAGAACCTAGCATTCAGCGCAATTTATTTGCTGTGTGCCTCCGCTTTAGAGACGACGTTCCCTGGAGCACCTGACTTGTTGCCCAATGTTCCCAGAATTTGGTTTTTTGGGTTGCGCGTGCGGGAAGTTATCCAGACGCTTAGCTAAGCAGTATTGGGGCTATTGCACCTGACTGCCGGATGTTGTTGCATTTGCAGTTTTATTATTTTGTTCTTAACTTGTATGTTTCTGTTCGTTGCTTAATTTCTTTGTGTATATTTTTGATAATTACTAACATACCAGGGTAAAACATTTTATGAAATTATATATTCTCCATTTTAATCCAATACCTTTTGCCATCTTTCGGGCAAGAGATTGACTTCCACGCTCATAAAATTTTTGATCCTTGCAGGCAAAAAACTGGTCCAAGTGGTTTTTGACGCCCTGATTTGAGGTGAAGGTTGTCCCATCCAAAAAATTTTGCAGAGACCGGAACAAGTGATAGTCAGAAGGTGCCAAGTCTGGAGAATATGGTGGCTGTGGTAGCACATCCCATTCAAGCTGCAAAAGCTTTTGGCGAGTCATCAAACGTGTATGAGGTCTAGCATTATCCTGGTGGACACTACACCTTTTCTATTGATCAATTCTGGCCTCTTCTGTTTTAGTGCATCACTCAATTTGTCCAGCTGATCACAATGCATTTCAGAATTAATCGTGCTATTGTCGGGCAAAAGCTCAAAATAAACGTTCCCTTTAAAATCCCACCAAACAGACAACATAACCTTTTTTTGGTGAATATCGGCCTTCGAAGTGGTTTGAGCTGGTTCATCCTTTTTAGACCATGATCTCTTGCGCTTTACATTCTTGTAAACAACCCACTTTTCGTCGCCAGTAACAATGCGCTTCAAAAATGGATCACTTCTTAGACGTTAATGCGACGAAACAAATTTCGTTCTGTAAGAACATGAGGAACCCATATATCAAGCTTAGAAATTAATCCTAGACGTTTCATGCGCTTGTGAACGGTTGCATTAGACAAATTTAATCTTTCAGCAATCTCTCGAGTTGTTATTCGACGATTTGCATCGACCAACGACTTTATTTTATCCACATCGGCTTCAAGAGGCCTTCCAGGACGTGGTGCATCCTCAAGATCGAAATTGCCGGAACGAAATTTTGCAAACCAATTTTTGTATTGGCGTTCGGTCAACACATCTTCTCCGTACACATCACATAATTTTCGCCTTGCATGAGCTGCATTTTTACCCTTTTGACAGTAAAATATGCCGAAAATGTTGTTTTTGATCTTCCACCTTCAATAGGGCACCAAACAAAAACAATTCCATAAAATTTAACAACATTTTTTACAAAAAAGCCTTGCTATATCAGCTGTTCAAATATATAAAGGTAAAGTGTGAAGTTGGCTGCGAAAAAATGCAATAAGATCAGCTGTTGTCGTCAAACGAAATTACTTAGTGAACGACCCAATAGATGTACTTGCTGTACCCCAAAGGTGCAAGGCATAGGTCCAAACTGGCTTTAAAATTGCTTTGTATAGAAGGATTTTGTTTTCCAAGCTGAGTTGGGACCGAGGTCCTAAAAGCCAATACATTTGCCTAGTCTTAGCTTTGAGCTGGGTGCGCATACACCTAATGTGTTTTTTCCAGGTGAGCCTTCGATCCAAATACACGCCAAGGTATCGATAAACCAAAAAGGGTAACTGAGGGACATTTTCCACGCCTCAATGTTAAAGTTAATTGGACTGATTTTTTACTTTTTACTGCAATTCTCCACTTTTTTAAACATGCTTCGAGTAATCCAAGCTGATATTGCAAACGTTATTTGAAATAATTGCAGTATCGTCGGCATATGTTGCAACCTCAACATTGTTTGTTATCGGCAGGTCTGCTGTAAAAATTGTGTATAGCACCGGCCCAAGTACGCTGCCTTGTGGCACACCAGCATTTATTGGGTACAGCTCCGATCATTCGTCAGCATGTTGAACGTAAAATTTTCTATTGCAAAGGTAGGACTTAAAAGCAAGGAGTACGGTGCTGGAAGCCATTTCTTGATTTTATATAGGACGCCTGAGTGCTAAACCCTATCAAATGCTTGTTTAACATCAAGGAATGCAGCAGCGCAATACTGCTGGTTTTCGAATGCATCTATAATCTTTTTAACAATTCGATGACATTGTTCGGCCTTTTTGTCGAAAATTGCAGGTTTTCTTCTAGTTGGCTGTTTAAGGTATCTGGTTGCCCCCAAAGAATGTAGTTTAGATCAGATGTAAACGAATCTAGATTTTGAAGGTAATCTGATATAGCAGCATTTGTTATATATATGTTTATCAATAGGATTACGGCTTGCCTGCCACTTCTTTCGGAGCTTTCTTTTGTTTTTAATCAAGTGCCTAACTTCTGTGGAAAGGTAAGGTTTACTTAGTTTTTTTAAGCTCGTATTCGAAGTGCTGTAAGCTCCAGCTTCATGAATTGCTTTAGTTAGTATTTCAATAGCATCATCAATCTCGTTTCCAGTCTTTAGTGATAAGTCAAGTGGTGTTTTATCTTCTAACCTCTTTTGAAAAGTTTCAATATTTGTTTGCCTTGTAATAATTCTGTATAGCCTAGCTTTTAATTGCACCATAGCACCGTAGGTAACTATATACGGAGAGTGATCGGAGCTTAGTTCAAAATTTTCCTAAATGGAAAGTTGGTGTCGAGGTACCCCTTTAAAAACGACAATATCGAGTAGATCCTGTATTTTTCGGCGATCCGGTGGCCAATATGTTGGTTTGCCGGTACTTAAAGTTAAAAATTCTTTAGTTGTAACGCATTTGTATAGCTCTCTACGCTTGGGGTCCGCTATCCGGGATCCCGACCAATGATGTTTAGAGTTGAAGTCTCAGCCAACTAAATCGGCTTCCGAGATTTTGAAAGAACAATTTAAAGTCATCTGCTTTTAAAACTGATCTTGGCGGTACATATATCGCTGATATGGAAATTTCAAAATGCAGACAATTTATTTTAATTGTGGCAGCCTGAATGTTATTTTGTTGAACGCTACTTTACTGTGAGTATTTTATCAGCAGCTCCGCCCCTAGTTCTATCAGCTGGGTGGTCCGCATTTATAATTTCGTATCCGTTTATTTTAAAATAAATTTTTTTTGTAAAATGTGTATCAGAAATTAACATTATATCAATGTCATTCGACTTTAAAAATAGATTTATTTCATTACAATGATTCGAAAGCCCATTGGCATTCCATATGGCAATACGTAGATCTACTTGCTCAATTTGGATACAAGTTGAGAAATCATATTGAGGAGATTACTTGTCTGTTCATACTGTTGTTTAAAAAGCTTCTCAATCCTATCTAAAGCCGAAATGACCCTGTCTTCTGATTCACCTCAGACTGCCTGCGCATAAGTAAACTGGTTATTGTTGATTTTAGGTTGCGGTGGTCTTTGAGCATTAATAAATGTACGATTTTGATTATTCTCATATTGAGTAACCGTATGTGCGTTGTCGTCAAATGACCGCCTACCTGCTGTTAGCTGTTCGTAAATTTTGCAACCTTTGTAATTGTCGGTATGATTTTGGAAGCAGTTTGTGCATTTGGGTGGCTGTTTATCCTTAGGACTAGTAGCACTTGGGTGGTTCAATGAACATTTCACACATTTACACGTTTTGTTGCACTATGACTTAGCATGTCCAAACTGTTGGTATCTGAAGCACTGAACAATATCGTTAACTTTTTTGGGTGGTTCAGTTGTGACTACCGCATTATTAATATATTTAACGTCGCATATCGTACAATTTTTGCAATGTGGTTCTAGGTCCAAGAAAAACATATGCAATGGTTGGTTATTAAGTCGGCTTTTGACGTTGCTTATACCGCGAACTACGTGATCTGATGTCGAGTAATGCAGATTTTTGATTACCATTCTGAAAGCTCTCTCGTGTTGCAGCTGGTATGTAAGGTACTTCGCTTTATCATTATTTAAGCACTTAATAAGTTCTCTGTATTTTTCGAAAGTCTTTACCATTATTCTTACTTGATTGTCTCGTTGGGTTTTATGTGTAAGTGTATTGCTATTAATTTTTTATTCAATATACATTTACAGACCCACAATGTCGCTGACTTCCGATATGAAGATTGGTGGTGGTTTTGGGGTCTCCGGTGATACCACATTAGTGCTTCTTAGGTCATTGTCAGTTTTATCTTCTGTTTCATCAATTGTATCACTCAGCAGGGCGAACGCATTTCTTGACGTACTAGGCTCAGAGTCAAGAAGAAACTTCCGTTTTTTAACTAGATTAGGAGAGGAAGCATTTGATCGTTTTAATGCGCACGGCTTGATAGGGCATTGCTGCCACTCCATTCCTACGTCGTCGCAAGGAGTATAAAATTAGATAGAGTGGAACGACTGGCCGTTAGCGTTTACACGCTGGTTTCTCCGTTGAGCAATAATTGGGATTTTGCTCGGGTCAGTTAGCAGTTGTATTTTGCATGCGTGCAAAAAGCATGGCAGAAAAACCAGAACAGCGTCGTCTGTACTACTCTTGTGTTAAGTTGTTGTTGGCTGCTGTGTTGCATATTTTGTTTTGGTTTTTCATACACTAGTAAAGTGTGCGTATGCATGTATATGGAATCAAAGGGCGGGGGGACATGTGAGGTTTTTTGAGTGTATTTGACCGAAAGGCAAATAGATTTGAGCAGGGAGCAATTTTTGAAGTAAAACTTTTTAGGCGGCATTGTGCATTTTTGGCCATTGTGCATTTTTGGGCATGAATGAATGCGTGAATGAAAGAACGCGTGAATGAATGAATGCGTGAAAAAATGAATGTGAATTTCTATGGGAGTAACTTTGAAATTTTGTTAAACGAAAAAAACGTTAGCTGCTTTTGATTTTCTCTTTTCAATGACGAATTGCGACGCTGACGTTGTATTGGTGGTCATGACTTCGTCTCTTGTTGAGAGAGCGAACCGTGGTCATGGTAAAGAGAGGGGAGTAAAGCGGCCGCGGCTGGTCAGCTAAAGCAGGCAGCACATGGTGTGTAAACGAAAGATTTATTTTATTTATTTATTTATATAATTATAAAAGATTTGTAGCCAGAGCAACGTAGGCCTTCGGCTGGTAAACGAAAGAATTGTTTTTGTATGCATTGCGTGAATACAACAAAGAGACATACAGTGCCAGTGTGCATGCATTCGCTTGTGTTACGGCTCGTATTTTTGCTTGCTTCTCTCACTTTTCGTTACTCTCACAGCAATGCCGTGGCCTTGGTGCTGTTTTGTGGTTGGCTACAAAGTAAGATCCATGGTATAATCATGGTAGTCTATTCCCTAAGTCCACTTTCACGAAAATTCTTAATTTTAGTTTCGTTGCGAATTTTCATGAGGAAGGTTGTGTCTACGCATAGTTTTTAAGCATATGCAGTTATTTTGTGCAGCGGTTAATTTGGTGTTGCAAGCATCAGCAACAAAAAAACATTTTTTATACATATGTATGTATGTACCTTTGTATGTTTGCTTATGCACAACAACAGCAACGAGGGTGGTTTTCTTTTCGCTTTCCCGCCTTTTCGCTGTTTTTCACTCTCACAAAAAATAAGAATTCGGTCAGCCGGAATAGACTTGAACGTTGAGACGGCGCTCTCGCGGTTGACATGCATATTTCAGTTCAGTATGAAAGTAACTTTGTGTTGAAAGGTTATGCAGCCGCGTGTTGTCGAAATGCCGTCGCCAAAACAGATGCGTGAACAACGGATGCATATAAAAATGTGTATTCTTTTCATTTCATTTTTATGAATTTTTAAAATGACTGCGCACTAATAGTGTTTGTTTTTAGTTGGTTTTGGTAAAACCGACTGAAAAGGAACACATTTGTTACTAGTGCGTTGTCGTTTAGTTTATAAACAAAAATATATTAAATGTAATTAAACAAATTTCAGCAAAGCAATATGTATTAAACAAACACATTTTCATATGTTTTGCTTGCCCCCATGCTTATCACTCTCTCTCACTACTAAGCACATAAAATGTTTTTTCTTGCTCACACTCACATGCTACTTTGTTATTCTTCATTCCCTTTTGACATGCATACGTCGGAGCGTGACGCTACCTTGTTATTATACCATGATAAGATCGTTCTGTGCAAAGAACGTCGTGAAGTTGGCGCGGGGAAGGTGAGAGTTGCACGAACAACGAAGCCAAGCAGCATTGCGCGACAGTTACATTGTTTAATTCTTTCTCTATTTCTTTTTTTCGCTGCTTTCTTACGCGCTCAGCGCAGAGGAATTACTATTGATTTTGTTCTATTCTCACTACTTATGCGTTGCCATAAAAGTAAAAGTGATGCTTAAAGATATTTTTGATGAATATTGAAGCTACATGTTGAGCTAACTGTATTTTCAGTTGTAATATAATAATATTTTATTTATCTGGTGGCACGGTAGTTCCCCCGCCAAGACGAGCCAAGCGAAGCGAAGCGTAAGGGCACTACCAACCTTTTCTCGAAGCGCTTCGTCGTTTTTTTGAGCCCTTATAACTTTGGTAAGGATTATGCTAGATCAACAAAATTTTCGGGATATG
The DNA here is from genome assembly GCA_018150985.1 of Chymomyza costata. NCBI lineage: Eukaryota > Metazoa > Arthropoda > Insecta > Diptera > Drosophilidae > Chymomyza > Chymomyza costata. Next base: position 683,073 of record JAECWU010000380.1, on the reverse strand, counting down.
TTGTCAATAGCGGACTTATTAAACGTATAAAGTTTTAATTGCATAGCTCCCATACTTTAGATTTTATTGATACCTAAAAAACGCTGATTTCGTCACTGATGATCATCAAAATTCTTAGGTATTTCCGAATGTCCTAGAAAGCTGAAATTTTGTATGTAAGCTAGTATTAGCACACAAACAAAAAAAAATTATAAAACTTGTAACTTTCATCCCCCAACCCCTTAAATTTGGGGATGCAAGTTTGTATGAGACCTGCAATTTTCAATTTTGACACTAGAGCAGTGGTCGACACAAAATACACTCACATTTTATTTTGCGTATGTATTGTACGTTGTTAAGCAACAAACACGCAGTTGATGGTGCGTGGCTTCGGCTCTTGTTGTTGTTGTTGACGTCAAGCAACGTCAGCGTCAGTCAAAATATGTGGCTTGGCCATTTCGCTACATTCGAATAGGCGTAAGGTTAAAAATTAATTCACTGTTCATTACTTTTCTGTTATACAATAGTTCTTGTAACGAACGGCCAAGCCACATATTTTGACTAAGGTGTAGAGTTTGTGAAGTTAGGCCTTGTAGAGTTACGGCGTGTAGAGTTAGAAGCTTGGCTCTATATGAGATCTGATAACTTTTTGACAGTGCGAATTATATGTTCTCGTCTTGGCAACATTTTACATGAAAATGTTTTTTGGTGGGATTTATAATTTGCTTTATTTGCCAATAAAATGAGGATATTGCTTTAAGCTAGCTTTACGTAGTAAATCAGAGTTTAGATAAGTATTCAATGTTTACAACTGAGAAATTAAATTAGATATAAAAATATAATTGAGTTTGACTCAAATAATTAATGTTAAAGAAAAACAATGGCAAGAAAAAAAAACTTAATTATGATGAAAAACAAAAACCAAAGATTTTTAAATTAAGCTAGTACCCGTCAGCACGAAAGTTGTGCGATAATTGATTTTATTCGCCAAATTGTTGATAGTGCGAGATATAAGTTCATCATTCTTTTTAATATTAGATTCATCATGCAGTCGTTTTGTCGCATAAAAGAATGGTCTATTAAGAATCATTTTTAATATTTTGTTCTGCATCGAAACAAAAATAAAAAATATTTATATTATAGAACAATTAATAAAAACATAAAACAACTTTGCTTCAAATGGGATTCGAACCCACGACCATTCACATTCACGCACCGTTCAGATGCGCATCCCACTAAGCCATCGGCTTGCATACAAGATGTCTATCAAAGTCAGGAAGTTAACATCTTCTTGTTTATTTTTCACTTCATTTCAATATCAGTCTCAATATCAGCGTCCCGACAATAGCTTTGAATGTATGCGTGCATATACGTGTGGACGCTCTCAGATCTCTCATTCTCCCTTGTTCATCTACATAAGCGCTTCTCTCTCTATCATCACGTTGAACAAACGACAAATCAGAAACTGAAAACAAATTTACCCCAAATACACGTAAGTCCCATAAGCAAAGGCCAATTTCGTTTGTTTTGCAGAAAATATAGCAAGTCGGGTTTTTGCCCTGTCGCAACCTGCACACTAAATTAATGTTTGTCAACATTCAAAACTTGGAATATCATGAGTGTAACTATTATTAATTTCAAATCTTTGTTTATAGAAAATAAATTTATGTGTGTTATTGTTCGGATCATTTGTTTTTTTGAGTTGACTTTTTCAAAGTATGAGCCTATTGCATTAAGTATGTGATTTTGATTACTGATCACTATGTTGTTTACATCCATTTCAATGCTTTCTGCAGGTATTTCAGCTTTTTCTATAACGTCACTCAAGTTATGAGGTATTTTGATTGTTTCAAGATCTAGATTTATTGATTTTTCTTTGAGGCTGCTTTTAATTTGCTGGAACCTTTGTGATGAGTCTTCGGGATCCAGTTGTTTCAGTTTATTTTTATAGAAATTGTTAATTGAAATTTTTAGTTTTCATTTATTAATTTTTTAATAAGCTTTAATTTAGATTTTTCCCATTTTATATCCGATGACGACATATTACTTGAAAGACGGTTATAGGATTTAATTCTCGACAGTGTTTTACTTTTTTATTTGTATAGTTTGTTTATTGTTGCATTAAGGAATTTTTGAGTATGATCGGAATCTTTGTATTTGGGTACTTTGGATTTAATTGCGTTAGATATTATATTATTAATTTGATCAAGATGATTGTCTATTTCGGTATTTGAGAGATTTCTATCGTTTGGAATTATTGATTGTTGAAGTAATAGCGTCTTTATATGTTTTTGAAAATTTGGACAACACGTTTTTATAACCTGTACCGTATGGTACAAAGCGTATATTGTGTTTGTGCAAGCCGAAAATGTATGTAACATACAGAAGGAGACGTCGGAAACCCCCAAAGTTACCTAAAGTATGATCAGTGTGACTAGAAAAGTCGATATACCCATGTCCGTCTGTCCGTCTGTCCGTATGAACGCCTAGATCTCAGAGATGGTAAGAGCTAGAGCAACCAAACTTTCAGATAAGATCCCTTATTAATCCATAGGAGACAAGTTTATTTAATTTTTTTGATATCGGGACTACATTATATAGCTCCCATAGGGGTGTTTCAGAGGACCTCGAAAAAAAGCAAAAGTTTTAGATGGATAATTTGTTTGTTTATGAAAATATCATAACCAAATTAGGCACTCGGAAGTTTTTTAGAAACCCTCAGCACTGTACCAAATTTTATCGAAATCGGTTGACTATATCATATAGCTCCCATAGGAACGATCGGTCAAAAAAACCCTTTTTTTACAAAATTCGTTGTGTTTCGTGTGATTTTGAAGATATCGGAACCAAATTTGGCAGTCGGAAGTTTTTTATAGTTCCCAATCAGTGTACTAAATTTGATCAAAATCGGTTGACTATATCATATAGTCCCCCATACGACCGATCGGTCAAAAAAATTGTTTGCTGCAAAATTTGACTGATTTCTTTTTTTTTATGAAAACATTGTAACCAAATTTGTCGAATAAAATATATTTTGAAGGTTTTAAGCAATGTGTCGGAATTAATTGCAATGTGGTGGTACAGGGTATCCCAAAGTCGTCTGCACCCGACTTTAACGTACGCCATCTTTTTGAAATTGAATTTGCTCGTTGAGTTTTCATTAATCACATCAAACTTGAACTCATCATTAGACGAAATTATGATATGGAGGGCTTGTAATCGCTGTCGTATTCAATTGTTTTTAAGCAATTAGTTGAGTCGTTTTCTTTTTAATTGAAAGTCTGGCGTCCGCTAAACGGATATCCAGATGCAGATCTTGGAAAAGAAGGGGAAGATGAGGCAAACAAGTTGCATTTAAATGAGATAGCACTAGAATCCAAACAAGTATTAAGCCTTTTGGGTTGTTTGAGGTGTTACACCAGTCTGTGTGCTTGCAATTTAGATCCCCAGGTACAAAATTCGTTGCGTTTCGTTTGTTTGTGAAGATACCGTAACCAAATGTGGCATTAAGAAGTTTTTAGAGTTCCCAAGCACTGTTCCAAATTTGATCAAAATCGGTTGACTATATCATATAGCTCCCATAGGACCAATCGGTCAAAAAAACGAGTTTTGTGCAAAATTCGTTGTGATTTGTTTGTTTGAAAATATACCGTAACCAAATTTGGCATTAAGAAGTTTTTTAGAGTTACCAAGCACTGTAGCAAATTTGATCAAAATCAGTTGACTATATCATATAGCTCCCATAGGAACGATGTCAAAAAAACGCTATTTTACAAAATTCATTGTGTTTCGTTTGTTTCTGAAGATATTGTAACCAAATTTGGCGTTGAGAAGTTTCTTACAAGTTCCCAAGCACTGTAGTAAATTCGATAAAAATCGGTTGACTATATCATATAGCTCCCATAGGACCAATCGGTCAAAAAAACGCTTTTTTTACAAAATTCGTTGTGTTTCGTGTGATTTTGAAGATATCGGAACCAAATTTGGCAGTCGGAAGTTTTTTATAGTTCCCAATCAGTGTACTAAATTTGATCAAAATCGGTTGACTATATCATATAGTCCCCCATACGACCGATCGGTCAAAAAAATTGTTTGCTGCAAAATTCGACTTATTTCTTTTTTTTATGAAAATATCGTAACCAAATTGGCCGAATAAAATATCTTTTGGAGGTTTTAAGCAATGTGTTTGACTCAATTGCAATGTGGTGGTACAGGGTATCCCAAAGTCGTCTGCGCCCGACTTTAACGTACGCCATCTTTTTGAAATTGAATTTGCTCGTTGAGTTTTCATTAATCACATCAAACTTGAAATCATCATTAGACGAAATTATGATATGGAGGGCTTGTAATCGCTGTCGTATTCAATTGTTTTTAAGCAATTAGTTGAGTCGTTTTCTTTTTTAATTGAAAGTCTGGCGTCCGCTAAACGGATATCCAGATGCAGATCTTGGAAAAGAAGGGGAAGATGAGGCAAACAAGTTGCATTTAAATGAGATAGCACTAGAATCCAAACAATAATTAAGCCTTTTGGGTTGTTTGAGGTGTTACACCAGTCTGTGTGCCTGCAATTTAGATCCCCAGGTAGAATATAGTTGTGATTGAAAGAATGCATCAATGTTACCGCTAGGGTAGTATGCTGCTATAATGAACAATTGGCAATTGTCACTCATTGTCATTTTTATGATACATGTTTCAAGATGGACAAATGAACTAATATTATTATTAAAATGAACATATGTTTTTTTTTACAAGAACCGCTGTTCCGCCTCCTTGCTTAGAGTTCATCCTGTCTTTTCTAAACATGTTATAGTTTTTGAAGCAAAGTTTGTGATTTGGGTTAAGTTTTTTGTAATTGATTAGTACAATATCTGGATTGTGGTAATATAGGAATTTCTGCATCTCTACTCTTCTAATTAGGTTAATTAGAGAGTTTACGTTTTTATACCCTGTACCGTATGGTACAAAGGGTATATTGTGTTTGTGCAAGCCGAAAATGTATGTAACGTACAGAAGGAGACGTCGGAGACCCCCAAAGTTACCTAAAGTATGATCAGTGTGACTCGAGAAGTCGATATACCCATGTCCGTCTGTCCGTCTGTCCGTCTGTCCGTCTGACCGTCTGTCCGTCTGTCCGTCTGTCCGTCTGTCCGTATGAACGCCTAGATCTCAGAGATGGTAAGAGCTAGAGCAACCAAACTTTCAGATAAGATCCCTTATTAATCCATAGGAGACAAGTTTATTTTATTTTTTTGATATCGGGATTACATTATATAGCTCCCATAGGGGTGTTTCAGAGGACCTCGAAAAAAAGCAAAAGTTTTAGATAGATAATTCGTTTGTTTATGAAGATATCATAACCAAATCTGGCAATCGGAAGTTTTTTAGAGACCCCCAGCACTGTACCAAATTTTATCAAAATCGGTTGACTATATCATATAGCTCCCATAGGATCGATCGGTCGAAAAAATGTTTTTTGTTTAAAATTCGTTTTGTTTCGTTTGTTTGCGAAGATACCGTAACCAAATTTGGCAAGAGGAAGTTTTTTAGAGTTCCCAAGCACTGCACCAAGTTTGATCAAAATCGGTTGACTATATCATATAGCTCCCATAGGAACGATCGGTCAAAAAAACGATTTTTTTTACAAAATTCGTTGTGTTTCGTTTGGTCTTGAAGATATCGGAACCAAATTTGGCATTAAGAAGTTTTTTAGAGTACCCAAGCACTGTTTCAAATTTGATCAAAATCGGTTGACTATATCATATGCTCCCATAGGACTAATCGGTCAAAAAATGGTTTTTTGTAAAAAATTCGTTGCGTTTCGTTTGTTTGTAAAGATATTGTTAGCAAATTTAGCATTAAGAAGTTTTTTAGAGTACCCAAGCACTGCACCAAGTTTGATCAAAATCGGTTGACTATATCATATAGCTCCCATAGGAACGATCGGTCAAAAAAACGCTTTTTTTTACAAAATTCGTTGTGTTTCGTTTGGTTTTGAAGATATCGGAACCAAATTTGGCAGTCTGAAGTTTTTTATAGTTCCCAATCAGTGTACTATATTCGATCAAAATCGGTTGACTATATCATATAGTCCCCATAGGACCGATCGGTCAAAAAAATTTTTGGTGCAAAATTCGACTGATTTCTTTTTTTTTATGAAAACATTGTAACCAAATTTGCCGAATAAAATATCTTTTGAAGGTTTTAAGCAATGTGTTGGAATTAATTGCAATGTGGTGGTACAGGGTATCCCAAAGTCGTCTGCGCCCGACTTTAACGTACGCCATCTTTAGAAATTATGCTTAGCTCGTCGACAGTAGGCATTTAAGATTCCATTATGGTGAAAATTGCGTCAATTCTATTTGATTGCATAGTGAGTTCATATTGAAAAGTAACAATTTATTGTGTTTGTATCATATTTTTGAGATCAACTAATGTGTTGTTATTGTTTAAAACTAATAAGTCCTGCTCTTGAGGAACAATGGGTAAATTAGATTTAACAGCGTTAGCAAAACTTATATTCTTGTTTATGTAGTTGGATTTAAACATTTGTTTATTTTCTGCTAAATTTTGTTTTTTAGCTCTAATTTTTTCTTGTAGAAGCTTATATTTTTCGCAACCTCTATATGATGCAGGGTGACCAGGTTTATTGCATATAATGCAAAATAGTTTACTCTTGTCTTCGCCAGAATTTGTGTTCACATTACACTCGTTTCTTTTATGATTGGCTCCACATTTAACACATTTTGCGGGAAGAAAAGAGTTTGCAGCGCTATGGAAAAAGCCTTGACAGTTTCTGTATTGAGGTATAGCTTCTCTTTTCAATGGTTCCCAACAAATGCAACGATATAAGAGATTTGTAATTTTTTAAGCATGTTTACGTCACTGTCAGCTGTGACTTGCACCAAAAATATAGGCAAGGCGACTTTTAGTCTTGAAGAAGTTTTTGTCTTAAATGCAGAAACTTTCGTAAATTTGAGTTTTTCATACTCTTGCGTCCGAAGTTCGTTGGAAATTGTTTCAATATCTGTGTTAGCATTTAGACCTTTAAGCAGGTAGGATTTTGTTTTTAAAGATTTTGGAGTGTACCTATAGGTACAAAGGGTATACTAGATTTGTGCAATGTATGTAACGGCAAGAAGGAGGCGTGGCAGACCCCAAGTCCTTAATACCAAAATGCTTATCATAACCTCGGGTAGCGATTGAGTCATGTCCGTCCGTCTGTATGAACACCTAGATATCGGAGACTATAAAAGCTAGAGATATGAAACTTTACCATCTGAAGCGCATATTTCCTCAGATGAAGTTTGTTGAATCATGCCAATATCTCTCCCCGTTCCCACGTAGCAGAGTTTCGCGGTTTGTAGCTGGACCGTTTAATATTTTAATCTGAAATTTAACAGAGCGATGCGTTGTAGTTACATGCATCTGTGTGTCAAAAATGAACAAAATCGGACAAATACAGCAAAAGTTATAGTCAACAACGTTCAAATTTCACCTCCACTTGCCTATAAACTGCGTCAATATTTGACTCTACGTAATAAAAGTAACAAATGACCTAGAACCACCAATTTTGGTAAGCTGATTCATGTGCCTTTAATAAACAAATCAACATCCAAATTTGATCAATTCAGCCCCCCCACCCCCCGCAATCGATTTACCGTGTTTTCTCCCACACCCTTCAACATATCCCCTTGAAACTTACCCCATATACTTTAAATAACGCCTTGGCTATTTTTGCACCGAGTGCTCTTTCCGTTATGTCTTGTAAGTGGCGCCAGCCAGACGCACATGCAAAAAACCGAGAATATTACAAAAACAAAATACACACAGTGTGCGCTTTTATGGCCTTACTCGAGCATCCCTTTTTAGACCGTAACGGTAGTTTTTATTGGTGCTCGCGGACGAAAAATTCGCACAAGTACACTGAGCACAGAAATATAGTTAATTTGGCAACTGTAAGACCGAGTAATTTTTTTGGTAAATTAAAATTGTCATATAATTTCATATGACTTTTCTGTTTCTTTGAATGTGTCCCAAAATTTCGTTCAGTGTACACGCACAAGCAGATCGTCGGCGACGCGCCGAGTTTATAAAAACAAAATACACACAATGTGTGCCTTCGCTCGACTCGCAGCAACTTACAAAAACAAAATACACACAATGTGTGCCTTCGCTCGACTCGCAGAAAATTACAAAAGCAAAATACACAGTGTGCGATTTTTATGGCCCTACTCGAGGATGCATTTGCGACCGTACCGTACTTTTTTTCTTGATTTTGTTGTAGTGCTCTTTCCGTTATTTTTCGTGCCCACCTCTGATAAATTATACAAAACGGGACCAAGTACGGAACCTTGCGGAACACCAGCCGAAATGAATTTTTTGTTGGACTCGAAACCATCCAAAGAAACATAAAAGAATGTGTCCGAGAGAAAACTTAGTTAGATAGAGCGGAGTTTTACATTGAACTAGTTTGTAAATTAGGCCATTATGCCAAACAGTATCAAATGCAGCTTCGACATCAAGTGTTACCAAGCCGATAGATTTCTTCAAAGCCAAATTTTCTTTGACAAAATTTGCTCAGGGAAGGTCTAAAACCGAATTGAACTTTAGGTAAGATGTTGTTTTCTACCAGATGATGAATAAATCTGGTTTTAATGAGGCGTTCAAAAATTTTTGAAAATCCACAAAGTAGGCTAATTGGCCGATAGCTTGTAGGACAGTCAGGTGGTTTTCCAGGCTTTGCAATCGGAATGATTTTGGCTATTTTCCATTATAATGGAAAGTAGCACAGTTTCATGCAGTGGTTGAATAAAACCGGTAAAAAATGTAATGCATTTTTAGGAAAGTTTTTTAAGAGAATATTGGAGATTTTATCAATCCCCGGCGATTTATTGTTTTTAAGCGACTTAAAACGTCTCGAATTTCTTCGTCTGTGACTGCCTATAATGACACTTACATGATCGACAAGCTACAGATCAGAGCTTGAAATGGACGAATCAGAGAATGACTCGGTTATGTGATGTTTCGACTCGAATACATCAGCAAGGATATTTGCTTTTTCAAGACCAGTAGAAAAACGTTTTTTATTAAGAGTAAAGCTAGGAATAAATTGCTTCTTATTTTTAATAACCTTTGTTAGTTTCCAAAAGGGCTTCGAGCTATTTTCTAAGTTGGACAACTTTTGGTTCCAAGATACGTTACTATGGAGAAATAATTTTTGACGTATTTCTCTGTTAAGATGATTCACTCTAGCTTTTAAAATGGGTAGTCTTGATCTAACCCACCGCCTTTGAGCAATGTTTCGGTCCGAGATGAGCTTCGTGATGTGAGCAGGAAATTTAATGTCAGATTGTTTACGATACTTTTTAGGTACGCACTCATGAATAGACTCAGTTATATAAAGCTTAAGACAGTTAGCCATCATGTCAACCTACTCACGATTTATATGTTGATCTGAAATAACATCAATTCTTGTTTGGATTTTATTTTTTAGTGAGCATTTGAATGCCTTCCAGTTTGCTTTGGAATACTGTAAGTAAAGTTTTTCATTGGAGATGCTAATTTTTTTTGTAAACTTACATACAACTGGAAGGTGGCCCGAAGAAAGATCAGTATATACGATGGGTTCTGAAATATTATTTGGTGAATTTAAGAGGAACAAATCCAGAGTGGATGGTTTGCTTTTATAATTTGCCGGTACATAAGTTGGGTCCTTGGGGTAAATGATGCCAAATTTCCCGTATAATGAATGTATTGCCAAACCTGTTTGCTCAAGCTCAATTCCAAAGCCTGTGTCTGCAATTGAGGTCACCGCAACCAACATAATTACCAGAAATGCGGCAAATTTTTAGGAGATCTGATTTAAACATATCTTTTATATGTTTTGTAGAAATAACAGAGTTACAGTTTGTAACACATTTAGCCGATGGACCAGGGAAGTAGACAGAGAAAATTTTAAGTGAATTAACTGCATCTACAGAAATCTCTAATCCAATATTTTCAATGAGGTGCAATCCAGATCATATTCGACATTTATGTGTATCTTAAAATATCAAATTTGATCAAAATCGGTTGACTATATCATATAGCTCCCATAGGACCAATCGGTCAAAAAATCGTTTTTTGTACAAAATTCGTTGCGTTTCGTTTGTTTGTGAAGATACCGTAACCAAATGTGGCATTAAGAAGTTTTTAGAGTTCCCAAGCACTGTTCCAAATTTGATCAAAATCGGTTGACTATATCATATAGCTCCCATAGGACCAATCGGTCAAAAAAACGAGTTTTGTGCAAAATTCGTTGTGATTTGTTTGTTTGAAAATATACCGTAACCAAATTTGGCATTAAGAAGTTTTTTAGAGTTACCAAGCACTGTAGCAAATTTGATCAAAATCAGTTGACTATATCATATAGCTCCCATAGGAACGATGTCAAAAAAACGCTATTTTACAAAATTCATTGTGTTTCGTTTGTTTCTGAAGATATTGTAACCAAATTTGGCGTTGAGAAGTTTCTTACAAGTTCCCAAGCACTGTAGTAAATTCGATAAAAATCGGTTGACTATATCATATAGCTCCCATAGGACCAATCGGTCAAAAAAACGCTTTTTTTACAAAATTCGTTGTGTTTCGTGTGATTTTGAAGATATCGGAACCAAATTTGGCAGTCGGAAGTTTTTTATAGTTCCCAATCAGTGTACTAAATTTGATCAAAATCGGTTGACTATATCATATAGTCCCCCATACGACCGATCGGTCAAAAAAATTGTTTGCTGCAAAATTCGACTTATTTCTTTTTTTTATGAAAATATCGTAACCAAATTGGCCGAATAAAATATCTTTTGGAGGTTTTAAGCAATGTGTTTGACTCAATTGCAATGTGGTGGTACAGGGTATCCCAAAGTCGTCTGCGCCCGACTTTAACGTACGCCATCTTTTTGAAATTGAATTTGCTCGTTGAGTTTTCATTAATCACATCAAACTTGAACTCATCATTAGACGAAATTATGATATGGAGGGCTTGTAATCGCTGTCGTATTCAATTGTTTTTAAGCAATTAGTTGAGTCGTTTTCTTTTTTAATTGAAAGTCTGGCGTCCGCTAAACGGATATCCAGATGCAGATCTTGGAAAAGAAGGGGAAGATGAGGCAAACAAGTTGCATTTAAATGAGATAGCACTAGAATCCAAACAATAATTAAGCCTTTTGGGTTGTTTGAGGTGTTACACCAGTCTGTGTGCCTGCAATTTAGATCCCCAGGTAGAATATAGTTGTGATTGTTGCAATTTATATGTAGCGATTCAAAAAGCGAATTAATTTCAGATTGAAAGAATGCATCAATGTTACCGCTAGGGTAGTATGCTGCTATAATGAACAATTGGCAATTGTCACTCATTGTCATTTTTATGATACATGTTTCAAGATGGACAAATGAACTAATATTATTATTAAAATGAACATATGTTTTTTTTTACAAGAACCGCTGTTCCGCCTCCTTGCTTAGAGTTCATCCTGTCTTTTCTAAACATGTTATAGTTTTTGAAGCAAAGTTTGTGATTTGGGTTAAGTTTTTTGTAATTGATTAGTACAATATCTGGATTGTGGTAATATAGGAATTTCTGCATCTCTACTCTTCTAATTAGGTTAATTAGAGAGTTTACGTTTTTAGAAATTATGCTTAGCTCGTCGACAGTAGGCATTTAAGATTCCATTATGGTGAAAATTGCGTCAATTCTATTTGATTGCATAGTGAGTTCATATTTAAAAGTAACAATTTATTGTGTTTGTATCATATTTTTGAGATCAACTAATGTGTTGTTATTGTTTAAAACTAATAAGTCCTGCTCTTGAGGAACAATGGGTAAATTAGATTTAACAGCCTTAGCAAAACTTATATTCTTGTTTATGTAGTTGGATTTAAACATTTGTTTTTTTTCTGCTAAATTTTGTTTTTTAGCTCTAATTTTTTCTTGTAGAAGCTTATATTTTTCGCAACCTCTATATGATGCAGGGTGACCAGGTTTATTGCATATAATGCAAAATAGTTTACTCTTGTCTTCGCCAGAATTTGTGTTCACATTACACTCGTTACTTTTATGATTGGCTCCACATTTAACACATTTTGCGGGAAGAAAAGAGTTTGCAGTGCTATGGAAAAAGCCTTGACAGTTTCTGTATTGAGGTATAGCTTCTCTTTTCAAGGGTTCCCAACAAATGCAACGATATAAGAGATTTGTAATTTTTTAAGCATGTTTACGTCACTGTCAGCTGTGACTTGCACCAAAAATATAGGCAAGGCGACTTTTAGTCTTGAAGAAGTTTTTAAACTTTCGTAAATTTGAGTTTTTCATACTCTTGCGTCCGAAGTTCGTTGGAAATTGTTTCAATATCTGTGTTAGCATTTAGACCTTTAAGCAGGTAGGATTTTGTTTTTAAAGATTTTGGAGTGTTCCTATGGGTACAAAGGGTATACTAGATTTGTGCAATGTATGTAACGGCAAGAAGGAGGCGTGGCAGACCCCAAGTCCTTTATACCAAAATGCTTATCATAACCTCGGGTAGCGATTGAGTCATGTCCGTCCGTCTGTATGAACACCTAGATATCGGAGACTATAAAAGCTAGAGATACGAAACTTTACCATCTGAAGCGCATATTTCCTCGGATGAAGTTTGTTGAATCATGTCAATATCTCTCCCCGTTCCCACGTAGCAGAGTTTCGCGGTTTGTAGCTGGACCGTTTAATATTTTAATCTGAAATTTAACAGAGCGATCTAATCATGCAGCCAACTAAACATCAATTGATTTTGTGTTTTTTTGCCACACAGCACAAAAGCGATGGCTTACTAATGCTGGAGCGCTTTAGCGTTGAGAGAGCAAGCACTAGAGAGCGAGGCCGAAGTCATGCACAAGCACAACTTCGTGTCTGTTGCTTTTCAACAAGAGCATGGCAACGCCAGAGAATTTTCTGAGAGCAGTTCAGTACAAAAATCACGCACACATGCATGTGTTTTGTGTACAACACAGTACGTGTAAACTCCTACCCCATGGGGTAGGGCCTTGCCGACCACTGTTTTAGCCACACAGCACAAAAGCGACGGCATACTAATGCTGGAGCGCTTTAGCGTTGAGAGAGCAAGCACGCTCTCTAAGCAAGAGCCGAAGTCATGCACAAGCAACTTCGTGTCTGTTGCTTTGCAAGGTGTACTTATTAAAGGTAGAGTAATGCTGCCGACGTCGTTACCAATTTTAGTGAGAGCAAGAAAAAGCCTGAGAGGGAAACAAACAAAAATTGTAGCTGTTGCTCGCACCCGATGCGCGTAAACAACCCTCCTCACGTGCAGTCGCAACGAAACTAAAAATTGGTAATATTTGTTAGAGCCTTCGGCGGGAGTATGCTACCTGTAGTAAGTATACCTTGGTTGCTTTGCAACAAGAGCATGGCAACGGCAGAGAATTTGCTGAGAGTAGTGTTTTGTGTACAACACAGTACGTGTGAACTCCAATCCCATGGGATTGGGCCGTGCCGACCACTGCTTTATATGCATAACAACACAACACATTGTAAACATTATACACTATAATAAATCGCATACAATAAATTCTACTATTGAATACACGGTTTCTATTTAAATGCTAGCAAAAAATATTGTTAGCTCAACATTTTGGTGACCCCGACGTGATTAAATTATATCAAACTATATTAAAATAAATAAAAATCGTGATAATTTAAACTATACTAAATTATTTCATATCATAATATAACAAATTCATAAAGTTTTTAAATCGGTATTAAACTGTTGCAGTGTCAAAGTGCAAGTTAAAATACATAATCAAACATACATAAGCGTTCAATAGCTACATAACATACAAGTTAAATTCTTTTATTTTATTTATTTAAGAAATTTAATATTTTATTAGTCCAACTGCTGGACTGTTGATTGATTACAAATTTTAGACTAATTAAACTAAACTAATAAGAACCCTAAGAGAGCTGTGTGAGTCGACGGCGACGTTGGAAGAGGCAGCAGCGTCAGCTGACGCTGCAATTGTAACGACGTTCCCTGGAGCACCTGACTTGTTTCCCAATATTCCCAGAATTTGGTTTTTTGGGATGCGCGTGCGGGAAGTTATACAGACGCTTAGCTAAACAGTATTGGGGCTATTGCCCTGACTGCCGGATGTTGTTGCAGTTGCAGTTTCATTATTTTCGTTCTTAACTCTTCCCCCTTAGATTTACACTTATCTCAAGTGTATTTAAAAAACCGGTATGTTGTGTTGTTAAATTGCGTATTCGGCGGGTGGTAAATGGTATCTGGGGAAGATGGTGTTGCCTTGGTTATTTCGGGATCGATGTTTCCAAGTTGTAAATTTATTGTTTTTTTCTACCCTTACACCAATGAAGAGTAAACGTTAAGATGGCTAGAGATGCTATTGATGCAATGAAAGCTATTCTATTTATGGATGAGTGGGTTTGGAGTTTGTGCAGTTTCGCCGTGTTGTCTATGTGGAGCCCTTCTAGTGCTTTCAAGTGATAAGATTCGCAGGCGCTCGATCTCCACGGGAGCTATCTGGATAAGCGGTGTGCAGTGTTCAGCGACTGTTACTTCTGTCTTGCTGAACTCTTTACCATTGATGGTTATTGTCTCTTTCCAGAAATTTATCAGGTAGCTTCCTTTTATCTGTTTCGCATTGCCTGGCCAGGTTATGGTGCCATTGAAATTATTGGCAATTGTTTTCAAATATTTCACTTGCCGGAAGGTTAACAATACCATTAGTTTTTACTATAGGTTTTATTACATAGTTTTGAAAAGATGTTTCTAAATTCGGTATCTTGATTAAAGATATGAGTGTCGCTGAGTGACGTCTGAGAATTCCAACATTTCTTCGGTAGTTAGTAGTGGCATATGGCTATTTTTAAATTGACTATTTACTATATTTAATTCGTTCTCACTTAACAGGAATGTGTTTATCATGTTTAGTTTCGCCCATTGGATGGCGTATTTTATATTGACCACTTCCTCTTTAATGAGCCGAACTTGGTTCTGAAAACTAATGGCCAATTCATTACTTAAAAGTGAGTCTCTTCTAATTCTCCCGAAAGGGGCTGGCCTTTAGGTTGACGCCCTAATGTCAGTCGAAAAATTCTTGTCTCGACACATCAACATCAGCCTCGGATAAGGAACGAATTTAGATATCGACCAACGTTTAAAGGATTATGATTTGAAAATATGTACTTGGAATGTTTTGACTATGTTGCAGCCAGGAAAGATGGCTGAAATTGCAGATGAACTAATGAGATATGGAGCAAACGTATGTTCAATGCAAGAAATAAGATGGAGAGAGAGCGGAGAAATCAGAAAAAGGGCCTATTTACAGTGGGTCCGAGATGCAAGGTTCACGTGGAACGGGTTTCTATGTGGACAACAAAACTCGAAGATGCATACTGAGCTTTCTCCCAGTCAGCGACCGATTGTGTTACCTAAAACTGAAGGGCAAGTTCCAGAATATATCAATAATGAATGTATATGCACCCACGGAAGACAGTACAGATACTGTTAAAGATCAATTTTACGATGATCTAGAAAGCCTACTTAGCCGAGTGCATAAATACGATGTACTAATTGTGATGGGTGACTTTAATGCTCAAGTTGGGAAAGAGGACAATATTATTCAGGGTGTTGCTGGAAAATTCTCACTTCATACGGATACAAATGACAATGGTAGCCGATTATGCAATTTCGCAGCTTCACATGGACTGTTTATAAGCAGCACAGCCTTTAAACACAAACGCATCCATCTACAGACATAGAAGATGCCTGGCAATACAAGAGCGAACCAGATCGATCATGTACTTGTTGATAAAAGACATGCCACGTCAATCATAGACGTACGATCATACAGGGGTGCGTGCTGTGACACAGATCACTACCTAGTGATTTCTAAATTACGTCATCGTATATCGAACGTAAATGACAATAAAGGCCACAGAAAATTAAAATGGAATATTCAAGAAATACACCAAAATGAAGTTGTAAAAGCGAAATACAAAGAAGCTATAGAAGCAAAGTTAAATAATAATGCTATTGAACCGAATGAAAGCAGAGAAGTCAATATTGACGAACATTGGAATAAGCTAAAAAATCTAATTGTTAGCACTGCAAAGGACACAATCGGAGAAAAGAGATCGGAAGCAAACGAATGGTATGACGAAGACTGCCGTAAGGCAAATATTATAAAGCAGCAAGCAAGGAAAAGATACGTCGATAGAAGTTCGAGAGCGAACCTTCTGGAATACCAAAAAAAACGAAAAGAAGCCAAAAAAATAATACGGACAAAGAAAAAATTATATATGAAACGGCAGATTGAACAAATAGAAAAAGACTTCGCCAATAAAAATGTCAAGTCTATGTACCAAAACATAAAAAAGCAGACAAAAGCATTTCATCCAAGAACCAACGTCTGTAAGGACAAAGATGGAAATATCCTTAGTGACAAACAACAAGTGATAGAAAGATGGAAACAACATTTCACCGACCTACTCAACGTAAACCATGACAGCGATAGTACAAATGAAATAAGACAGATTGATACGGTTGAGATATTTGTAGAAGAACCTAGTCTAGATGAAATAACCTTAGCAATAAATAAGTTAAAAAACAACAAGACCAGTGGCGAAGACGGAATTCCGGCAGAGCTAATAAAGTATGCAGGGCAAGCCTTCCACAAGCAGATACACCTTCTCGTGAGAACTATATGGGAAAGGAATAAAATACCAAATGAATGGCTAACAAGCGTAATAGTACCCATACATAAGAAAGGCAATAAGACCGAATGTAAAAATTATCGATGAGAGAATCAAAGCCTATGCTGATGAAATAATAGATGAGTACCAGTGCGGCTTTAGATCCAACCGATCAACAACTGATCAAGGCTTTCTGGTAAACCAAATTTTTGAGAAATTTTATGAGCATAACATTGATATCTTCTGTCTATTTATTGATTTTAAGCAAGCGTTTGATAGTTTAGATAGGAAAGAAATCAAATACTGCTTCCAAAAACTTGGCATTCCGTTAAAATTAATTGATCTGGTTATTTACACGCTGGAGAATACTACTAGCAAGGTACTATTACAAGGCGAAATATCGGAACCTTTCCAGGTCCTTTCCGGTGTAAAACAGGGAGACGCATTGTCTGCTATGATCTTTAATCTGATGCTGCACACAGTCATAAAGGACATTAACTTGAACGGAACAATATTTGACAAAGATTTTCAAATAGCTGCGTATGCTGACGACGTTCTCATCATGGCAAAAGACAAAAACAAGCTAGTCCGCATATTCAAACAGCTTGAAGCGAAAGCAACAGCAATAGGACTAAAGGTCAATGATAAGAAAACTAAGTTTATGCTTCGGTCACCCCGTAACGTAGAAGTAAACAATCTAGTCATAGAAAATTCTGTTTTTGAAAGCGTAAACGAATTCATATACTTGGGTTTCGTCCTATCAGCAAGCAAAGACTCATCGATTGCTATAGACGAAAGAATTAAAGCTGCAAACAAGGCGTATTATGCAAACATTAAACTGTTTAGATCAAAAGTTTTATCACGCATGCAGAAAACCAAAATGTACAAAACCCTTATACGACCGGTCCTCACATATGGTGCTGAAATATGGACATTGAAAGTTAACGTTATAAACAAACTATTGAGATTTGAGAGAAGCATCATGAGAAAAATTTTCGGTCCTGTTCGACTTGAAGACGGCAAATATCGTATTCGTTACAACAACGAAATTGAAAATATTATTGGTGGTGCGAATGTGATACGTTTTGTAAAAGCACAGCGGATTAGATGGATTGGCCACATTACACGAATGCCAAACGAAAGAATCCAAAAGAAGGTGTTTACTCTACGTCCAATAGGAGGAAGAAAAAGGGGCCGACCAAGAAGGAGATGGCTTGATGACGTCGAAGCAGACCTGAAGACGATGAACATTCGCAATTGGAAAGATGAAGCGAGAGAGAGAGCGAACTGGAGGATGATTGTTGATGAAGCTATGGTCCACCCCGGACTGTGAAGCTAAGAAGAAGAAGGAGTCTCTTCTAATTGAATTTGCAATGTCGTTAGAAACTTTTGTTAATTTATTTATTCTATCTTCCAACTGTCTGTTAATTATTACCTGTTTGTTATTGTTAGTAGTAAGTTTGTCTATACTGTCTGTTATTAAAACTAAGTCGTTATGATCAGGGCTACCTGCTACAAATTTCCAAGCAGTGCCAAGAATATTAATTGCCCTACTTTTGCGGGAGTGGAATGTAGTAAAAGTATTAAGGATTACAAATGTCTGCGTTATTTCGTGCTGTATGGTATTGTACAAGAATATACACTTTACTGAGTACGATTGATACTACTCCGCTAAAGTGAGCGATCTCCGCTTTTTTCAATTTCTTCAGTTCTTATTTCTAAGTTACATGGCTTGATGACGTCGAAGCAGACCTGAAGACGATGAACATTCGCAATTGGAAAGATGAAGCGAGAGAGAGAGCGAACTGGAGGATGATTGTTGATGAAGCTATGGTCCACCCCGGACTGTGAAGCTAAGAAGAAGAAGGAGTCTCTTCTAATTGAATTTGCAATGTCGTTAGAAACTTTTGTTAATTTATTTATTCTATCTTCTAGCTGTCTGTTAATTATTACCTGTTTGTTATTGTTAGTAGTAAGTTTGTCTATACTGTCTGTTATTAAAACTAAGTCGTTATGATCAGGGCTACCTGCTACAAATTTCCAAGCAGTGCCAAGAATATTAATTGCCCTACTTTTGCGGGAGTGGAATGTAGTAAAAGTATTAAGGATTACAAATGTCTGCGTTATTTCGTGCTGTATGGTATTGTACAAGAATATACACTTTACTGAGTACGATTGATACTACTCCGCTAAGGTGAGCGATCTCCGCTTTTATTCAATTTCTTCAGTTCTTATTTCTAAGTTGCATAATAAACGCTGTGTTGTAAGCAGCAGCGTACTTAAAATTATTTACATGAACCATGTCAAGTGCACAGTCTAGTTTATGATTATGCGAGTACAAACGGATATTGTAGGCCATTTATGTCCATGACATTTGATGCGCAGTGCGTCCCAAAACGATCATACACATACAGGCCGCATGCTTCTTAAAAATAGTCATAAACTATCCGATTTATTTATTTATTTGAAAGGTTTCATGTTTATGCGTAAATAGTTTGGGTTCAATTATGCTTATCTTAATTAACTCTGGTGTCAAGTATCCTCTGGGTAGCCCCTGAACAACCGTTTTGGGGAGCTAGCTAATTGTGAGAAGGTAAAAAATCAACATATTACAGAAACATCGACAAACGCCTCGGATACAAACTCCCCCTTCGTTGACGACTTATGGCTTTAAACAACGGCTTATGATTGGAACATGGCATGTAAGGACGCTGTCTGAAGAATCGAGACTTACTCAGGTTTTAAATGAGATGTGTGCTTATAAATTGGACATTCTTGGGCTTAGCGAGATACGCTGGCTAAACAGCGGATCAAATCTCTTACCTCGGGGTTACTAATTCCTTTTTTCCGGACACTCCACTATGAGAAGAAACGGTGCTGGCTTAATCTTATCACCCAAAGCGAGCCAGGCCATATTGGCTCACAATGCAGTTTCTGACCGGATTATCACGATTAGAGTCAAATCAAAATTTCGGAATATCTCAGTAGTTCAATGCTACGCGCCTACCGAACCAGATGATGACGACGCAAAAGAAGCCTTTTACCAACAATTGGATGCAGTAACTAGGCGACAGGTTAGTTGATTTCTGTGCAATAAATCATCTCATCATTGGAGGAACAATGTTCCCACACAAAAACATGGGAATCGCCAATACACATGGGAATCGCCTGATGGCTGCATTAGGAACCAAATTGACCACATCCTCATAAGCAAGCTGTTTCGGGGGTCACTTATGGATGTCAGAAACAGACGCGGTGCTGACATGGAGAGTGACCATATGTTACTTGAGGCAACATTACGCCCGGAAGCAACTGGCAACAAATGTCCAAGGTACATAAAATTTAATCTTTCCAAATTGCATGATCCAGCGGTTGTCGCTGAATACAATGCTGTTCTGGCCAACAAATTGGGTGACAACGGAACAAATACATGGGAAGACATCACAATAGCTTGCAAGGAGAGTGCAGAAACCGTATTGGGTAGCGTTCGCAGTGTAAACAAGTCCTGGTTAAAGGAAGCGACTTGGCTAGAAATTCGCACTAGGCAGCAACTCCGGCATATCTACCTACATGCAAAAGTGCCGGCGGATAAAGAACGGGCTCGTCAGAATTATCGCCAGTGTGCATCTCAGGTAAAACGAATCGTGCGGGCTGACCGCGAAATTTATTATAACAACATAGCCGCAGAGGCTGAACGAGCAACAAACACTGGAAATCTGCGCGGAGTCTATGCAGCTGTCAAAGAGATAAGTGGTAATAACATTAGGAGCACATCCAAGATTAAGTCGGCAGATGGGTCCGATATTACGAGCACAGAGGACCAACTAGATCGATGGCGTCAGTTTTTTAGTGCGCAAGCGTCTAACTTCCTAGGTGATAACACAAATGAGTCTATCGAAATCCTAGGAGAGATATACCCACCGACCCTCCAACGTATGATGAAATCCTGCTGACTCTGACCATGCTGAAAAATGGAATGGAAAAATGAAAAAAACTGCGTGGCTTAACAATTGTCTCCCGTCTGACTGGAAGAAGGGTGTTGTTGTAACGCTTCCCAAACGCGGGGATCTTAGTAATTGCAAAAATTGGAGAGGCATAACCTTGTTGAACGAAATAAATAAGGTAATGGCCACTTTACTGTTAAACCGGGTGGCAAAATCTCCCACTGAACCCTCCCCGAGGGTGCCGCCAGCTTTCAGTCTATTTTTATAGACAGAAGGCACCTAGCTAAGGTAAAAAATGCAAAATGGTGTGTTCGCTACTCTTCAATAGTACAGTATATCAAATTGCATTTTTATCAAGGTGGTGAGTAAAAGGGGCTGGATCAAGGTGTTATGCGACCCGTGCCGATGATCAGCCTGGCTGGGGGCCCCTAAATAGCCCAGTCGTGAACGTGAGCTTACGGATACCTGGCGCCCTCCGTAATATTTAGCCTTACCTGCGTACCGGGAGCTATGCGCAGGCGGACATCCTCTCTCCTACACTCGTGGGACCACAAATGAGACACAATTTAATACAAAAAAGAAATAGTTATAAGTAGACTAGCTCCTCCTCAACGCAGCTGGAAAGACCTACAATAGAGGCATCAACTTCTGCCTCCACAATGGCTTCTACGACTCAAAGTGGTGCGACACTTAGTAACGCCTCTGCTTAACATACGGCCAAGCCGGTGTCTAGCAGTACGAATATCTCCAAGGCAAGCGGAGCCAGTGATGATATTAGTCAGCGTACTGCGACTTTACAGCATGGTGGGGACGGTACTGCCAAGGAGGATGCCGTGGGCGGTGCTCGTGTACGCAAATGGCCCGTTATTAAAATTACTGACCCAGCTAAGGCGGGTCATGTTGAAAAGCGCATTGCCTGTAGGCTCCTAAAGCGTGTGTACTTGGAGCCGCCAACGGAGGAGTAGAAAACAAAAGACCTGATGGCAGCCATCGAATGGGCTAATACCATAATTCCAGATTTCTCCCTGGAACATCTGCAAGCAGCAGCGTCAAAGCAGGTGCAAGTGAAAACTGCATCCAAGCGCCAGAGGTCCATAGAAGAGACCAAAACAACTGCCAAGAAGGCTTAGACGCAGGGGACAAACCCGTACAGGTCCTTTGCACGCGACCGCATTTTAATAGGCGTGCTGGATCAGAACGACCCAGAAGGTAAAATTCCCAAGGCCCAATGGAAATGGGTGCAGAGGGCCCTATCGGGTGTTGCTATGGAGGTAATCTGTAGCGACCCGGGACCACCGCCGTCGTGCGTAGATGCGGGATGGTACCAGGGTCAAGTCAAGGTAATCGCATGTGACGATGAGCGATCAGTGTCACTGTACAAGGACGCTATCTTGAGAGTTGGAGAAGTCTACCCTGGAGCGAAACTGGTAGCTGTGGATAAAAAAGATATCCCATCCAGGCCCAGAGCTAGAGTCGGGATTCCAACCGCCCCGTCGGAGCCGGAGAAAATCATGCAATTGTTCAAAGCATGCAACCCGAATCTCCCGGTGGACAAATGGGTCTTCGTAAAAATTGAAAGCGGTAATGACAGTGCCGATATTGAGGTAGTCAAACAAAGAGCAACGATGCAGGTGCTCCTTCTGCTATCCGACGATACAATAGAGCTGCTAGCGAAATGCGACGGCGTCGTAAACTATGGTTTTGGTAAAGTTCAAGTCAAGAACTATAAGACGGATGCAGATGCAGTTGAGCAGTTAGCAACGCCCAACGAGCCTGCACCCAGTGAGCCTGGTGTCAACATGATGTTGAGAGCATTGGCTCCACGGGATCAAATCTCGCATCGGTCTTCGACGGCATGTACGCAGAGGCAGAGCTTCTAAGCGATAGAGAGCTTCTAAGCGCATCGCAAGAAGAGGCAGACGTCACTATAACTAATGACGCGCTTCCTTCAAATAACCCTCCACCACAGTAAGGCAGCCACGGCTGCTCTCCTGAATCGTCTGGCAGAGACATCGCCAGATTTCGTTCTGATTCAGGAGCCTTGGGTGTGTGGAGGTCGTCTCTGCGGCTTGAGAACGGCAAACTACAAATTATACTATGCTAACTGTACAGGTAACTTAAATATTTTCTTGATTCACAACTACAGAAATGAAGACGTGACGACAGTTAGTTGGGAGATAGGCAAGAGAATTTATCAGCTTGTCTCCTTCTACCTACCTTATGACGACCCGGGATCACTACCACCGCAACTGATTAGAGAGCTGGTACTGGACAGTGAAAAGAGCAAATGTGAGCTCATTCTTGGAGGTGATGCAAATGCACACCATACTATATGGGGTAGCTCAGATACCAACGAAAGGGGCGAGTCTCTCTTTAATTATATTATCAATAAGAATCTCCTGTTGTGCAATAAAGGTAGGGAACCCACATTCGTAATACGCAATCGCCAAGAGGTCTTAGACATAACCTTGGTCTCAGATACGTTATCAAGCTTGAGTATCAGCGGGGCCCTCAGAACGACCCCAACAGAAGCATTAAATGTAATGTTGCATCTATTGCCGCTAGACCTATATAGTAAACAGCTAGCAGCGAAATCGGCCTTAAGGTTAAGAGAATCATCGAACCTAGCCATTAGTTCTAGAGGACATTCGCCTATTCTGAGTCATTTTGCGCAGATTCCCAGAATCACGGACTTTTCTAACTCTACTGAGTTAATCTTAGACAAACCATTCAGTGTAAGATTCCCATCTCGTGAGGAGTGGGACAATGGTATGCTAGACTGTAACAGCAGAATCACAATTTTTACGGATGGATCTAAACTCAATGATCAGGTGGGAGGGGGTGTCTATTCGAAGCCGTTGGGCATTAACGAATCCTTCCGTTTACCAGATCATTGCAGTGTTTTTCAAGCAGAAGTCATAGCTATAGTGGAAAGTATCAACATCATTAAAAAGCGCATGCTCTTAAAGCTTTACAATCGGAGAGGCTCACATCCAAAACAGTGATGGAATGTAATGAGCTTCTGCTAGATGCTGCAAAATTCTTTACCATTATTCTGCTCTGGGTACCCGGGCATAGAGATATCGTGGGCAATTGCAGAGCAGATGAGTTAGCAAGGCGAGGCACTACGCTACCACTTCAGCCAAGCAAGGCGATGGTACCAATGCCGCTAGCAACGTGCAAACTTTTAATCGATAGGTATATCACTAATGATGCAAATCATAGATGGGTTCAAACTGGAACCTGTTTGACTAGCAGGAAAACTTGGCCACAATGGAGCCTAAATAGAACAAAGCAGCAGCTTTTAAAACTGAGTAGACAGGACGTAAGATAACGATAGTAACGAATGTTACTGAATTTGCAGGAATCAGAATAAATAAGATTAATTCGTTTATTAAATCGACAGGTTGGTTCAGAGAGGATCCAGGAGAGTAGAGAGACTATCCCTAGTGGCATCACAACGGGCCTTTTAAAGGCCTGTGGAATGGGCTTCTATGCAAAGGTTTTTGTGGAAATGAAAGCCAACCATTTACAACAACAGAGGGGGTGAGGCAGGGCTGCGTATTATCACCAACATTGTTCTTTATCATCCTGGACTCCGCCTTGGCGGCGACTAGCCTCGAAGCGCCGATAGGGATCTGCTGGGGCTTACACGAATATCTTGGTGACATCGACTATGCAGACGATATATGCTGGAGAGATTAGTACTAAACGCAAATAGCGTTGGCCTGCGCATAAATGTAAAGAAATCCAAGCTTATGCGCATAGGTACAGTTAACACCACTCCACTGGTTGTCGAAAGCGAGGTCATCGAAAGCGTAAAAGTTTTGAATATCTTGGCAGCAAAATTACCAAAAACGGCGGCGCTGATGCAGATATTGGTGACCGTATTAATAAAGCACGAGTTGCATTACTCGCATTGCACAAGATATGGCGATCGCGCTCCATTTCACTTCGGACCAATTTGCGAATCTTTAATAGCACCGTTAAATCCGTACTTTTGTACGGTTGTACAACCTGGAGCCTCACGCAGCTTACCATTGGAAAGTTGCAGACTTTCATAAACCGCTGTTTAAGAAAAATCTGGCGTATATTTTGGCCAAATCAAATAAGAAATGAAGACCTCCTTTCGCGATCAAACGCCGTCCCAGTCCAGCTAGAGATACGGAGACGCAAATGGACATGGATTGGTCATGTTTTATGCCGGCCTGCCGGTGACATTGCAAGATCAGTCCTAGATTGGAACCCGCAAGGGCAGCGCAGGCGTGGTCGCCCAAGAAATACCTAGATTCGGTGCACAAAACAGGAAATAAATCTGGCCCACATTTCGTGGATTCAAGCGAAAACCCTAGCCAGAAACAGAGACAGATGGAAAGAGATTGTCGATGCCCTATGTTCACTATGAATGATTTTGCTTAAGTTATTGTTATTATTTATTTATTACCAGTAACTTCTAGCAAAATAAAGGGCATATATATATATATATATATAAGTATTCTAGTCAGGCGGCCTTATCGCTGATTAGGCAGAGTCTCATGTTCATGCTTGAACATTCTCTTATGTGAGGCTTGCATATTTTGCGATGCTTGGAGTGTTGTTCCTTTAAGCCTTAAAGAACATCCCTCTTCCAGATCTATAACCCCGATTTTGGGTATCTGAATTATTTGGTGGTACGAGTCGGTGCATTGAATATGACCCAATGTAGTTTGGAACACCTTAAATAGCCAGCGATTTGGTAGTTCCAGTTCCACCCAGAAAGATTGCTCTCTGTACTCTTCCATAGGACATGTCATTTGGCTGTGAGGTTTGAGTGGTGCGGTTTAACAAGAATTTTCCCCTGCATCCTTCCATGGCCAGTTACCTTTGCATACTCTTGTATTGGCACTCTCCCAACGACATTTGTTGAGTTCTGCTTCAGACATCAGATAGTAGGCATTCAAAGCCATATTGTAAATCATAAAGTTGCCCGCTACGCATGGTATCATTTTGTGATTATTTCGTATAGCGGAATAATTTTGAAAATATTGGACTGTTGATTTAAATATAGCGGTATTTTGGCTTCGATTATTACATTGCCATACCTTGGGCTGTGAAAAGCTTATAATCTGATAGCTCCTTGTTGATTTCATCTGGCTTGATCAAAGTGGGATTTATTTTTCCATGATTTATTGACTCCCAATATACTAAAAATTGTATTCATTTCCTTAAAACTTTCATTAACCTTTTCGGTTGTTATTCTGACCAAATTCTCTGTGGCACTTATGACCGACGTTTGGTTTTCAACAAAGCTTTTAATGTTTTCCTGGTTTTTTTCCCCAGATTTTGTACCACCTTCCAGGGTGTGTGTTTTCTTGCTTAATTAAAACAACTTGGCCTTCTTTGAGACTTGGTTGGTCATTGCGCCATTTTGCCCTTTTTTGCAGAGAGATCTTCTTTCCACTTTTTCCCGAATTCGCTGCAGATATTTCCATTTGTCTAGGGATCCGATCCTCTCGCTTTCGTTGGTTCGATCTGGAGCGCTAATTATTGGTCGTCCCACCAGGAAATGTCCAGCAGTAAGGACATCCTCTCCTTCAGTTTCCGGACTCGCTGCGACCAATGGACGTGACCTATGGACGTGACTTTAGAACTGCTTCTATGCTTCAATGTTGTGAAATCCTCGTACGTACAGCTGTTGTCACCAAGGATTATCTTTAAATGATAATTCATTGATTTTACGCCTGCTTCCCAAAGTCCTCCCATGTGGGGGCTTCCCGGGGGATAAAATGCCAAGAGATGCCCTCCTTTTGTAATACTGGGGCAAGTTTGGTGTTGTTTTTGATCGCCATTGCAGTTTTCTTTCTGCTCCAATAAAATTTGTTCCATTATCTGAGAACAAATGCTCACTTTTGCCTCGTCTAGCAAAAAAGCGGTGCAGTGCTTCTAAAAATTTGTTGGTCGACATATCACTGACGAGTTCCAGATGTACTGTTTTTGTGTTCCTTTGGAACACCTTATTTGAAAGGGTTCTGCATTATCAATGCCCGTGGCATTGTGGCGTTGCGCAATCCGAATATCCAATATTCAATAAAGTTTTTCATAAGCTTTACTCCACCATGGAGCGTCATTTTGTGGGAATGGTTAATCAGTAGCCATGTTTCATAAGATTTTCCCAGAATGATTGGTTGTTTCACTGAAAGTGGTAGCGTTGAATTTTGCAGTCTGCCACCCACAAGCAGTATTCCTTAACTGTCAAGAAATGGGTAGAGCGGCAGAAGTTTATTTTTTGTTTGCAACGGCCTCTTTTGTTGAAGTTGAGCTATTTCCGATCCGAAGTCCAGCTGTTGCTGGAGCCTTATTATAATGGTTTTTGATTTTCTCCATAAATCTAATTCGCTAACTGGACTTTGCGTCGATTTTTGACGAACCATGGCGATAAAGCGCAAAACGTAGAAGATAACGCTTTTTAATTTTTCCAGGCTTGAATATTTCGTCAGAAGTCGAATAAATGGATTTTCGCCCTTAATCGTCAGAGTCACTATGACTGGTTCCGATTTTTCATGCACCGGCCAATCACAAGTGGGCTGAGCCAGCCACTCTGGTCCATGCCACCAAATTGCATGATCCTTAAGCTTACTAGGTGCGATTCCTCTTGAAGCCACGTCTTCAGGGTTCTCCTCTGATATTACGTAGTTCCATTTTACATCGCGTAGCTTGTTTGTGATGTCACCCACTCTTGTTTTTACAAATTTGTCTTTGCTGCGCTTGTTACTTATCCAAGCAATAGCTAGTGAGTTGCTGTGTTTTGCCCTCCCAATGTTGCGTGTATTTTTAAAGTTTGGACAAAAGATGAGCAGCGCATAGCTCCAACTTGGGAGTGGTCTTCTTATTTTTTATTGGATTCACCTTGATATTGGCTGTAAGCAAAGTGACCTTGTTGCCGATCTTTGTATAGACAACGGCAGCGTATGCTTTCTCTGAATCATGGCGATAAAGCGCAAAACGTAGAAGATAACGCTTTTTAATTTTTCCAGGTTTGAATATTTCGTCAGAAGATAGGCGTTGTAGATTTGGTTGCGACTGTAAAAAATATGAAAAATTAAAAAGTCAAGAAAAATAATTACTGCGTAACAAAGAGATAATGAATCCTAACCAACCGTCTTGTTCTCGTTCTTTGCCTGATGACTTAAAAACCGAAAGCACCAGTTCAAGCAAAAATAGCATAGCTTCTAGTCCTGCTAGTAGCTGCTCCGCCACCAAAGAATAAGAGATTTAATTTACCATCATTAGCTCTCGCCTGCGATCATACTGGAGTCTCTGATAGAGCAGCTGCTATTATAGCTTCTTCTGTGCTAAAAGAAGTGATTCATTCGAGAAAGAACGAAAGTCAGTTCAGCATTACACGATGCCGATCTCAATAAAAGTATACGCGGAATTTATTTTGATGGCAAAAAAGACTTTGGTCAGAACGAAGGCAAATTTTATAGAGTAACAGAAGACCATTATGTGATTTTATCAGAGCCAGGAAGTGATTATTTCGGGCATGTTACGTGTGAGTTGGGAACTGCTAAAGGTATTGACAGTACCATAATAAATCATTTAAGAACAAAATCGGTGGAATTGGATGAAATAGTTGTTATTGGTTGCGATGGTACAGTCGTGAATACAGGTTTCAAAGGAGGTGTTATTCGTTTTATGGAAAAAGAACTTAACAAACCATTACAGTGGTTTTTCTGCCAGTTACATTCAAATGAGTTACCATTGCGACATCTTTTATTGAATTTGGATGGAAAAACTACAGGGCTTAAGTGCTTCTCAGGCCCTATTGGATCTGAATTACAAAAATGTGAATCAATACCACTTGTTCAATTTAACACCATTACCTGAAGTCGCTAGAAATGACTTGAGCACCGATCAAAAATATCTTTACGATGAAATGATAGCTATCAGCACTGGCATTTTTCTCCCAATCTAGCTAATATTACAACAAGACCACTTAACCAATCTAGATGGCTTACTGCAGTGAATAGAATCTTAAGATTATATGCTACTAAAACAGACCCCGAAGAAAATGTTGTGATTTTAGCCACTTTTGTAATGAGAGTTTATGGTCCAATGTGGTTCACAATAAAATGTTATCCTTCATGTACAAATGGAGCTAAGCACCTGTGGCAAACAATTACCCTAACTCGATATTTGAATGCGCCTTTGAAGAAAATCCTTGATAAGGTAATCCAACGAAATGGATATTTTGGTCACACAGAAAATATTCTTATTGCTATGCTTGGAGACGACAGAGAAATCATACGTAAACTAGCATATCGGCGAATTTTAAAAGCAAGAGCAGAGAATACCCTATGGCTTCGAACATTTAAAGCGCCTGCTTTAAATTTCGATGCTAAAGATTATACCGACTTAATTACGTGGAAAGACTGTAAGATAACTGAGCCACCTCTGACTTCCAATTTATCTGATGAAGCCTTGAAAAGATTGTCAAAAACGGTTTGACTATAGGTCAGAATATTAAAGATTTTCCGTGCCATACCCAAGCCGTAGAGCGCCGTTCAAATTCGTGACCGAAGCTTCAAGTGCAGTTTGTGGAGAAAAAAAACGAGGCGGTTTCACAAGGACAAGACTATTATCACGGCAGCAAATGCCTAATTTTGAAACATAAAAACAATTTAACACCAAATAATCTACTTATTTCTGATTTTTTTCATTCCTTGATAATGTATGTTTTTAAATTTTTCTTGATTAAAAACATTAATACTACTAACCAGGCTTTTATTTAACGTATCACAATGTAGTTTGTTTTATAAGGGACAGGAAATCTAGAAAAATACTATCATTCAAAATTAGATCAATGTTTTTAAAAATTTAGTATTTTTCTAATTTTCAATTGGGTTCGGGCACCTCATAACATCAAGACAAGTAAACAATCTTTTGTGTGCTGAATTTACTCATTAAAAGCAACTTTGTATTACTATTCCATTAAAAAAATTTTAAATAAATTTGTTTCATACACTATCACTCCACCCTAATGTACATGCATAAGTACAAATTTGCACATAATCGTTATTGATTGCTTATTGCGACACATTGAAAATTAACTAAAGATATAAATTTTTGCATTATGACGAAAAAGAAATGATTGAATTTTTATATATATATAAAAAAACAACGGATATTAATAGAAGTGTTTCTCCGATGTTTACCCTCTCTACGGCCGATGCTTTCGTTGTTCAGCCCAGCATGTTTAAGGGTTTCAAAAAAACATTGTTGGAAATAACATGTGGAGTTAGGGCCGGACACCGTCGGAAGACTTGTTGGACGCGAACTAAACGGTTCGAAGAGGTCACTGAAACTTGTCGACCGTCGGTTACCGGCATTGAGATAGTATAATTAAATTGAAATGAAATAAAAGGTCCGTGCACCACAGCACAGTGCAACACAGCACAGTGCAACAAAGCACAGTGCAACACAGCACCAAAAAAAAAAAAAAAAAAAAAACCGTCGGAAGACTTGTTGGACGCGAAACAAAACAGTTCGAAGAGGTCACTGAAACTTGTCGACCGTCGGATACCGGCATTAAAATTAAAAAAAAAAATTAAATTGAAATTAAATAAAAGGCCCGTGCACCACAGCACAGTGCAACACAGCACACTATAAAATAAATAATCGAATAAAAAAAAATTATTAATACAATTATACAAGTAGGTATATATATACCATATGTATATATATATATATAAATATTATAATAATATATTATAGATATTATGAGGAAATTATAAATTTTATGCCTGATATTCCACCACAACACGATTCTATGAAGAACAAAGAAATTTTGATATATAAAAAAAAATAAATACTTACCGTCACGAGAGAGACATATTTACACCATACATAAAGTAACTACACAAATCATCAATATAAAAAGCTTTACTATATAACATATAAAAAAAATGTAATACAGTCGAGGCGGTGCCCGACAGTGTAATACCCTGTACCTTTTTTTTCTCAAAAAAAGACTTATTCCTGAATATTCTTACTAAGAATTTCCAATTGGAATATTTTTTTATTGGTGCAAAACGATATTGATACCTATAAGTTCCGCAAATTTTAACCGATTTTGATGAAAATCGAAATTTACGTCAAAGGAGTTATTATACCCTGTACCTATAGGTACAAAGGGTATACTAGATTTGTGCAATGTATGTAACGGCAAGAAGGAGGCGTGGCAGACCCCAAGTCCTTTATACCAAAATGCTTATCATAACCTCGGGTAGCGATTGAGCCATGTCCGTCTGTCCGTCCGTCTGTCCGTCTGTCCGTCTGTCCGTCCGTCCGTCTGTCCGTCTGTCCGTCTGTATGAACACCTAGATCTCGGAGACTATATGAGCTAGAGATACGAAACTTTACCAGCTGATGCGCATATTTCCTCAGAAGATCAAGTTTGTTGAATCATGTCAATATCTTTCCCCGTTCCCCCGTAGCAGAGTTTCGCGGTTTTTAGCTAAACCGTTTAATATTTTAATCTGAAACTTAAAAGAGCGATGCGTTGTGGTTACATGCATCTGTGTGTCAAAAATAAACAAAAGCGGACAATTACAACAAAAGTTATAGTCTAAAATGTAAAAATTTCACCTCCCCTTGCCTATAAACTGCGTCAATATTTGACTCTACGTAATAATAGTAATAAATGACCTAGAACCACCAATTTTGGTAAGCTAATTCATGTGCCTCTAATGAACAAATCCACATCCAAATTTTATCAATGCGGGCCCCCCACCCCCCGCAATCGATTTACCGTGTTTTCTCCCACACCCCTCAACATATCTCGATGAAACTTACCCCATAGAGATCTTTCTTTTTCCTAAGACTCTCTCAGACTGTTCACTTCACAAACTCACTGTCCCGATTTGGCTGTCGATCCGCCTTATATTGGCCTCGATCGGCGACAAATCCTTAAATTCCCGCCTAAACGTATACTAATAAATCCTATACGGCACTCTGCTTATCTATCTATCTATCCTAATAGAAAAGAAAGAGTCCGCCGTACCTAACAATAATTAGTGCTGGTGAGAGTTGGCGCGCTTTCACCGCTACTCTCACCAAGCTGTTCAAGCAGTGTCCCTGTCCGGAGCAGAACTAAAAACGCGTACTAATAATTTTAAATGCCATTGCGGCTAATGTTTTTTTTGCTTAAATTAATCTTATATTGTAACTTCTATACGCATTAGTCACAATAGCGCTTATGTTATGTTAATAAGCTCGTTTTTAACTGTAACTAAAGCTCCGCTGAGCTTTATGTTAGCGCAGCAGCCTAGCGCCTGCATATGTTATTACCATTCTATCACTTCTGTAACTGCGATCGCCGTGATTAAACATAATAGAGCAAAAGCGCATCGAGTGTTTTTACTTTTATATTTATTTCGCGCAAAAGGTGGACAATTCGTGTTTCTCCTCAAAACATCGGTGACCCCGACGTGATATCGTTGTTTAAATCGTAGTTACAGAATCAAATAATTCATATCGGTTGAGTTATTTTTAGCTGTTTTTGCACAATTCGGTGTGAAACACATACATACAAACATACATATTCGCTACCGCGTACAAGCTTGCATATATACGTACATATGTGTAACAAATATTCGTGCGTGTGTCGTGTATATACAACCAAATTCATTTGTTATAATTAAAATCAATGCTTGCGCGCACTTGCAGCATATAATAATTATTCAAAAAATCATTCGTTTTGTTAACATACATTCATACGCATGTGCATACATACAGACGTATGTACATCAGATGATCATCTCATGTTCATCGGTTTCGCGCATTTTTTCGTACAAATACACACAAACATACGATCGTAACTGTAAATTCTATGTGACGCAACCCAACGTGAAGCTCTGTAAAGTTGGCACCCCCATGTTCGAATTTTTTTCGAAATAAACCTTGTTCGTTTGTCCAAGGTTAGCCCATGTTTGTCCAGGAATTTTTTCGTTTGCCCACTTTTTAAAAAAAGTTATGCCTAAATCAAAAAATCTGCGTGAAGTTGGCACCCCCATGTTCGAATTTTTTGTCGAAATAAACCTTGTTCGTTTGTTCAAGGTTAGCCCATGTTTATCCATGAATTTTTTCGTTTGCCCACTTTTTGAAAAAAAGTTATGCCTAAATCAAAAAAAATTTGCGTAAAGTTGGCACCCCCATGTTCGAATTTTTTGTCGAAATAAACCTTGTTCGTTTGTCCAAGGTTAGCCTATGTTTGTCCCGGAATTTTTTTCGTTTGCCCACTTTTTGAAAAAAGTTATGCCTAAATCAAAAAATCTGCGTGAAGTTGGCACCCCCATGTTCGAATTTTTTGTCGAAATAAACCTTGTTCGTTACATACGTGCCCACTGCTGTTACAATCGCGAAAGCAATTTTCGAGAAGGGCAATATAACTCGCACACTGTGTGTTTTTTTTTTGGTGAATTGTCTCAACGATTTTCTTATGCGCCTGTCTGATCAGAGTCCACCGCTGCTTAGCTGTAACATATGTTGGCAGAGTAAAAAATAACCCTATACAATCGCTGGTTGAATTGAAGCACAAGGATAAGTACGCGGGGTACATAAAAAAAATTGGAATTGATCGATTTTTTTGCTTTTATTTGTCTCCTATGCAAATGGCATTATTCAAGGATTTTTTAAAAAAAGGATTTGGCAATGTCGAAGTTGATGCGACCGGAGGGTCAGTGAAACCAATCGCAAATTTAATAGGACAAAAGTACCCAATATATCTCTACCAAATGATTATTAAAGGTGAAAATGGTATCCAACCAGTTTTTCAGAAATTTTGAAAGATGGAGCTCCGGTTCTTTCCGGAATTGATTGCGATTATTCGCTGGCACTTCTGAATGCTACGTGTTTGGCATTTAATGAAAGAAATTTAAAATCATACATTCTGAACTACTTTTATTGGCTAAACCACGTGATTCTGCAAAACCATCTAAAATGCTTTATTCGGGTCGACATTGCGCAAAAAAATATAAAAATAGTGTGTAAAAAAAAAGCTTTTGAAGGAAAATTATCCAAAGTGAAGAATTTTTTTGTGAGGTGCGTTGGTCTCATGTCAACCTGCGAAAAGATACACGATTTCGAACTGTTACTGCATTCAGTTTTTGTTGTTGCCTTGAGCGAACACTCAAGTAAAGACAGTGGCCAGAAAGGTGATATTTGCTATCAGCAGAGGTGGGCACGAAAAATAACGGAAAGAGCACTACAACAACATCAAGAAAAAAAGTACGGTTACGGTCGCAAATGCATCCTCGAGTAGGGCCATAAAAATCGCACACTGTGTGTATTTTGTTTTTGTAATTTTCTGCGAGTCGAGCGAAGGCACACATTGTGTGTATTTTGTTTTTGTAAACTCGGCGCGTCGCCGGCGATCTGCTTGTGCGTGTACACTGAACGAAATTTTGCAACACATTCAAAGAAACAGAAAAGTCATATGAGTTTATATGACAATTTTAATTTACCAAAAAAATTACTGGGTCTTACAGTTGCCAAATTAACTATGTTTCTGTGCTCAGTGTACTTGTGCGAATTTTTCGTCCGCGAGCACTAATAAAAACTACCGTTACGGTCTAAAAAGGGATGCTCGAGTAGGGCTATAAAAATCGTACACTGTGTGTATTTTGTTTTTGTAATTTTCTGCGTGTCGAGCGAAGGCACACATTGTGTGTATTTTGTTTTTGTAAGTTGCTGCGAGTCGAGCGAAGGCACACATTGTGGGTATTTTGTTTTTGTAAACTCGGCGCGTCGCCGGCGATCTGCTTGTGCGTGTACACTGAACGAAATTTTGCAACACATTCAAAGAAACAGAAAAGTCATATGAGTTTATATGACAATTTTAATTAACCAAAAAAATTACTGGGTCTTACAGTTGCCAAATTAACTAAATTTCTGTGCTCAGTGTACTTGTGCGAATTTTTCGTTCGCGAGCACCAATAAAAACTACCGTTACGGTCTAAAAAGGGATGCTCGAGTAGGGCCATAAAAGCGCACACTGTGTGTATTTTGTTTTTGTAACATTCTCGGTTTATTGCGTGTGCGTCTGGCTGGCGCCATTTACAAGACATAACTGAAAGAGCACTCGGTGCAAAAAGAGCCAAGGCGTTTTTTGTACCAAGTGCTCTTTCCGTTATGTCTTGTCAGTGGCGAAAGATAGGCGCACAAGCAAAAAGTGCTCTTTCCGTTATTTTTCTTGCCCACCGCTGGCTATCAGAAACATTCATTATTACTTGACGCATTGAAGACTTTTACAATAAATGAAAAAAATGAAGATTATGACGAATGTACATACAATTATTTAGAAGATGAAATCCAGAACGAAGAATTGGTCATCTACATAGAAAATATTCTTGAGAATGCTAAAGAAAACGGAATTGGAGAACAAACATCAGAGAGTTTTCAAAAACTTGAATTCTTTTTATTGTCCCGAAATTGTTTCCCAATTAGTGAAACTAGGAACGTTATGAGACAGTATTTCCCTAAAGCTCCAAAAGCAGCTTCATCGGCTAGATGCGAGGCCTATTTCAAAGATTTGAAATACTCGGATTTGGGACCAAATTATACGCCGCTTCGAGTTGACAAGTTCGTTGTTAACCATGTGACATCTATCGAGATTGTCCAGATATTGAATTGATTTATAATAAACCTCATTTAAAATGCAAAGATGATATTTTATCAATGGCTCCAAATGTGAGTTAATAAAAATGTCGCATGATCGCGTTCAGCTGTACAATACATGTTCGTTCGATTCTTGTTTGGAAATATTTACTAACGCATATTTCAATTATTCGAACTTCAAGCAGTTTATTGATTCGAATGATCAAGTGCCACTCTTTTCCTTCATGAGGCAGTATGCGAACGGAGACATCAAGCCTGCTCTGTACTGAAAACGCGCTGAGATACTTCGTGGATTTTTTCGAATTAGTAAAAATATCATGAACTGTTTCGAATCGACGTGTACGTTGTTGAAAAATTACTCTTCAGTTTCTCAAGTGCTGTCAAAAGGGACGCATGCCCTAAATGCAGTCCCAACCAGCAGATTGACTTGACAGTCATAGAAGTAGACGGTTTTTTAAAATATGGCGCCCAACTCAAGCAATGTATGATTACATTTTTAGCAGAGATGCTTAATGAAAAAATGTGTGCCCTCTATGTGACTTAAATTTTTCAAAATTCGAAGAGAATAATCAATTTATTTAATTAATTAAAATTTTCCTAAGAGAAAAACAATATGTTTTATCAGGATTTATAAGCCGTGAACCACAGCATTTTTGTTGAAAATTGGCAATGCTTGCATTTAAACTATAACGTAAGTGAAATTCACCTTTCACCACAAGTGTAAAAAAGGTGAAGATCAACCACAAATGAATGTCAACTAATTTATGTTTAGTCACAAATAAACTTCACACTGTTAACACGCACGGCGGTTGTTATTTTTCTTCGTTCTCTCTCACTCCCTGCACAACCTTCCTCTACCCCTCAATAGGTTATGGGCCCAGGAAGCGTGCGAGAGAGCTGTGTGTATACGTATATGATATGTATATAGTTGAAAATTAAAGTGAAGTAAAAAGTAAATGTTTCGTGTGTGACTCCGTTTTATATAAAAACGAAAAATGAGCTCGCTGTAACAAATAGACAAACTGGAGGATCAAAATTACGACTCATGGAGCGTACAAATGAGAAGCGTGCTGGTACACTCAGAGCTTTGGAGTGTGGTGTTAGGGGAGCTTCAGAGATCCAATGTGCCAGAAGGTGTGAATTGGCAGCAAAAAGATCAGAAAGCATTGGCTACTATTATGCTGAGCATAAAAGCGTCTCAGATTGGATACATAAAGAGCTGTAAAACGTCTTTGGAGGCGTGGGAAAAATTGAAAAGTGTACATCAGCCAAGCGTTCCTATGCGCAAGGTGTCGTTATACAAGAAGCTGATGTTTAAGCGTATGAGCCAAGGGTAAAACGTAAATGTGTACATAAAAGAATTTAAGGAAATTCTGGACGAGATGGCCACAGTTGGAATTGATATTGCTGATGAAATGCGCACAATTATATTGCTTGCAAGCCTGCCAGAACAGTTTGAGAGTTTTGTAGTCGCTATTGAGACGCGCGACAAGTTGCCGTTATTTGAAACGCTATGTATCAAGCTGAATGAAGAAGGTGAACGCAGGGGAAATGCAGAGGAAAGCAGCGACAGTGCAAAGGCATTTACTGCGACGCAAAAACTAAGCCACAAGCCGAATTTCACAAGGCGTCGCAATAACATCGTTTGCTACAACTGTGGCGAGCGGGGGCACGTCAAGGCACAGTGCAAACGCGAGGCGAAAGCAGAGAACGCTAGAACAAGGAAGAGCGAGACAGCAAATTGCAGCTTTTGAACGCGTTAGACGCGAGCAGCGTCGATCATTCTATGTGGTGCTTGGACAGTGGCGCGACAAGCCATATGTGTTGCGACAAGCAGTTATTTACAAAGTTTGAGAAGCATAGTGAAATGGTCGGTTTGGCTGACGACGGCTATTTACAAGCAGAGGGAAAAGGCGAAGTGAGGCTGCAGACTGACTTATGTACATTGTTGTTGCGAAACGTGCTGTATGTACCTAATATGAGAGGCAATTTTATGTCAGTGAGCCGTGCCTCAGAAAATAAATGCAATGTGTTTTTTGGGCAATACTTCGCAGAAGTTATGCAAAAAGGAAAATGCATATTAAAGGCTAAAAAGCATGGGCACCTTTATTTGTTTCGTGCAAAATATAATAAATGCTATTCTGCTGTTGAAAGTGATGGTACTTTGTGGCATAGGCGATGCGGCCATGTTAACTTTACCAGTTTAAAAGAAATGGTAAACAAAAGGTTGGTGCGTGGACTGGAAAAGATAAATATGCCAGAGAATTTAAAGTGCAAGACTTTCCAAGTGCGACAGAAAACAGAGCTCAAGAGTTGCTGGAGCTTGTACATGCAGATGTGTGTGGTCCGTTTGACACACAGTCGCTTAGAGGATCAAAGTACTTTCTGACTTTTATTGACGACAAATCACGGCGCATATTTGTATACTATTTGCTCAAAAAGGACGAAGTGTTCTCAAAGTTCGTTGAATTTAAAAACCTGGTTGAGCGGCAAACGAACAGAAAGCTGAAATGTAGCGACAATGAAGGCGAATTTGTTAACAAGGTTTTTGATGACTTTCTGAAGAAAAATGGGATTGCAAGGCAACTCACTGTGGCGTACACTCCTCAACAAAATGGTGTGGCTGAGAGAGCGAACCGTACTCTGGTAGAAATGGCTAGATGTTTGCTGATACAGTCGGGTCTGTCGGTGGGCTGAAGCTGTTAACACATCGGTATATTTGCTAAACCGATTGCCTAATAATGCTTTGACCGACATGACGCCTATGGAAATGTGGACTGGTAAGAAGCCCTCTATAAGTCATTTAAAAGTTTTTGGTTCCGTTGCAGTTGCACTTGACAAGGGTCATGGCAAAGGCATGTTTCAACCGAAGGGCAAAGAATACCGCATGGTCGGGTATTCGGTTGCAGCCAAAGGTTATCGACTATACGACCCGGTAGCAAATCTGGTGGTCCAAAAGCGAGATGTCCTTTTTGACGAGACTAGCGATAGGCAAGGCAGCGCTACGATCAATTTTCAAATTGATGATATACCAGATGAGGTCGATAATGGTGCAGGCGATAACACAGGCAGCGAGAGCAACGATGACTCTGGCAGTGAAGGCAACAGTTCTATATCCAATGGCAATGAAGGATATAAAGGCGCAAAAGAAGATCCAGTCAGGATGCAGGAAACTGATGTAAAAGTTGGTCCTGGTCGTCTAAAGTTAATTCGGACTGGCAAGCCTGGTCGTCCGAAGTACTACGTACTTGGTGCGTTGGGTACCAGTGGCGTCAAGATACCATTGTCTTATGAAGAAGCCATGAACAGCGAGTTTGCGGCACAATGGTGTGAGGCTATGCAAAGCGAGTATGAGGCTTTGCTGAAAAATAAAACATGGCAGATGGCAGATTTACCACAGAAGCAGCGTGCGATCGGATGCAAATGGGTCTATAGCCTGAAACGAAATTCTGAGGGCAAAATTGAACGTTTCAAGGCGCGGTTGGTTGCAAAAGGCAGTATGGCGTTAATTACGCTGAAACTTTTTCACCAGTATGCAGACTGGAGACTGTGCGATTTATTTTGGCTCTAGCAGCAGAGCTGAAATTGTATCTGCACCAAATGGATGTATGCACGGCATACCTCAACAGCGATTTGAGCGATACAGTATATATGAAGCAGCCACAAGGATACACGGACCAGAATTACCCAGACAAGGCTTTATTGTTGAAGAAGGCAATATACGGATTGAAGCAGTCAGGAAGAGAATGGAATGCCAAACTCGACAGTGTACTTAAAAGTATTGGATTTACTGCTTGTGATAATGAGCCATGTCTATATAAGCAACAAGGCGGAGGTAATTTATCGCTAATATTGGTTTATGTCGATGATTTAATTATAGCATGCGAATCAAAGACGGATTTGATTGACATAAAAGCCGCTATTGGAAGATCGTTCGAGTGTACTGACAAGGGTCAGTTAAACTTATTTCTTGGCATGGAAATACAGCGTGATGGTGAACTGGGCGAAATAACATTGGGTCATTCGCAATATATAAAGGAGCTACTACGAGCACAAGGTTGCGAAAATTGTAGGCCAGCTAGCACACCACTAGATGCTGGTTATCAGACAGTATGCACCGGCGAGCAGTGTCAAAAGGTTGATCCTGCAGAATATCAATCAGCAATTGGAGAGCTAATGTGGCTTGCGCTGACAACACGGCCAGACATCCTGCATTCGGTGTCTAAGTTGACGCAGAGAAACCAAGATCCGCACGGCGAGCACTTGGTGGGCGTTAAGCACATTTTGCGTTATTTGGCATCAACAGTTGATTTGAAGTTGCACTACAAGCAGTGCGGGCAGCCACTTGTTGGTTATGTGGACGCTGACTGGGGAGGTGACAGAACCGACCGAAAGTCTTATACTGGATATGTCTATTTTTTGGCTGGAGGTGCTATATCCTGGAAATCTGAAAAGCAGAAAAGCGTGGCGCTTAGCAGCACAGAAGCTGAGTATATGGCGTTATCGACAGCGTGTAAAGAAACCATATTACTGCGTCGACTTATAATTGAGATTGGCTGCGGCGACGAGAGCACACCAACAGTTTTGTATGGAGATAATATAGGAGCACAACAGTTAGCCAAAAATGCAGGAAATCATTCGAGAACAAAACATATTGATATAGGATATCACTTTGTAAGACAGGTTAATGAAGGTCAAATTATGATTAAGTATGTATCAACAAGCGAAATGATAGCAGATATTTTGACAAAGAATCTTGCAAAGTCAAAATCATGTTAAGTTAATGAAATGTTTAAGTTTGAATTGAAATTATTGTATTGATATGTTTAATGAAATTAATGAAATTAAATTATGATTATGTTATGAACATTATAATTTGTAAAATGCTTGCATTGAGGAAGAGTCTTGAAAATTGGCAATGCTTGCATTTAAACTATAACGTAAGTGAAATTCACCCTTCACCGCAAGTGTACAAAAGGCGGTTGTTATTAGTTTTCTTCGTTCTCTCTCACTCCTTGCACAACCTTCCTCTACCTCTCAATAATTTTGTGGCTTTTTGCCATCAAAATTCAGGGACTTGGTGGCAATACAACGACATGTGCTGCAGAAGATCGTTTGTAAAGGCAAAACAACTCAAAACTCTGCGGAAAGATGTTGAAACGCTTATCTACATAAAATTTTAATAATAAAATAATATGCAATTTCAAGATAGTTTTAGTTACTTTTTTTTTTAATTGAAGAAATTGTTTTTTAGCTTCAATTTTTTTTATTTGCTTATAACTTTGTGTTTATTAATAGTAATAATACTCATAAATAAAATATTAAAATAATACTTTTTTTTTTTTTGATAAGTTGAAGTTTTTAAGTTGGTTAAGGATGGACAAATGATAAAAAGGATATTGGACAAATGAGGACTAAACTTGGACAAACAAATAGCTAACTCTAGTGCCTGATTTCGGAAAATCTCTATTTTTGGTAACAAATCTAGTAATTTTTTGGATTTGAGCATAACTTTTTTTCAAAAAGTGGGCAAACGAAAAAAATCCTGGACAAACATGGGCTAACCTTGGACAAACGAACAAGGTTTATTTCGACAAAAAATTCGAACATGGGGGTGCCAACTTCACGCAAAATTTTTTGATTTAGGCATAACTTTTTTTCAAAAAGGGGGCAAACGAAAAAAATTCATGGACAAACATGGGCTAACCTTGAACAAACGAACAAGGTTTATTTCGACAAAAAATTCGAACATGGGGGTGCCAACTTCACGCAGATTTTTTGATTTAGGCATAACTTTTTTTCAAAAAGAGGGCAAACGAAAAAATTCCTGGACAAACATGGGCTAACCTTGGACAAACGAACAAGGTTTATTTCGACAAAAAATTCTAACATGGGGGTGCCAACTTCACGCAAATTTTTTTGATTTAGGCATAACTTTTTTCAAAAAGTGGGCAAACGAAAAAAATTCATGGACAAACATGGGCTAACCTTGAACAAACGAACAAGGTTTATTTCGACAAAAAATTCGAACATGGGGGTGCCAACTTCACGCAGATTTTTTGATTTAGGCATAACTTTTTTTCAAAAAGAGGGCAAACGAAAAAAATTCCTGGACAAACATGGGCTAACCTTGGACAAATGAACGAGGTTTATTTCGACAAAAAATTCGAACATGGGGGTGCCAACTTCACAGAGCCCCAACGTGAACATACGACAAATTTTCGTGTCTGCTTTGCTTCGTAACGGCGGCATACACTTTTTCGTCTTCGCCTATTCTTAAAAGTACAGGGTGTTTTTTATATCGCTGCAAAGTACTTAGCAATTTCTCGTGTTTGAACATCGTGTAAAAAATGGCCAGCGACAAAAGTGACATTAATGCAACAATACCAATCGATGTGGCCTTTTATAAGGCAAAGGTTGAATCTATAACGCGTCAAACCAACGCATTACGTTCTTCCTTAACGCCCGAAGTGTTAAATAATTTTGATAAATCAGATCTGGCAACGCGCAATGAGTACGTTGACGAGTTAAATGCTGAATTTCTCACAGCGCAGTCCAGCCTAGAAAGGCTTGACTTAACAGAGCTTGCTGGTGATGCTCGTCTCAATTATGCAAATATTTATTTAAAAATTAAAGCTGATCTAAATCGTGAATTGGCCACGCATAACACTCAACATGCTAATTCAACAACAATTGTGCGCAACTTCGGTGAGGATACAACATGCAACACATCTATGCGAAAATCACGGCTGCCCAACCTTAAACTACCGCAGTTTAATGGCTGATACGCAGAATGGCCCGATTTCTATGCCATGTTTACTTCAGTCGTCGATCAGGATCAAGAGCTAAGTAACATCGAAAAGTTTCAGCATCTACGTGCAAACCTTGGAGGTGCTGCACTTGGCACAATAAGTTCGCTCGAACCATCCGATGCGAATTATAAAACGGCTTTAGATTTACTTATCAATCGATTTAATAACAAGTTGCTCAATTTTCAGACACACGTAAAAGCTATTTTTGAGTTAAATGGAGCCCAGAAGGGAGTGTCAAGCAGCTTACGTTCTCTGAGTGACCTGATGAACTCACATTTACGTGCCATTCGCACACCTGCTTCGTCTGCTGAGATTCTGGATGGCCTTTTTATACATCGTTGTGCAGAAATTGGATGAGAAAACCCGAGAGAAATGGGAGGAGGATTTGCAGTCGGATAAGCTCACCAGTTGGGCTACAATGGCTTCATTTCTGGAAAAAAGATGTCGGACTTTGGAAAATATGGATAATGCTATGGTAACAAACACACCTAGCAAACAGGTGGGAAAAAGCCAACACAAATATAACCATAATTCACTTGTTTCCACATCTATCAATACAAATAAATCATTATGCATATTTTGCAGTAGTCAAGAACATTACTTGTCAAAATGTACTGCAAAGGCCATAGTCTGCAGCAAAGCAAGTCAGGACTCTGCAAGCATTGCCAAAACAAACAATACATTACTACATTTGTCATCAAATGAAAATTCATCCGCATCATCTGCACCTTCGTTGACATCACCATTGCCACATACTGAACCGCATTCATCATCATCTCTCGTATCATTCTCACAACCATCACATAAAACTCTAAAAAGCTTGCCTCCTGATTACGTGTTGCTAGTAACTGCAATTATATTTGTCAAAAACCATGTTGGTACACTCATGCCTTGCCGCGCTATACTTGATTCTGCTCGCTTAGCAAAGCAACTACAACTGAAAACGCACCAGTCTCATACGTCAATATCTGGCATTGGATAATCGACTCTAAACTCGGATCAGGCGGTCGATATTATCACGCCATCGCAGGATGCCAGCTATAGTGCATCGTTCACAGCTGTTGTGACGCATACTATCACCGATTATCAGCCACACCACAATTTAAATGCCTCTGGGTGGAACATCCCTGAACACATCACGCTTGCAGATCCGCTCTTTTATAAATCTCAACGTATTGATATTCTTATCGGAGCTGGTCTCTTTTTCGATTTATTGTGTGTAGGTCAAATACGCATAGCTGATGGCTTACCATCGCTTCAAAACACAAAATTAGGTTGAATCCTCTCTGGAGGCATCTCAACCATAGACATCAAGCCTACATCACTTGCTTCAACTTCAAAACCATTAACAATCAAAACTGAAGAAAACTCACTTGCTGCCATTGTCAAGCGTTTTTGGGAGATTGAATGCAACTACGCTTCGTCACCTTCGATTTCTGATGAGGATGCGCTTTGCGAGCACCTTTTTCAGAAAAATTATTCACGCCTTGAGAACGGTCAATATTCTGTTCGTCTTTCTGCCAGTACTGGATTTGAAGCTCTTGGAGATTCTTATTGCCGTGCTCTTCGTCGATTTAAAAGTTTGGAAGCCAAGTTTGCAAAGAATCCAGCGATGAAAGCACAATACAGCGAATTCATTCAGGAATATATTAATTTAGGCCACATGTCGCTTTCTTCGAATCAAACTAAATTCCATCAATTCTTTTTACCACATCACTGTGTGCATAAGATCGACAGCAGCAGTACAAAACTTCGTGTCGTCTTTGATGGTTCAGCCAGAACAACAAGTGGATATTCGCTCAACGATTTACAGCCTAAAATATTTAGTACACTTCTTCGTTTTCGATTCTTTAAGGTTGCTCTTTGCGGGGACATAGCAAAAATGTATCGCTGTGTGCGCATGTCTCACCCAGATGCCTATCTGCAATGCATTCTTTGGCGCAACAACCCTGCTGATGAAATTCAAATATATAAGCTAGAGACAGTAACATATGGGACAAAATCTGCTGCCTTCCTTGCAATCAGAGCGATGCATCAACTGTCGTTTGACGAGGAAAAGGCATTCCCATTGGAGCAAAAATCATACGCAGAGACTTTTACGTAGACGATCTCATGTCTGGCGGTGAAACAGTTGAAGAAGTCAAGGAGATTCTACGCCAGGTCAAAGGATTGCTTCAGAAAGGACACTTTCCCATACGCAAGTGGTGCTCAAACGAACAGAGTGCTTTGCTTGGCGAACCTGATTGCGATCGAGAAAAGTTAATGAAGTTTCATGATGGAACCGACATTGCCAAAGCTCTGGGATTACTTTGGAACCCAAGCTCAGACAGCTTATTGTTTAACTTTTCTCAAATCATGCCTGAGGGTCCAGTGACCAAACGCAGTGTGCTATCGACAATAGCAAGATTTTATGACCCCCTGGGTTTAATA
Source organism: Chymomyza costata (assembly GCA_018150985.1). NCBI lineage: Eukaryota > Metazoa > Arthropoda > Insecta > Diptera > Drosophilidae > Chymomyza > Chymomyza costata. The sequence goes on along the minus strand of JAECWU010000380.1, from coordinate 638,515 downwards.
TCACCAATAATTACTAAATTCAAAATCTTCTTCCAGGCATTGTGGAAGGAAAACCTGAGCTGGGATGCAAGTTTACCGCAACCTCTGGAGTTGGCCTGGCGTGACCTGACATCTCAGCTATCAATGGTGGAAAACTTTAAATTTCCACGTTTTGCAATGCTGTCGCAAGCGTCGTTGCAAATACACGCCTTTTGCGATGCCAGCATTTCAGCATATGGAGCATGCATATACCTTAGATCGGAAACAAATGGATCTGTATCATCGCATCTGCTCTGCTCTAAATCAAAGGTAGCACCTTTAAAAACAATAACTGTTCCAAAGCTGGAACTATCAGCAGCGCTCTTGTTGGCAGAACTTGTCGCCAGCGTATCACAGAGTATATCGTTTCCCTGTGAATTCTGGTCGGACTCAACTATCGTTTTGGCATGGATTCGTGAAATACCATCACGTCGGGGTCACCAATGTTTTGAGGAGAAACACGAATTGTCCACCTTCTGTAACTGCGATCGCCGTGATTAAACATAATAGAGCAAAAGCGCATCGAGTGCTTTTACTTTTATATATATTTCGCGCAAAAGGTGGACAATTCGTGTTTCTCCTCAAAACAGTCCCTATGGCCCTATTGGCAAAACTGACTAACGTTATGAGGTGGCGATTTGCCTCCTCACACTCCCCCTTTCTTCGGGAAATAAAAAAAAATAAAAAAAATCCTGGCACTTACCCTGGCAAACATTGGCCCAGCTGTGGCTCCACGAAACCGCATGCGTCCATGGCCAGTTGCACCGCCCCTGCGGATCCTCCTCGCAAGTTGAGCGTCACTCGCCATCCTTCGTTCGCCCTTACCTGTGCCATAAATCGGCACCAGGTCAAACGCTGCAAACGGCCTCCCTAAACGTTCTGCTGTCTCCCCTCATTGGGAGAATAGCCAAATACGCTGCCTAACCTTTGTTGGTCCCCGTGCTCCCTCATTCGGAGTCAACGGCCAACGCAACAAAGGTCATAAAAAAACTACACTCGCTGCACACTACTTGGGATGCTCCACCAGCCATCCCTAAGCGCAGCTCTGCTCATTTCCTACAACTGCCACGTCCCAAAACCGTTGGCTTCGCTAGGATCGTATGCGTCCGATACGTCTTATGGTTTACAATGAGCGACGAGAGTTTTGGTGCCTGATCGCCACCGCCGGATACGATCCAGCCGAAATGACTTTTGTGTAATATGGGCAGTCCTGAAGCTAGCTAAATTTGACCTATACAAATTAAATCGAAGAATAGCGCTGCACCGATGAGCAGGTCTATGCGTTGAGGCATGATGCTCCAAGCATCAGCAATAACAGAGACAGTTGCTAGGGATTTTGTTTTACGAAGTCGCAATTGATTAGCGAAACGAGTTGTAATGAAGTGTAGCTGAGACCCGGAGTCCAAAAGTTCACGACATTGTACAAATGCGCCAGCTCTGTTTCTTATAAGGATGATTGCAGTTGCTAAGAGCACAGCGTCAGAAAAGTTTTGAGATAGAGGCATTTGGCGGAGCAGGCGACATTGCAACTGTTCGGAGCAGCAGCTTATTAGTTTTTATCATTTTTTATGTGCTTATCGATAGCTTATATCAATTACCTTCTCCAATTAACAACTACAGTTAGTTGCACTTGTATGTACTAAGAAAATTCGTTTTTTTGTCATAGCTCGCAACGGCACGACTATTTTGAGTCGCTTGGCTGGTTATTTTTTTTTTTTTTTTTTTGTTGATCGTTTGTTAGTGTAATTCTATAAAAAGCATATATTTAACAAACAAAATAAATATTATCTAACAATAACATTACACACTGCCTCTTAGAGAGTTCTCAAGTGTTAAAAGAAGAAATATGTATTATCGTATTATGTGTATTGCATGTCCTTGTTATATTAAAAAATAATAAAGTGTAATTGTAACCAAAAAAATGTACAAAAATGTTACATATATATATACTTTTATATAAAAAAAAAGCCAAAAAAAAGGATGGGATGGAATGAGGAGGGGATGGGATTATGCATTTTGGGATTATGGGAGATCAGGGTTCTTCTGATAGCCACCAGAACTTATAGTGTTTAGGATGTGAATCCTTTTCAGGGATGCTCATACTGAAGCGCCAGATTGGCGCTGCCAATTGCAATAAATTTTCTGGAATGGACTTATTAGTAGCACATCTGTACATGTGGTAAAATATAGGAACGCCTCTTTCGTTCTGAATAATTTTTTTTATCTTGCAAAACAAATGCTTCTTTTGGTGGAATAAATCCTGATATAAATGTATTGCTAATATAATTTTCATTTTCGGAGTATGGGGCCATTATTAAATTGTTTTCATGAAATTCTGTGGAACGTAAGATGTGATGGCGGATAAGTTTGATAATGTGGTTGTCTATTCTTGAGATATTGGCTGTATTGTATAGTCTATTGTTTGAAATAAATCTAGTGTAGTTGCTATGGGGAGATCTGTATAGGCAAGTGCATGTTCTCAGACATTTCCTTTCAAGTTCGCGAATTCTTTCCATATATGATGGGGATATGTTGAACCATATAGCACATGCATACGTGATAATTGGTCTAATAAATGCTTGGTAAATTAATATTTTGGCTTTCGGATCGACATATTTGGAGTATAATAACTTTTGATTTGCGAAGAAGGCTTTTTTAGCCTTAGCTAGCTGAGTTTTGACATGTCTGTTAAAATATAAAAACGTATCTAAACATACACCTAAATATGATACAACGTTTTTTTTGGGGAGTGTACTATTAGTTTCATTTGATATAATTTCAAAATGTTTCCATCTTTTTTTGATGTTGTAGTTGCATAATTTAGAGGGAGGTCGGAATAAAATTGTTTCACATTTGCTTGTGTTTATTTTTAAAAACCAGTCTTCTGTATATTTTTCTATTATTTCAAAGTTGAATTGTAAGTCGCGGTTAATAATATCTATTTTTTTTACCAGGGTTGTAAATAATTATATCATCTGCAAAAGCTATGATGTTCTCAATTTTATTCAACAGAGCAAGTGTAAACAAATTAAAAAGTATTGGAGAGTTTACAGTGCCTTGTTGAAGACCATTGTGAATGCAAAATACCTTACTACTTTCTTCATTTTGGTTGCATGTATGGAATTGTTTTTTGTGCGTCATGTTGTGAATAAGAATAGTAAAATGCAACGGAAATCTATAGTTTATTATTTTGTAAATCAGCCCTTGCAACCAGACGCTGTCAAATGCTTTTTCTAAATCCACAAGACATGCTCCTATCGCCATTTTTTGGTTTTTATACCATTGAATATTGGAAGTTAGCAAATGTATAGCATGGGAAGTCGAGTGTCTGTATTTAAAGCCAAATTGTCTATCGTTATTGAGATCATGATTATCAGTGTTTATTAATATTTGTATTAATACATGACTCGAAAACCTTGCTGATATTTGGTAGAAGACTAATTGGGCGGAGGTTATTTACGTCCGTGGGGTCTTTGTTCTTTTTTTTAACAATATCACTTTAGCTATTTTCTATTGGGGTGGGAAATGTGAGTTATTGAGCATGTTATTGAAAAGAATACAGTATTGGAATATTAAACTTTGTGGTAAATTTTTCAGTACAATGTTTGGGATTTCATCATGTCCAGAGGAAAGTTTGCTTTTGAGTTTCTTAAAAATTTTTGTTAAAATATTTTCGGATATAAAATAGTCATTTTGTGTACTAAAATTGCTTGCGGGATTTGTGTCTGAAAAGGATGTCATTGTTCGGCGAGATGCTTCGTAATTGTTTTTAATAGATACAAATCGATTAAAGCAAAGCTCAATATGTTTATGGAAGGAGTTATTGGGGTCAATCACCTTGGGAGAATGAACTTTCTCTAGGTGTATCCCGATCAGATTTAAAATATCTTTGTTTTTGCGAATCATATAACAATTTTCAGTACAATTTAGCTCAGCAGATAGTGGATCTATTTCGGCTTTCGCAAGAAGGTGAGCTTCATTAAATGGTACTTTAATTAGTTGTATATTTGGCAAACTATTGTGGACAGACTGTCTATTTTTGGCTGTTTTAAATAGGAGAGATTGATTTTTTGTGCTTAATTTTTGTAGATTAGATTTTAATTGTGTGTTGGATGCAATTGAGATATTTTCTGATATTAATTTGCGAATTAATTATACCCTGTACCTATAGGTACAAAGGGTATACTAGATTTGTGCAATGTATGTAACGGCAAGAAGGAGGCGTGGCAGACCCCAAGTCCTTTATACCAAAATGCTTATCATAACCTCGGGTAGCGATTGAGCCATGTCCGTCTGTCCGTCTGGCCGTCTGTATGAACACATAGATCTCGGAGACTATAAGAGCTAGAGAAACGAAACTTTACCAGCTGATGCGCATATTTCCTGAGAAGATCAAGTTTGTTGAATCATGTCCATATCTTTCCCCGTTTCCCCGTAGCAGAGTTTCGCGGTTTTTGACTACACCGTTTAATATTTTAGTCTGAAATTTAACAGAGCGATGCATTGTGGTTGCATGCATCTGTGTGTCAAAAATAAACAAAATCGGACAAATACAACAAAAGTTATAGCCTAAAATGTACAAATTTCACTACCCCTTCCCTATAAATTGCGTCAATATTTGACTCTACGTAATTATAGTAACAAATGGACTAGAATCACAATTTTTGGTAAGCTGATTCATGTGGCTCTAATGAACCAATCTACATCAAAATTTTATCAATGCAGGCCCCCCACCCCAATCGATTTATCGTGTTTTCTCCCACACCCCTCAACACATCCCCTTAAAACTTTCCTCATATACTTTAAATAACTTCTTTGACGTAAATTTCGATTTTCATCAAAATCGTTTTGCACCAACAAATAAAATATTCCAATTGGAAAGTTCATAGAAAGAATATGCAGGAATAAAACTTTTTTCGAGAAAAAAGGTACAGGGTATTACACTGTCATTTTTTATACCCTGTACCTATAGGTACAAAGGGTATACTAGATTTGTGCAATGTATGTAACGGCAAGAAGGAGGCGTGGCAGACCCCAAGTCCTTTATACCAAAATGCTTATCATAACCTCGGGTAGCGATTGAGCCATGTCCGTCTGTCCGTCTGTCCGTCCGTCTGTCCGTCTGTCCGTCTGTATGAACACCTAGATCTCAGAGACTATAAGAGCTAGAGATACCAGCTGATGCGCATATTTCCTCAGAAGATCAAGTTTGTTGAATCATGTCAATATCTTTCCCCGTTCCCCCGTAGCAGAGTTTCGCGGTTTTTAGCTAAACCGTTTAATATTTTAATCTGAAACTTAACAGAGCGATGCGGTTACATGCATCTGTGTGTCAAAAATAAACAAAATCTGACAATTACAACAAAAGTTATAGTCTAAAATGTAAAAATTTCACCTCCCCTTGCCTATGAACTGCGTCAATATTTGACTCTACGTATTAAGAGTAACAAATGACCTAGAACCACCAATTTTGGTAAGCTGATTTATGTGCCTCTAATAAACAAATCCACATCCAAATTTTATCAATGCTACCCCCCAACCCCCCGCAATCGATTTACCGTTTTTTCTCCCACACCCTTCAACATACCCCATATACTATAAATAACTCCTTTGACGTAAATTTCGATTTTCATCAAAATCGGTTAAAATTTGGGGAACTTATAGGTATCAATATCGTTTTGCACCAACAAAAAAATGTTCCAATTGGAAATTCTTAGTAAGAATATGCAGGAATAAATCTTTTTTTGAGAAAAAAAGGTACAGGGTATTACACTGTCGGGTACCGCCTCGACTGTATTACATTTTTTTAATTGCACTTTTTAAAAGTTATAATCAGGAGGTGGGAGTGTTTGCTCTAATCTATTATGTCTTTTAATTAAAGAAAGTATTCGACTTTTTTTTCTGTGGAGGTATTTAATTAGAGGATTTTTATGTGCAATATCATTATCGGGATTTTTGTGTTTAGGTACTGTTTGCCTGATAGTTGTTTTGATAATATTTGTGATTCTGTCAAGATGTTCATTTATTTCTAGATTAGTTAAATTTCTATTGTTAGGTAGTATGTTTGGTTCTCTTGAAGTCACATTTGAAATTTTGTGTTTGAATAAATTCCAATTGGTGTACTTATAATTTAATTTTGTTGGAATTTTATTTTGAAGGAAGCTAAAATGTTGGTTGTTGGGCATTGAGGCTACAATTACTATTGCAATTCGGCGTATTGTTTTTCTGTTTTATTTGAAGCCTTCTGTCAATGATTGCAATGTCTAAAAAGGAGTTACCGCGAGGGAATGATAGTTTGGTAGATGCAAATAATTTTTGCTTGTATCTTATGTCATTACTGTCAATCCAAGTTTTTAACTTATGTCCCGATACATTATTGGTTGTATTATTCCAGTACACATGTTTGCAATTCATGTCACCGGCCATTATGTAGTAGTTGGGCGTTTGGTCTAGTTTCAGTATTTCAAACAAACTGTCAAGTTCTGTTGCTATTACTCTGCTATTGTTTCCTACAGGTTGATAAATAGAGATAATGTAAAGAAACGTGTTTGCCTGCATGTGTATTCTAATAATACAACATTCCAAGGATTCAAATTGATCTAACTGACTGTGTAGTGGCCATGTGGATCTAGGTAAAATATATGATCCAAAAGTCGTTACATTTATATATTTTAAAATAGGCATAAATATGCCTAAATAGGCTTTGAAACAAACTTTAAGAACCGTTAAAGCTCTCATAGCTAGTAACTGCGCTCTTTAGGGGTCAACGACCACTCTTAATCATGTGATTATGCTGTTAGCTTTTTTTGGCGCAAACAGCATGGAGTAGGTTTAACCGAAGGAGAGAGCGAGAGAAAGAGCTTTCATAGGCGTTAGGCTCTTCATACACTTTGTACATTCTCACGTCTTTTTTTGTTGTTAAAGCTTAGTTTAATCGGTCCCGCTTAATGTGATTAGCAACTGAATGGTCAGTTTAAGTTTGGCAGTGCATAAGTGCAGTGGATGTTTTGCCGTTTTTTTTCTACTTGATTTTCATTTCGCGATATATACATATATCGGCTTTTTTTTACCTAAGTGCGTATAGATGTCAAATGGTATGCCTATTTATGCATAAATATTTTTTGTGAAAAGTGCCCTCTTTGATGTATAAGCTGCTTGTGAGAGGTAATATGTCGCTGCAGAAATATTCCGAGATCTAAGGTTTCTTGATTTTTAGGCCAGTTTTGTGCGACACAGTGCGCAGCCGTACCCGTTTTGGCTGTAATTTAAGTTTATAGCGTCGACGTTTACCGGCATGCCCTAGAAACGCAGCCGAAACCGACGCAGAACCACCAACAATCGGAGCGACCACTGATGAACTGGCGACAACAACACAAACCATAGCCTCAACATTGAAATTTGTGCTCAGTGCCGTCACAACAGCAGCAGCGGCTTAAAGCGCTGCACTCCCAAACAACAACATCCACCGGCGTGCACTAGCAGCAACTCCCACAACGAAGGCATAGCTTTGAGAGCTGCGCTCACCATATAAGCACAACCGCTAAGGCGACCGTTCTAAGAGCTGCGGACTTCGGACTGCCAAATTTGGCAGTCGGAAGTTTTTTATAGTTCCCAATCAGTGTACTAAATTTGATCAAAATCGGTTGACTATATCATATAGTCCCCATAGGACCGATAGGTCAAAAAAATTGTTTGGTTCAAAATTCGACTGATTTCTTTTTTTTAATTTGCCGAATAAAATATCTTTTGGAGGTTTTAAGCAATGTGTCGGACTTAATTGCAATGTGGTGGTACAGGGTATCGCAAAGTCGTCTGCGCCCGACTTTAACGTACGCCATTTTTATGTTTGTTTTTGTCCATGTGACCTAATAATTTATGTTTAGTGTGTATCAGGAGTTGGTATTTAGGAAACCCCGCCCCCCAGTCCGGCGAGCTGAGCCAGAGCACAGCTATAGGGGCACCGTCCCTGAATACACTCTTGTGCGTCCGAGTTCCACCATCGGCGTTTAAACAGTTTTCGAAATTGCTACCATACGATTTAGAGGTAGACCAATTAATGACTTAGTACACTTTAAACAGCAATGGAATAGAAATAAATTTCAGTTTTTTTGTATGCTGCTATATATTATATTTATACCAACCTATTGAGTGTTTTCATGTACCTTTTTGACTCTTTATGTTTGAAAAGAGTGAACAATAATTTTTTTGGATTTTTAATACAATTTTTGTGAGTTTATAGAACAATTACGTTTGATAGTGATTTTTGTATTTTTATTAGGTTGTTTCTTTTTGCATTGAGTTGAGTCCCTAAGTTGATATTTACACCATTTCGTTATTTTTTGAACATTATAAATATTAATTAGTTAATCAATATTCGAATTGTTAATTATTATTAATAATCATTCTTATTTATATTTTCATAATATTATTATTAATAATTAATAGTTTATATTAATTAATTATTTACATATTTATACCCCAAATCTACTTTAAAGAAATGTCTCTCCATCACAGTAACGAGGATATCGCCCGTAGTGGCAATACAAATACTATTCCGTGTGGCGTTTGCCGCGAAAGTATAGGGAGAGAACAGTTGATAGCTACAACTAATTGTAGACACCTTTTCCACGAAGTTTGCATTAAGGAGTTCCTTAAAAGTACGAAGTTATGCCCAATTTGTAAAGCAGACTGTCAACCAGAGCAACTTCGCGTTAATGGAGGCGAACAAACTTTCGAAACTGCAGGACTTACTCAAAATACATTAAATGTTGATTCAGGTCCAAGTTCAAGAGGCAGAACCCAGTATAGGGGCCGAAATATCCGTGGTGCAACCTCTAAGAGCGGCATGCAGACTAGGTCTCAGGGACAAAACAGGGACAACTATGGACCGAGAGATCAGTCAGGCAGCAGAATCAGCGAGACCGGAATCCAAGAAAACGTAACAAGCTACATAAACTCTATTATACAGGCGAAGCAAAAAAGTATGATGGATGAGTTGGGCTCGTTTATAAAAAATTCGATTGAACAGGCTTTAGGATCTCAGATGCGAAACCTAAATATTGGCAGGGCGAACATAGAAGGCATAAAAGAAAGATCAGATTATCAATGGATATGCCACAGGCCTTTCAATTTCAAAGAGAAGATGACGGTGGGCAGCGTTCTTCTACATTGAAAATTCAGCCAGAGAAAGCAGCGGGCATTTTAGCAAGTTGGCGTCTCAAATATGACGGGTCTAAAGACTCATTGTATGTAGAAGAATTTCTATATAGAGTACGTTCCCTAACAGCTCAAACTTTAAATAATGATTATGCTCTGCTGTGCGATAACTTGCATTTGCTATTTATAGGAAAAGCAAGTGATTGGTTTTGGAATTTCCACAAAAAAATTTCCAATTTTCATGGCAGTCCTTTTGTTCAGCGTTCAGGGATAGATTTGATGACGCTAAAGATGATTTCGATTTGTGGGAACTGATAAGAAAACGGAAACAAAAAGAAAACGAATCTTTCAGTCTGCAATGGAAGAATTAGTAGCACGTCTCCCTGATGAAATAAGTGAACAGAAATTTATTGATGTCTTAAAGCGTAATGCCAAAACTTCGCTTAGGTATGAACTTTTACATCTAAAATTACATAGTCTACAAGAACTAAGAGAAGAAGTGAGAAAGCATGATAATTTCTGTAGGGAAAGAAACAATTCTATCCCGCCCTAAATTTGGTAGGCCCAATATTTCAGAGATTATGAGCGAGGAAGAAGAAATAGAAGATGCCAGTATTTCAGAGATACGCCGCAATAGATTCAAATGTTGGAATTGCGATAAACCAGGGCACCGTTTCGACGATTGTTTGGGAGAAAGGAAGGTTTTTTGCTACGGATGTGGCGCCAAAAACACTTATAAGCCCCAATGCAGCAAGTGCAATCCGTCGGAAAACCCAAAGAAGGATGCGCAAAGGGAACCGAGTTTGACGCATCCAGAACCAACCAATTTAAACTCAGTATTATTAGAAGAACAACAGGGAACTGCGGACTGTCAAACCCAACGAATAATTTCAGCTTGCAATATTGCAACCCAAACCGAGTCAGTAGATGAGATTACGCCAGATGTGGTGGACGAAATTAATAGTATGTGTTTAAGACGTAAACCGAAACGCTCAACACAGCGCTTAAAACAGTTTTGGAAAAGGATTCACGGAACCCGTAAAATGCTAGTTTCAGCAATTTTTATGAGTTCCGATGAAAGAATATATACAGATCTAGACATTGAAGGGCACACGTTCAAGGCCTTATTAGACTCAGGGGCCACACTGAGTTGTTGCCAATAGTCAAAGATGCTCAGTAAAAGCTTCACTTATAGTCCCAATAAAATTTCGCAATCAAATTAATGACATGACATTTTATATAGTCCCTGATTTACAACAAGAAGTATATTTAGGTATCGATTTTTGGAAAAAGTTTGGTCTTTTAAAAGACTTATTAATGGAAAGATTAGAGGTCAATGAGTTAGATGTAGGTAATGACAGTAAAGATTCGCCAAAAATGCACATTCTCACTCCTGCTCAAAAACTCAAATTGCAGTCTATAATAGATACTTTTCCTTCATTTGAGAAAGAAGGCTTAGGGCGCACAAGTCTTATTAGTCACTGTATTAAGATGAATACTGACACTCCTGTAAAACAGCGACATTGGCCAATTTCTCCAGCCAAAGAAAAGTTAATGTTTGGGGAAGTCGAGAACATGTTAAAATTAGATGTCATAGAGAAATCCTCAAGTTCTTGGAGCAGTAACAGTGTATTGGTAGAAAAAATCGCAAAACAACGCCTATGTCTGTAGGGAAATCAACAAATATACTTGTAAGGATGTGTACCCGTTACCCCAAATAGACGGCATTTTAAGCAGATTACCTCCTGCCAAATACATAACTGGTCTTTATATGAAGCACGCATATTGGCAGATACCATTAGACGAGGCTTCTCGCCCATATACAGCCTTCACAGTGCCAAACCGTGGACTATATCAATATAAAGTAATGCCATTTGGTCTAACAAATGCCGCACAAACGCTTTGTAGACTTATGGACAAGGTGATACCTATAAGCCTACGCACTCGCGTATTTGTTTATTTAGACGATTTGCTAGTTCTATCCGATGAATTTTAACCGCATATGCTATTGTTGCAAGAAGTAGCGCTTCACTTACGAAAAGCAAATCTAACAATAAATATTGCCAAATCCAACTTTTGTATGAGAGAAATTAAGTATCTTGGTTTTGTAATTGGTTATGGCCAAATAAAAACTGATCCTGGCAAAATACAAGCGATTGTCGATTTTCCAGTACCTAAGTCCGTAAAACAATTTAGACGATTTCTGGGAATGGCAGGTTTGTCGACAATTACGCTACTATAAGTTTTCCGTTAACGGAATTGTTAAAGAAAAACAAGTCTCTTAGTTGGAATCCTGCGGCGGAAGAAGCATTTAAAGAACTTAAACAGTGCTTAACTTCTGCACCAGTTTTGTCCACTACCGATTTTTCCAAGCCGTTTACTCTTTTATGTGATGCTAGTACCTTCGGTCTGGGCTGTGTTTTAGTTCAACCGAATGAAGATGGGGTAGAACTGCCAATAGTGTTTATGTCAGAGAAGCTGTCAAAGGCGCAGAGGAATTACTCAGTGACCGAGTTAGAATGTCTAGCCTATGTGGAGGGGCTAGATTTCCAGGTAGTAACCCATCACGCTTCATTGCAATGGCTCATGCGACAGAAAGATTTATCTGGCAGACTAGCTCGATGGGCGATAAAATTGCAAGGGTTTGTTTTCAAAATAATACACAGAAGTGGTTTACAGAATGTAGTAGCAGATGCTCTATCGCGTCAAAATGATGTCGAAGAACTAGAAGATCAAGGCCGTATTGTGGATCTGACTTCGTCTGAATTTAAGTCTACTGAGTATCTAGCTCTTTTAGATAGGATCCGCTTAAATCAGGCCAAATTACCAGATTTAAATTGTTCAAGAAAATTTCACTTGGAAGTTATTGATTACAGAGAAGCTTACACATAGTATAATTTCTAGAGCTCACGATCCACCTATTGCCTCACATTGTGATACTTATTTAGGCCCAAGATGGTTACTCAAATAAGAGCTTATATTTCCAAATGCGATGTGTGCTAGCTAGCTAGCTCTTTTAGATAGGATCCGCCTTAATCAGGCCAAATTACCAGATTTAAAAATTAAAGATGATCTTGTGTATAAAAGGACAGAGCACTCAACGGGGGACATTTTTCAAGAAAATTTCACTTGGAAGTTATGGATTCCCGAGAAGCTTACACATAGTATAATTTGTAGAGCTCACGATACACCTTATGCCTCACATTGTGGTATAGGTAAAACAACACAAAAGTTAAAAAGATACTTATTTTGGCCCAAGATGGTTACTCAAATAAGAGCTTATATTTCCAAATGCGATGTGTGCCGCCAGACGAAAAGTCCTAATATAGCTTTAAAGCCACCTATGGGAAAGACAATGCTATCGGAGCGTCCGTTTCAAAAACTTTATATAGATTTATTAGGGCCGTACCCGAGGTCAAAGAGCGGAAACATAGGACTTTTAATCATTGTGGATCACCACACCAAATTTCATTTCCTGTCACCTTTAAAAAAGTTCACCTCTGATAAGATTTGTTACTATTTGGAAAATACCTTATTTTATACCTTCAGGGGTTCCGGAAACCATTTTAACAGATAATGGTTCGCAGTTTGTATCAAGCACATTTAAAGCCTTTCTTACTCGTTTTGGTGTAAAGCATATGCGAACAGCGAGCTATCTACTCACCGCAGGCGAATGCCAGTGAACGACTAAACAGGTTTGTTTTGGCTGCTATAAGAGCCTACATTGATAACGACCATTCTAGTTGGGATCAAAAGCTACCCGAAATTAGTGCGGCGCTTAGATCCAACGTTCACCGTAGCACAGGGTGTTCCCCTTACTTTTTAGTTTTTGGCCAAAATATGATCCTGAACGGAAAGGATTATGAATTACTTCGTAGTTTGGAACTGCTGTCGGATGATACCCTGATACAGCCTCAGAATGCCATTCAAGTTATAAGACAAGCGGCCCAGACTAAAATGGCCGAGACCCATGAACGAAATGCGAGGACTTATAATTTACGTAGTCGTAATATCGCACTGAAAGTTGGCGACTCAGTATTTGCCCGTAATTTTTGTCAGAGTGATGCGGCTAAGAAATTCAGTTCTAAACTAGCACCTGTATTCTTACCAGCAAAAGTAACTCGCAAAGTTGGTACCTCATATTACCAGTTAGAAAATGATCAAGCCAAGAACTTGGGAGTTTACCATTTAAAAGATATACAAGTGGATCTAGGTAAAATATATGATCCAAAAAGTCGTTACATTTATATATTTTAAAATAGGCATAAAAACTAAGCTTTGAAACAAACTTTAAGAACCGTTAAAGCTCTCATAGCTAGTAACTGCGCTCTTTAGGGGTCAACGACCACTCTTAATCATGTGATTATGCTGTTAGCTTTGATGTATAAGCTGCTTGTGAGAGGTAATATGTCGCTGCAGAAATATTCCGAGATCTAAGGTTGATTTTTAGGCCAGTTTTGTGCGACACAGTGCGCAGCCGTACCCCTTTTGACGTTTACCGGCATGACCTAGAAACGCAGCCGAAACCAACGCAGAACCACCAACAATCGGAGCGACCACTGATGAACTGGCGACAACAACACAAACCATAGCCTCAGCATTGAAATTTGTGCTCAGTGCCGTCACAACAGCAGCAGCGGCTTAAAGCGCTGCACTCCCCAACAACAACATCCACCGGCGTGCACTAGCAGCAACTCCTACAACGAAGGCATAGCTTTGAGAGCTGCGCTCACCATATAAGCACAACCGCTAAGGCGACCCTATCTAAGAGCTGCGCTCCCAACGCCTACAACAACAGCAACACAATTATTCATATAGTGTTTGTTTATGAACATATGTTTATAAACAATCACACATAACAACAAGTAACAAACCATTTAGATATATATATAAAAGCACCAAAAAGAATATTAAAAGATGGCGAACGTTAAAGTCGGGCGCAGACGACTTTGGGATACCCTGTACCACCTCATTGCAATTAAGTCCGACATATTGGTAAAGACCTCCAAAAGATATAATTTATTCGGCAAATTTGGCTACGATATTTTCATAAATAAACAGAAATCAGTCGAATTTTACACCAAAATTTTTTTTTGACCGATCGGTCCTATGGCGACTATATGATATAGTCAACCGATTTTGATCAAATTTGGTACAGTGCTTCGGACCTCTCTCTTCGGACCGAGTGCCAAATTTGGTTACAATATCTTCACAAACAAACAAAATACAACGAATTTTGTACAAAACTCGATTTTTTGACCGATTGGTCCTATGGGAGCTATATGATATAGTCAACCGATTTTGATCAAATTTGGTACAGTGCTTGGGAACTCTAAAAAACTTCTTAATGCCGAATGTGGTTATGGTATCTTCACAAATAAACGAAACAACGAATTTTGTACAAAACACGATTTTTTCGACCGATTGGTCCTATGGGAGCTATATGATATAGTCAACCGATTTTGATCAAATTTGGTACAGAGCTTGGGACCTCTAAAAAACTTCTTATTGCCAAATTTGGATACAATATATTCACAAATAAACGAAACACAACAAATTTGTACAAAACAAGATTTTTTGACCGATTGGTCCTATGGGAGCTAAATGATATAGTCAACCGATTTTGATCAAATTTGGTACAGTGCTTGGGAACTATAAAAAACTTCTTATTGCCAAATTTGGTTACAATATCTTCACAAATAAACGAAAAACAACGAATTTTGTACAAAAAACGATTTTTTGACCGATTGGTCCTATGGGAGCTATATGATATAGTCAACCGATTTTGATCAAATTTGGTACAGTGCTTGGGAACTCCAAAAAACTTCTTATTGCCAAATTTGGTTACAATATCTTCACAAATAAACGAAACACAACGAATTTTGTACAAAACACGATTTTTTGACCGATTGGTCCTATGGGAGCTATATGATATAGTCAACCGATTTTGATCAAATTTGGTACAGTGCTTGGGAACTCTAAAAAACTTCTTAATGCCAAATATGGTTACGGTATCTTCACAAATAAACGAAACACAACGCATTTTGTACAAAAAACTAATTTTCGACCGATCGATCCTATGGGAGCTATATGATATAGTCAACCGATTTTGATAAAATTTGGTACAGTGCTGGGGGTCTCTAAAAAACTTCCGATTGCCAAATTTGGTTATGATATCTTCATAAACAAACGAATTATCCATCTAAAACTTTTGATTTTTTCGAGGTCCTCTGAAACACCCCTATGGGAGCTATATAATGTAATCCCGATATCAAAAAAATAAAATAAACTTGTCTCCTATGGATTAATAAGGGATCTTATCTGAAAGTTTGGTTGCTCTAGCTCTTACCATCTCTGAGATCTAGGCGTTCATACGGACAGACGGACAGACGGACAGACGGACATGGGTATATCGACTTCTCTAGTCACACTGATCATACTTTAGGTAACTTTGGGGGGTCTCCGACTTCTCCTTCTGTACGTTACATACATTTTCGGCTTGCACAAACACAATATACCCTTTGTACCATACGGTACAGGGTATAAGAATATAATAATGGGGTATAAAGATATAGAAGCTTAACATTAATTCTTGAAATAAGATACAATTTGCATTCATTTTCTTAATATTACCATTATTAACATAAGTAAAGTTTGACAATAATTAGAATTGTTGGGCCATTAAATATATAATAAAAAGAGGTGTATATGTATATATGAGTATTTATGTAGACAATTGCCCACAAACCAAAATTATACACACAGTCGTTTTCGACCAATTATAACTCAGAGATTATGAGCGAGGAAGAAGAAATAGAAGATGCCAGTATTTCAGAGATACGCCGCAATAGATTCAAATGTTGGAATTGCGATAAACCAGGGCACCGTTTCGACGATTGTATGGGAGAAAGGAAGGTTTTTTGCTACGGATGTGGCGCCAAAAACACTTATAAGCCCCAATGCAGCAAGTGCAATCCGTCGGAAAACCCAAAGAAGGATGCGCAAAGGGAACCGAGTTTGACGCATCCAGAACCAACCAATTTAAACTCAGTATTATTAGAAGAACAACAGGGAACTGCGGACTGTCAAACCCAACGAATAATTTCAGCTTGCAATATTGCAACCCAAACCGAGTCAGTAGATGAGATTACGCCAGATGTGGTGGACGAAATTAATAGTATTTGTTTAACACGTAAACCGAAACGCTCAACACAGCGCTTAAAACAGTTTTGGAAAAGGATTCACGGAACCCGTAAAATGCTAGTTTCAGCAATTTTTATGAGTTCCGATGAAAGAATATATACAGATCTAGACATTGAAGGGCACACGTTCAAGGCCTTATTAGACTCAGGGGCCACACTGAGTTGTTGCCAATAGTCAAAGATGCTCAGTAAAAGCTTCACTTATAGTCCCAATAAAATTTCGCAATCAAATTAATGACATGACATTTTATATAGTCCCTGATTTAGGTATCGATTTTTGGAAAAAGTTTGGTCTTTTAAAAGGCTTATTAATGGAAAGATTAGAGGTCAATGAGTTAGATGTAGGTAATGAAAGTAAAGATTCGCCAAAAATGCACATTTTCACTCCTGCTCAAAAACTCAAATTGCAGTCTATAATAGATACTTTTCCTTCATTTGAGAAAGAAGGCTTAGGGCGCACAAGTCTTATTAGTCACTGTATTAAGATGAATACTGACACTCCTGTAAAACAGCGACATTGGCCAATTTCTCCAGCCAAAGAAAAGTAATGTTTGGGGAAGTCGAGAACATGTTAAAATTAGATGTCATAGAGAAATTCACAAGTTCTTGGAGCAGTAACAGTGATGTATATATAAAAGCACCAAAAAGAATATTAAAAAAAACAGCTGTAGTAGCTTTTGCTTGTTAGGAGATTTGTGTACGGATGGCCTAAGAAAAGGCATAACATGTAATTCCCTAAGAGTAGATTCGTAAAGTTTATTTTTTTATTATTAATGTGTTCTTTAAGCTTAATGTGCTTTTGGTTCTCCTAAATTGAAGCGGGAACAAAAGAAACGCTTATAACACTAGTTTACAAATTTAAGGGTCATCGAGTGAAACTTCGTAAAAAAGTGTTTTTAGGGTAATTTGGGGTCGAGAAACACGAAAATGACAACCTTTTTTTCTTAAGCACCGTTTTCGAGATATTTTCGAAAAACATGTTTCTCGACCCCAAATTACCCTAAAAAACACTTTTTTACGAAGGTTCATTTTGCGTGTAAACTAGTGTAATCAGCCATGCTCCGGAAACCGACAAATCCAAACCGAACAATTTTGTTCGGATTCGGTTTTGCATGCTCCGGAATCCGAATTTTTGTCGATAATTTCCTTTTTTATTTTCGATACATTTGTATATTTCCCTCGTTTTTATCGATAAATTCACATATGTATGGTGTAACCAGCTGACTGCCTTTTGTTAAAAATTTTAAACATAGCAAAAATATCATTTATTTTCTCAATTGCTTGTTTTGAAGCCTAAAGAAGGCGTAAAGAATCATGTCCTACTCAGTGCTTTTGTGTTTTCCCCTGCAATAAATATATTTTTAGCATTATTTGTATATTATGTTGTTACATTTAATTTTCATTGAAATATTGCTAGTTCTTTCTTATGTTGAATATTAAATAAAATAACACAAAAATATTGCTTAAGCAACAATATTTATTGAAATTAAGCACGACTTAGCTATTTTTTTGCGAAAAGGGAAATTTTCTTTGTGTAACGCGGGAGCCCTGTCGCACTTGTCGGACATGTGTGCATGTTTGATACACACATGCACAAACAAAACGAAAATTCGTTTTGGCTTGTGTATGCTATTTTTTTGGTTGTGTCAAGAAAAAATTATTAAAAATAGTTAGCATCTAATATGCAAATTAAAGTTAGCATAAATAGAATCTAAGAATATCAAGGCATATATAAAAAATTACTTCAATATAAAATGCGTGCTTTTTTAATCCTATTTTGGCGATTCGTTTTAATTCCACATGCAACATACCATTCGGTTTCAAAGCACATGAAAAATTCGGTTTGGTGGAAATGGGAGCACCAAACATTCGGTTTCAAAACGAATCCGAATGAAACATGTGGATTCGGTTTCCGGAGCACGGCTGAATGTACCTTTTTCGAATAGTCTATAGTAATCCAAATTATAACTTTGTATATTGTACTATTTTTGTTATTAGAGTTATAATTGCACGGTGCCATTTTCTATATATATAAATATGTACGTATTTATATTTAAAGATAATTACTCTCTGATACTAATGAATTTTAAATTCCCTAAAAAGGTACACCATACAGCGATCGTTAAGCTCAAGGATTCGGCGTAAGGCGTACGAGTGATTTATAATTGGTCGAAAACGACTGTGTGTAATATTTTGGTTTGTGGGCAATTGTCCGTTAAATGTTTCCCTTATTTTGATTCTTTGTACCCTTTTGTATTCATTTAGTTTTTATATTTGTTTTTATCCATGTGCACCTAATAATTTATGTTTAGTGTGTATCAGGAGATTTCTGTGCACACGTCACAATGACAAGTGACAGCGGAGTCTCAAAATAATTTTGCACTGTCGCTGCACAATTGTTTTTTTTTTTTTTTTCTGATTTATATTGTTTACGTTGTGAAAAGTTTGAAAACACAAACACTTATGTTCACAGTTAAGAATAAAAGATATTGCCACGATAGTGGACTTGTCCATAAATTAAAATATTTTAATTTTATTTTTTTACACCCGAAGAAAAATTTATTCATCCGTGCACGTGTTAGCGCTGCCAACTTGATTTCAGCTCCTGCCGGTTATTTTTATATCGAAAATAACAATCGTTTACTGCACAGCCTATATCGGGGCTGCCTGCAATATCATCTCAAAACAATTTGTGCATAATATAAGCCAGCGGTGGGCAAAACTACTAATGTAATTTTTTGCGCCTGTGTGCGTAAACAAAAAAGAGCTTTCGCAAAGACCAAGGTACAATGGGACAAATCTTTTTTTTTTTGGCATAGTTGTCATTAAATTCGGCAATATCATTGACTTTATTTTATGCGTGACGTATATGTTATACTCTGCAGAGCGATTTCGCCAAAAAATTCGGATAGGATCGTGTCGATCAGGGGCTTACCTACAAAAAAATATGGCTTGCTCACATCATTACTTATTTCATATGACGCCAGTCAGACTCGCAAATTTTAATGACCAACAAAATCCAAATATACACAGAATCCGTGCTCTTTCGTGTTTTGACATGTCACTATGCTTTGCGTTCCATTGTAAAACTAGCTCACACGTACGAGACGGTCTTTTACTGCAAAAAGCTCTTTTCTCGTACGTGTGAAAGCTCTTTGGCACGCGTGCCGTCTAAGCGCCCACCGCTGATATAAGCTCAGAACCTTTTGTGCTTTTTCATAACGATTTATATACATATCTTATAAGTTCTGCCAAGAAGGCAAAATAAACATAAAAAGCATAAATATTTCGGTGCATTTATTTTACAAAATTCTTAATTTTTAAACAAACTAAAGCAGCGGTGGGCAAAACTACTAATGCAATTTATTGTTCCTGTATGCGTGAACAAAAAAGAGCTTTCGAAAATGCCGACGTACAATGGGCCAAGACTGTTTTTTTTTTTTGGCATAGCTGAGATCTATTTAGTGTTACCACTAAAGTCTTTAATATAATTGACTTTTATTTCGGATGACCAATATTTTATTCGAATCAAATTGTTCAAATGTCATCTGTGAGTGCATTTGAGCAGTGCAATTTCACCTAAAATTAAAAAAAAAAAAATATTACTTGCTCATTCCATATTATTACTCTTTGCAAGTGACGCCTGCTAGGCCCTTACATTTTAATGACTAACAAAAAAAAAAAACTCGCAGTGTGCGTATTGTTTTGTGTTTGCCATGTGACTTTGCTTTGCGTTCCATTGTAAATCTAGCTAGATTCTAGCTCACATGTACGAGGAGAGCTTTTACAGTAAAAATCTCTTTTCTCGAACGTGTGAAAGCTCTTTGGCACGCGTGCCGTCTGAGTGCCCACCGCTGAACTAAAGCTATTGAAAAAGCTCAATAGCTCAACATTGGTTATATCGGTTGGCTTGCCTATTCCGTCAACCGTTTCGTCGCTTTGTGATCTTCCGCAGTTATACACTACATACGAAAAGTACGCGCACACCTGCATATGAACTTTGGTGAACTCGTCGTGTAGTGGTATTTTTGGCATCGTGACTGTACTTTTAATACATTTCTAATTCTCTTGCTTGATCTGTTATATTTTAATTGCAAAGTGGACAATACGGAGAGCAAAGTTCAAGTGCTTGTCATAATTAAAATCAAATTGCTTTTTTTGCTGAAATAAATTTTAAAAAAATGAATAGTGACACGCATGAGGCAAGATGCCACCAGCATGACATCTAACAACAGCCCTACGGATTTTAACCAGACTATTTTCTTAAAACTGAAAACTGAAGGCATTTTAAAGCGACTGGTTCAAATAATAAAGTAATTCAGACATATGCCTTTTTGGATGAGGGATCTCAGGTGACACTGGTTAACGAAAAACTTGCTGAAGCGTTGGGTATTTATGGAGATACCACAAAATTAACGCGGAATTGGATTGGCAATCACGCCACTGATATTAAGTCAATGAGAGGCGAAATGAAAATAAGACCAACTGGAGGGTCAGGAAGATGGTTGCGATTAAGTGGGAATAACGTTCCCAATTTGGAGTTACCGTTGCAGTCTATGGACTTGGAGGTAATGCAGGAAAAATACAAGAAACTGAAAAAAGTGCCAATTAAAGGATATTTGAATGCTGAGCCGATGGTGGCAACAAGAAAAAGCGTATATGTATGTTGAAAGTAGTTTGTTGGCAGCAAAAACACCATTGGGCTGGCTTGTGTATGGATCAACAGACAATGAACAAGGGGAATGTAGATGATGTGCTGCTGCCGTATAGTTACGAAATGGCTTTAAAGAGATTGTGTGCTGGTGAGAGAAAGATAACAGCATCGAAAGAGCTGGACCAATACGAGCAGGCTATTATGGATTTCGTTAAAAAAGGGTATACTACTACAAATGGGAGTAAAAATTGGTATTTGCCACACTCCGGGGTTTTTAACGTAAACAGACCAGGAAAATTGAGACTAGTCTTCGATGCAGCAGCATCTGTAAATGGAGTTTCTTTGAATACACATTTGCTTAAGGGTCCTGATGAAAATCCTCCGTTAGTAAAAATCTTATTCCAATTTAGACAAGGCAGTGTGGCGATTTGTGCAGACATAAAAGAAATGTTCTTGCAAGAACGTGTACGTAAAGAGGACCAAGATTCATTGCGATTTCTATGGCGTCATGGTGATCCAAACAAGGCTATCGAAGTGCTTACAGGATGCAGTTGATGATATTTGAAGCGGCGTGCTCACCGTGTTGTGCACAATATATAAAAAACTTAAATGCACATACGGTCACTGGCAATGAAGCGGTGATAAAGGCAATAACGTATAAGCATTATGTGGATGATTATGTAGCTCGTTTCACGTCAGAGAAAGAAGCTTATGAGGTCAGCAAGCAGGTTATTGAGGTCCACAAGAGAGCGAATTTTGATTTGAGAGGCTTCGTATCGAACTCGCCAATGTTAAAACAAAGTTTGAATGGCAACAAGGATAGCGTAACATAGTAAGCTGTTAAACTGGATATTGACGCCATTGACAAAATTTTGGGCATATACTGGGACAGCAAGTCAGATATGTTTTAATCGAGTCGACAAGGAGATTGTAAAGGGATCAAAATGTCCTACTAAGAGGCAGCTTCTAAGCTTGGTGATGTCCGTGTATGACCCTTTCCATGGCTTAATGGCTTATGGAAAAATATTGGTGCAGGATGTCAGGCGTTTGCGGCCGTTGCATATTGGCGTGTAAAGTTCTGTGACAAGCTTGGCGTTGCCTTTGTAGCTGGAAAGACTAAATGTGCACCAGTCAAATCCATCACTGTGGGAGATGTGGTTATCGTTTGTGACGATAATCTTTCTAGAAGCAGCTGGAAAAAAGGGATGGCAGTGCAGACGTTTCCAGCTAAGGATAGTCAAGTGAGGATCGTCGAAGTAAAAACATTTGTTGGAGTGTTTAAACGACCTATTTCGAAACTTAAGGTTTGGACGTTTTGGGTATAGGAATAGTTTTACGGTGGGCGGGAAGTTGCGGATGCAGGCACCAACTGAAAAACATATTTGAATAATTTAGCCCTGCCAACTGTTTGTCAGATCTTTGATGTGGTCGCCCCTTTTTGTGTTGCAACTCTGCCATTTATAAGTTGTCGAAACCGAGGTTCGACTTGGCGCGTTATCGACTACCGCGTCACTCCGATTTTATGTACGAAAGAGAATGGCGGCAAATTGTAATTACGGAAAAGATACGTTTCAATTAACACAACTCAGTCATTATTACTCATCTGACTTTAAAATAACTTAACCATGTTTTAATTTAAAGAGTCCGTTGTATTTTTTTATCTTTTAACGCCGCTTCAAGGGAAGCGGCAACAACTAGATTTATGCAATGTATATAACAGATAGAAGTTGCCTATTGGTAAAAACATATGAATAAAATATATATTTTTTGTAAAATACGGTGATAAATAGATATTTTTTTGAGAAATCCTTTGCGAATTTTATCTATTTTTGGAAACACATATACTTATGAATGTGCGTTTTCAAGCTTAAAATTAATTTTTTTAAAGTCTATAAACAAACGAACATTTAAAGGCATTATTAAAACTATAATTAACTTAAATAAATATTGACTAATTTTTTAAGTTCTTTATAAATATAAGTACCATAACTTATTTTCATTATTTTTTACCTCTTATAAGAATGTACATACATGCATTGGTTTTTGCTCTTCCAAAAGCAGCGTTTGGACACCCCTGCACTAAGCCATCGGCTTACACAGGTGATGTGTATCAAAGTTAGGAACTTAATATATTGTCTCTTTTCAATTTTCATTTCATTTCTTACTTCCCGACAAAGGCTTCAAGTTTATTCGTGCATTTACGTGTAAACGCTCTTGGATCTCTCATTCTGGCTTGTTCATCTACATAAGTGCTTCTCTCTTAATCACGTTGTACAAACGACAGATCAGAAACTGAACAAAAATTTTTCAACAAAATACCACAGCTTGCTGACAATTTTTTTGTTGTATTTACAAATGTTTTGCAAGCAATATAGTTAGTCGATTTTCCCTGCTATCGAAGTGTACAGGATGCAGTTGATGATATTTGGAGCGGCGTGCTCACCGTGTTGTGCACAATATATAAAAAACTTAAATGCACATACGGTCACTGGCAATGAAGCGGTGATAAAGGCAATAACGTATAAGCATTATGTGGATGATTATATAGCTCGTTTCACGTCTGAGAAATAAGCTTATGAGGTCAGCAAGCAGGTTATTGAGGTCCACAAGAAAGCGAATTTTGATTTGAGAGGCTTCGTATCGAACTCGCCAATGGTACAACAAAGTTTGAATGGCAACAAGGATAGCGTAACACAGTTAGCTGTTAAACTGGATATTGACGCCATTGACAAAATTTTGGGCATATACTGGGACAGCAAGTCAGATATGTTTTAATCGAGTCGACAAGGAGATTGTAAAGGGATCAAAATGTCTAACTAAGAGGCAGCTTCTAAGCTTGGTGATGTCCGTGTATGACCCTTTCCATGGCTTAATGGCTTATGGAAAAATATTAGTGCAGGATGTCAGGCGTTTGCGGCCGTTGCATATTGGCGTGTAAAGTTCTGTGACAAGCTTGGCGTTGCCTTTGTAGCTGGAAAGACTAAATGTGCACCAGTCAAATCCATCACTGTGGGAGATGTGGTTATCGTTTGTGACGATAATCTTTCTAGAAGCAGCTGGAAAAAAGGGATGGCAGTGCAGACGTTTCCAGCTAAGGATAGTCAAGTGAGGATCGTCGAAGTAAAAACATTTGTTGGAGTGTTTAAACGACCTATTTCGAAACTTAAGGTTTGGATGTTTTGGGTATAGGAATAGTTTTACGGTGGGCGGGAAGTTGCGGATGCAGGCACCAACTGAAATACATATTTGAATAATTTAGCACTGCCAATTGTTTGTCAGATCTTTGATGTGGTCGCCCCTTTTTGTGTTGCAACTCTGCCATTTATAAGTTGTCGAAACCGAGGTTCGACTTGGCGCGTTATCGACTACCGCGTCACTCCGATTTTATGTACGAAAGAGAATGGCGGCAAATTGTAATTACGGAAAAGATACGTTTCAATTAACACAACTCAGTCATTATTACTCATTTGACTTTAAAATAACTTAACCATGTTTTAATTTAAGGAGTCCGTTGTATTTTTTTATCTTTTAACGCCGCTTCAAGGGAAGCGGCAACAACTAGATTTATGCAATGTATATAACAGATAGAAGTTGGCTATTGGTAAAAACATATGAATACAATATATATTTTTGTAAAATCCGGTGATAAATAGATATTTTTTGAGAAATCCTTTACGAATTTTATCTATTTTTGGAAGCACATATACTTATGAATGTGCGTTTTCAAGCTTAAAATTAATTTTTTTTAAAGTCTATAAGCAAACGAACACATGTTGATAACACAGTAAATAAGTGCTTAAGAGCTCTCTTTAAGTGTAGAAGCATTGCCGGAAAATCGTGGGGCACATCACCACGAATAATAAGACGGCTCTATCTCATGGTTGTCAGACCTATGCGCTAACGTATGGGGCAAAAGTCTGGGGCAGCAGAGCGCGCCTTCGCACGGCCAAAGCTAAAATGCAGAAATTGTTAAGAATGGCCTGCATATGTATGACAGGAGCAACGCGCACCTGCCCCACTGCGGCCCTAGAAATATTAATAAGAATTGGGAGGGTAGGAGATGACTTCTGGCTTACCAAGAAGGATGTTGCGGATCTAGCAAAGGACATGCATATGCTTCTGCAACCAAGGGATGAAATGCTGGCTGAGCCATAAGTTCAAGCAGAACTTTGATATCAAACTCAGCACGAAAGAGATCGAACATCTCTTACGGCAGTTCACCCAATGAAACCACATACAATAAAGTGGTAGATAGACGGATCACTCACCAATGAAAAGAGTGGCCTGGGGGTAGTAGGACCCCCACACACCAGCATTTTTTAAGCTGAAGTCTGTGCTATTAGAAGATGTGCAGAGTTCAATCTGCAAAAGAACTACCACGACAAGGATATCTCCATCCTGTCTGACAGTCAAGCAGCGATAAAGGCATTGAGCAAACCCAAGATCTCATCAAAGCTGGTCAAGGAAGTGAGGGCTACACTGGACAAATTAGGCGCCAGGAATAAGCTCACTATTAGGTGGGTTCCATGACATAATAATATTCCTGGAAACGAGCTGGCAGATAAACTGGCAAGGACCGGTGCAGCAACACCGCTAATCGGACCTGGTAACCATGTGGTACGGGACCTACTGAGAACGGAGGAGGAGAACAAACGGCTGCTTCACTGGGCACTCATACCAGGCCTTAAGCAATCAAAAACCCTCCTCTCTAAACGCAAGCATAAAAGGTTCAAACGTATGATAACTTACGGGAAAAATACCGTGAAGATCCTGACTGGCCTCCTGACGGGACACTGTAGGCACCCCAGTAACTTTAATATTATTAGTCTAGCGGACAGTGGACTATGTCGCTCCTGCAGCATGGAGGAAGAAACTTGAATATATTTACTTTGTGAATGTCTGGCACTTGCCAGTAAAAGAAACAAGCTCCTGGGCATGTACGTTCTATCACCGGATATCGTTGCTACCCTAAGTCCAAACAATATACTGGAATACATATAGGCCATTGGACTTTTTTTGTATGTACTTTTGGTATAGCGGAGGGGATAGAGCGTCTGTTATGGACCAGCCGGTCCGTAAAAATAACGTATACTATTATTATTGCATTCGCAAGAATAACCCTTAGACTATATAAACTAGCCCTTCCAGAAAGGTTTTTAGTGCCGACGGCATAAAAGGAAAAAAATAAATCCAATGGATTGAGAAGCGGTAAGTGGTATGACGTAAACTAAAGGAGTTCCGAAAAAAAACTATGAGTTTAATACTCACAGCTGGTAAGAAATGGTTGCTCTGCCTTGGTAAGTTCGTCAAGTAAATAATTCTTCAGCCACTCTTCGATCTCGAACTGCATATGGAATGTGCAGCACAGTACCACATAGAATCAGAAAATCCCAAAATTAAAGCATTCAAATTTAGTTTGCACTTCAGTGGCCATCTCGAAATAGTCGGACAATATTATTTCCGTATCATCAGATACTATCAAAGTATCAACTGAAACTTTTACAGTGAAATCAAAGCTTACTATATACACTAACATGATATGGGGTTTTCAAACGAAACAAAACGTAAACATTTGCTACGGACATTGTGCATGGTACCCCGAAACTAAAAAAAATATGCGTTCCCAAGCGAGTCACATCGATATTTCTGTGATAAAACATTCGTGTGCTCTATTCAGGAGGTCAACCGATTCACAATTCCCCAATATCTGATTAGTAACTAAAATACTTGCTGCCACCATTGCAGAGCTCTCTTCAACTGTTTGGGTTCCTCGTCTACTACGGGTTACGGCAACTCGACTTTTGCCGGCCAGCAAGCTATACATTTATAGTATACTCCAAAAACGACTTGGAGTGCTATATATATGTAAATAAGCGTATTTAGCCATTTCATTTTGTGCTTCTGAAGCGTATTTAGCCATTTCATTTTGTTCTTCTCAACTAAATGGTGGCCTTCTTCCTGCTTCTTTTCACTATCGCGTTCAATTATAACGGACTTGGAGCGTTTTCGCTTCAACGGTAAGGAATGCGGTGCCACAAGTTTAAGCTGCTCCTGTTCTGGTTCATGCTCGTCAACGTAGTCTTATATTTTAGCTTTAGCGCTTCCTCAGTATCGTGTAGTTGGTCATTATTCCTGGAATCACCAGCAACGTTCATCACTGCTTCGTCGACTTGGCAATCTAGAAATTACTGTTAACTAGGATTAACCAGAAGGTAGAACCCGCAAGCAACAAGACGGCTTTCGTTCAGATAGGTCTTGTATTGACCAAATCAGCACTCTTCGTAGTATCGCCGAACAGGTCTCCGAGTGGCAAGCGTCGCTTTTTATGACCTTTATTGACTATAAAACTGCTTTCGACAGCGTAGCTCGGGAATACATTTGGCTGCGCCAGGGCGACGTGGTATGCCTCCTAAATACATAAGCCTTGTAAGAGCACAATACGACAATTTCAAATGTAAGGTCCTTCATAAAGACAGTTATTCTGAGAGCTTCAACGCAACATCTGGTGTCAGGCAGGGCTGTCTCCTGTCACCATTATTATTCCTAATTGTTTTCGATGATGTTCTATCCCAGTTGCTGGACAAGGAGAGGCGCGGCATACAGTGGAACCATTAAGATCTCGACTATGCCGACGACCTATGCTTGGTCTCGGAAATGAAAACATAGAACATGCAAACTGTTTCTGCTACTTGGGTAGCGTAATCACACCCGAATGGGGAGCTTCTGAAGATGTGAATAGCCGCATCAACAAGGCCAAATCAGCTTTTGGTCAACTAAATAAAGTATGGAAATCAACAGCGTTATCCACGGCCACCAAACTACGCATACTTAAATCAAACGTGAAGTCCGTATTACTGTACGGCAGCGAAACCTGGTTGATTACTGCAGTCTTAGCAGGGAAACTTCAGGTGTTTATAAACCGAGGATATGGTGGCCAAGGACTATCTCGAATTCAGAGCTTTTTAGCAGCCGGTGCTGATCCAAATTCGGCGTCGGAAATGGAAATGGATTGGTCACACCTTACGTAAACCCGCAGGGGAATTCCCAAAAGAAGCGCTGGACTGGAATCCGCAAGGCAGCAGAAGGCGTGGGCGGCCAAGATCAACATGGCGCCGGACGCTGGAAGGGGAAGTTAATGCTTCTGGAAAAAGCTGGCGGGAAATAAAAGCGATTGCGAAAAACAGGGAAAACTGGAGAAAGTTTGTAGAGGCCCTTTGCTCCAACTAGGAATCTAATATAGTACACTTACATGACCCTTTATGGAAAAAAACTATTTATATTAAATATTTATACGTGTGTATTTGAAGATAAAATAATTTCCCTGACTGACTATTTAGTCAGTCAAAAACGTATGAAAATCAGGTGCAGAGCATCTGGAAATTTTCATCCGTCAACACAATGTTGGAAAAGTTTCCTCGGATGGCCTCATCAATGGCTCGTTGCGGTGTCCTCGTCGAGAGCTGTGAGTCTACCTTGAAAACGCCTGGCTGCCGCCAGAAACGCATTGATGCGGCTTAGAGGGGTACACGGGTCGATCAGCGCTCGGGTCTCATAACGTGTATGACCGTTGTCGACCACGACTATTGCGGTTGGGAGTGGTGGTCCTGTTTGCAGATGCGGCACGCATCGCCGCTCCTGCACGAACTGCCTGAATGTTGGTGGGTTTAACAGTTTGGGCAGTACTTATTTATAAGTACCGCTCGGAGGCGCTTCTCAGCGCTGAGGTTGTGAGGAGGTGTACTCCACTGCACACTCGACAACGGAAGGAGCCTACTCCTTTGGGGCGGCTTCGCTCTTGGCTGTATGGGCGAGGTGACATGTTTGGACTAGTACGAGAGGAAAAAAATACCATATTAGTAGTTAATAAGGATGAATTTTGATATGGGGGACAACACTTGATTAGTCGAACTTTAGACTAGACTAGATGGTTAAAACAACCATTAGCTGTTCTCTTTCGATGAACTACACAGACTCGGCAGGAGTTGACCGTACCCTAAGCCAAGTTCCGAAGCTTTGGGATCCAATATCTCGCACGAATGAGACGTGTCATTACCTGGTTTCCACCATGGAGAGAAACGCGGTGTGTGAAACGAGCAAGGAGTTTTGTGAAAACCCATGAATGTGGAATAATGATCGGATGTCGTTCGTCAAAGCTTAGATTTTCCGACGAATTTATGCGTCCGCTTGCTCTTATAATCCCCTTCGGATCCAGGAATGGATTTAAATTGCAGATACTACTTGAAGTTGGAACCGGTTGCCGATTCAGCAAACACTGGTATTCTTTGGAGTACTCTGCGCGTTGAGTATGCGCAGTGACACGATCTTGCCCATCTGAAAGCTCGTTGTTGCTAAGTTCAATGGGAAATTAAGCATCGGATTTTCGACACTTCTTGAAGAACCGGATAAAGTATGCCATTTCTCGATCCATGCATCGTGGACAAGTTGCATTTGAGAGGGCGTTGATCTAACCTGTCTCGTGGTGTGGTTCGACAGGTTTCGGACAGAGATCTTGCCTTAAGGTCAGCCACTCTGGCCCATGCCACCATAGGTTGCTATCAGCCAGATCTTGAGGTGTCACGCCTCTGCTAGCCAAGTCGGCAGAATTGTGTTCGGACCTTACGTGAGACCACTTTCCACAGGTAATTGTGGAAGTAGAGCCGCTGATAAGTCCGTTTCCACTCGCACATAAATCGCAGCTCCAAACGCACGTTGAGAAGCGTCACAGAACCCGTAGAGCTGCAACTTAGCTCTTGGGTAGTATTGGACCCACCTGGGAATGCGGACCTGTCGGAGAGCAGGGTGCTCAGTTAGAAGTCCTGCCACCTTTTAAGAAGCTCACTTGGCAGAGCATCATCCCAACCGAGTTCCTCTAGCCAGATCTCTTGCATGAAGATCTTTGCCCGGACAACGAATGAGCAAGCCAGCCGGCTGGATCGAACAATTTGGCAACCTGGGATAGGACTTCCCATTTGGTAAACGTGGACTTAACTACGACCTCGGCTGACTGAAAGTAAAAGTCGTCAGTGAAGGCCTGCCATCTCACACCCAGTGTCTTTGCTGAGCTAGCGTCATCAATTTCGAGGAAGTCTTCACGGAGCAAATGATCCTTGTTTTGAACCTCATCTAACCTTTGTGGCTTATTGTTTTAGCTCCCTAGTTCACAATAAATAAGGATTCGAGTATAAAACTTTTAAATGTGGATAAAAAAGTACGGAATAATATAATTTTGCATAGAACCCTAATAATAATAAGGGGCTCCGCCCCCTAGTTCACAATAAGTAAGGATTCGAGTATAAAACTTTTAAATATGGATAAAAAAGTACGGAATAGTATAATGTTGTTTAGACCTTGTATTTTTAATTCAAATTGTATCTTATTGTTATTATTTTTTTATATTTTTATAAAAATGATTAAAATGAGACAAGTGTGTATAACAATTTTATTTTTGTTTTTTAATTTAAAAAATTTTTATTAAAATGATTAAAATGGTATAATTGTCTATATGTTGGAAAAATACATATACCCAAACTACAGGTAGAGTATTTTGCATAAACGGCTACTGGAAACTGCTGCTTGTGTACGTTGTAATTTGTAACTTGGGTTTGGATTATGCTAAATCATCAAAATTTTCGGGATATGTTGTCAATAGCGGACTTATTAAACATATTGAAAAATCATAAGAGTTTTTATGATATAAATATTATTTTTTATTGAAATAATGGAACGCGTTTAAATGTTAATAACTATAATTTATGACGAAAACGAAAGAACAAAAAACGAAAGTAATGAAAATGTGTGTGCGCTCGCATATAATGATAATCGACAACTAACTTATGCTAAATCCAAACTTTATCTCTTAAGTCTAGCTTAAACTACCACGGCGAAGCGGGGCGAACTCGCAGAGAGCGACGAAAGCTTTATTGGCTCCCGCTCCGCCCTACTCTCATACACTAGACTTCATAAAAATTACAATATCTGATTACTTAAAACAAAACAAGCGATTTGCGCCAACACCGGCCCCGTTGAAAGGCTGAAGATGCCTTTAAATAATTGCAATGGCGCAAAAAATGGGGACATCGAAATGAGCGTTTCCTAGTCATCGAAGATGCTGAATATGTTCTGACCGGTTGCAACTGTCCTGGAATTACTGCCTTTGCACGTGATCCTGTGGCCATTTTTGTCAACAATGTTTTGTAGTTGGTGATGTAGGTCAGCAATGCCTCAAGCAATTCATACTCTCTGGTCCGGAGTACAAATTGCAAGAGGTGCAATCCGAGAATCTTGGAAAAGTCATTAGAAGAGTGTTAGTAAAATCGATATTGTGTTCCAAATGAACCGCTTTGGACGCAAACATTTTATCTTGTGCAATCGATTTGAATAGAGGCTGACCAATAACTCTAAAAACCTTTTTGATGAGGCCAACTCCATTAACGCCACATGTTGAGAATGGGCGGAGCACTCGGAGCTGTTCTGCTGGCAAATTTTCCATTATTTGTGGCAGCAGGCGAGGTTTGCATGTATAGCAACGGATGCAATATCGCGCTGTCCGATGACAGACCTCTTGAGAGTTGCGAAAGAATAAGCGCTCTTCGAAAATGCTCACGAGGGCTCTAAGGCCAGAATTAGAATTTCTTTTGTGAAGGTATTTGACGTAGCTTGGACCAAATTGGGAGCATTTTGTCAGTGATGAAAGATGTTTTTCATCATTTGTAATAGGAGCGTTGAAAAGTCTGCACCTTACTCGCAACAACGAAAATAAAATATGCATAGTTACGAATTGATTGAGAGACTGCAAACTCAGACCCTTTAGTAAGGCGCTCTTACGAACCCTCTCAATTTTTTCTCGAAACTTTAAAGCTTGAAACATTCTAACGATTCTTTCAAATGCTTTCTTGCGCTCTAATGCCGTAGAATAAAAGTTAAGATTGAAAGATTTGTCTGCAAGAAGATGAGCGACACACATCTCAAGCCTGGAAAATGTGTTCATCTTGAGGGGCGCTACTTTTGATTTCGATATGAGCAACGAAATACGAAAACCTTCTGCAGTGCTAGTTGAATCTGACTCTGAACTCGTTATCGGCTTGACTGTGCTTTTGGATGCGGAGATGTCAGAACTGTTCAAGTGCCACTTTGCTAACTCGAACTCTGCATTCAGCAAAGTCTGATTCACTTCAGACTTAATTGTCTTCAGCTTCTCGACGCACTCAGCACCAGTCGACGTAGTATCCAAGTTAAAACTATGCCGGATAACGTCAGTAGGTTTTGGGTGGGATGGCGTAAGAATAGCACTCAGCTTTGTTAAACACCGTGAAGCGAGAAATGAAATAGGCTCAGTGCCGTAAGTGTTGGTGTTTAACCTTAAATTCTTCGCAGAGTCAGATGAATGTCTGTAAAATCTTCCTAAGGGCAATTCTTGCATATTCCCAGAGGAATTTTTCTCACATATCTGTTGTTCTACAGCAGCCAAATTAGTTGGAGATGGCAACTCTTTAACTGGGCAAAACTTCTGCAATAGCTTATCAATCGAGGTCAAGTGCTCTTTATGACGACTCTGATTGATAGCAATATCTTTACTGGGAGTTCTACTTGAATCGTATCTTCCAGATACAATCTAACCGAGACAAGTGTTTTGCAGGATTGGACAGTTGGGGCCTTGCTTAATTTGCCCAACAGATAGGAGTTCGAAAAAGGTTTCGGCACCTATGAGCATGTCAATTTTCTGCGGCTTATAAAAATATGGGTCAGCCAATTGCAAATTCTGGGGTATGTTCCAGCCAGTTACATTAACTGGTTCATTCGGCTGGTATCCAGAAATAGAGTCGAGAATGCATAAATCGATAGTAAACTCACTGCAATTGACTTGCGACTTCACCACTGTTTTTATCTTTTTCTTAACTTGGACATTGGATTCACCAATTCCAAGTAAGCTGATGGACGACTCATCTCTACGCAGTTGCAACTTTTGAGCAAGTTCTTCCGTTACAAGGTTAATTTGTGAACCGGAATCGAGAAGTGCTCGAGCCAAAACATATTCACCTGATATTGTTTTGACACTTACGATGGATGTTGCAAGGATCACTTTATCCGAAGCAGTCGCATGCATAACATGTGATGTCGATGGTTGATCCTGAGCGGAGTGAATCGGTGGTGGTAACGCTCGACTTCCATTTACGACAGAGTAAACATGTAGCAATGAATGGTGAGAATGATTGCATACACGACACCGGCTACCATGGCATTTGGTAACTGTGTGACCCGTCCGAAGGCAATTGATGCACAGGGGAGCTGTTTTTGCGAACTCGAACCGCTGTTGCACAGTTAGTGCAGAAAATGCATCACATCTATTAATAATGTGCTCTTCGGAATTACAATAATGACATCTCTGGGTCTTTCTGTCGGTATAAGGCTGAGGCGCAGAACACGAAAATGAGCTACGATTATGTTGGGTTACAGCTTTGGAGTTAAATCTAACGATATCACTTGTCGCTTTTGCCGATTCAGCAGCCGATAAATGTTGGTATCGGCGATTTAACGCTGTTTCACAATCTGTCCACAATGGAATGCGGGAATAATCGAGCTGTTCTTCCCATTTTTGCTTAGTTATGGGGTCAACTTTGCTCATGACTAGGTGGATTAATATGGCGTTTGAGATTTTTCGATCGTCAGCAATCGAAAGTAACGACCCATAAATAGCAGAGGTCGTGTCAGTCAGGCACCTCAACGAAGCTGCTGAGGGCTGAGAAATTTTGGGCAGGCTAAAAAGAGCGGAAATATTTTCCGTGAAAATGAGACAATCATTGTCATAAACTCTTTTTAGAGCAGCAAGGGCTTTGCTATAATTTTCTCCGGTTATTTGGAATGCTCTAACGGTTCCTAGGGCTTCACCGGAGAGACACGAAATCAAATAATTAAACTTCTCGATGCTGGGTATAGATTTGTCATTATCAACAAGAGTCTCAAACAAGCCAATAAAATTCTTAAACTCTGAGTATTTACCACTGAACTGTGGTAGAGCTAACAAAGGCAGGCGAGCATGTGAGGGCGTTGCTACGGTCACTGACTGACTGTCTAACTTGGCCTTTGACTTTAAGTCAGAAATTAGGGACACAAGTTGACCTTTGGTTTCCACACATAGATC
Source organism: Chymomyza costata (assembly GCA_018150985.1). Taxonomy (NCBI): domain Eukaryota; kingdom Metazoa; phylum Arthropoda; class Insecta; order Diptera; family Drosophilidae; genus Chymomyza; species Chymomyza costata. The sequence continues at coordinate 604,347 of JAECWU010000380.1, read as the reverse complement.
TTCCAGTTCATCTCTGTAGTCGTCATCAGCATCAATTGCTTCAATGCGACACTGATACGCATAAGCATTATCTATGTGTGTACTTATAAGCTCTAGCCTACAATTTAATTCTCCTAGATTTTTTGGAATTAAATTCTCTGTTAGTTTTGTCTTGAGTCTTAATATGCTCTTTACGCAAGTATTCAACTTTCTTTTATTTTCCTCAAGAGCCATGATGTATTGGAAAATAATGTGACTTTTTTATAAACAAAAGGAGCGAAATATTGTTCTTACCAATTACTTACTTGTAATATGCTAAACGAGAATTAAAGGGGAGTGCACACACAGTTAGTGCAAACGGCTGTTAAAATTAATATGCCGGACCAACTTAGTGTAGGGGAGTGAATCTCTTATACTACAGCTAAGCTTAAGCGCGCCAACGAAAGAGATAACAACAACAACAGCACTGCAGCAGCCGTTATTAGCGACAACGAAAGAGAGGCTTATGCAGATGCTATTGCTGATGTGTATGTATGTTTGTACGTATGTACGAATAGGCGCTTAAGCTTTGCGGCTGTAAGGTGTACAATGCGAGCGACAGTTTAGTGGGCGACAAAGTAAACGAGCAGCTGACTAAAATTTTGCAATTAGCAATTAATTGTAAATTACAAGTCAGTGCTGCCGAAGAGAAATGCAACTTTAAATGCTCCAGTGCAGCACGCAAATATTAAAAAAACAAATGAAACCAATGTAATGCAATATTACAGTATATTATGCTGATGTTTTGCTAATGTAAATTTATTTATTTAATTAAACACAAATCGCACAATTGCGAAAAAGGCGGTTCAAATGGTTAATAAATACTTGTATGCAATTAATAATTTCAAACGCTCTACTGTTACATATGTGCCAAGAATTGAAAGCGTTGTGCTCATAAGTAATAGCACCAACTATACCAAATGTTTTATTAAAATTTGGGCTTTCAATTTTTAGCACAGTACCTTATGTTCTTGGGTGGATATTGTGTTCCAGCTACTACTTTCCTTTTGCATCCGAGTAGGGCATCCATCAGTGGTAGCAGTAAAAAGGCGGCATCATTAGGCGTTCTTTTTTATTTTAGCGCGGCAGACGCGAGTTATTTATTTGTTTTTATTTTGAATTTAAATAATTCGCGAGCACGATCAAATATTGCACAAAATTTTAATTTGTGAACAAATTTTAATAAAATCGTGTATTAAAATTATTAATTTGGTGGTTGCTTTAAGATTTTGTAGTTGTAAATTTTTGCACTTTGTCACTTTGTATTTTTGTTGTATGTATTGTAAATTGTATATATAAATTATATATTGAAATAATGGAACGCGTTTAAATGTTAATAACTATAATTTATGACGAAAACGAAAGAACAAAAAACGAAAGTAATGAAAATGTGTGTGCGCTCGCATATAATGATAATCGACAACTAACTTATGCTAAATCCAAACTTTATCTCTTAAGTCTAGCTTAAACTACCACGGCGAAGCGGGGCGAACTTGCAAAGAGCGACGAAAGCTTTATTGGCTCCCGCTCCGCCCTACTCTCACTTACACTAGACTTCATAAAAATTACAATATCTGATTACTTAAAACAAACAAGTGATTTGCGCCAACACATATAAAGTTTTAATTGCATAGCCCCTATACTTAAGATTTTATTGATATCTAATTAGATTTTATTGATATTTCGTCACTGACTCACTGATGATCATAAAATTTTTTAGGGTATTTCCTAATGTCCTAGAAAGCTGAAATTTTGTATCTAAGCTAGTACTAGCACACAAACAACAAAAATATAATAAAACTTGTAACTTTCATCCCCCAACCCCTTAAACTAGGGGATGGGAGTTTGTATGAGACCTGTAATTTTCAATTTTGACGCTAGAGGTCTAATCTGATCTGAAACTTGATGCCTCTAAGTTACAAGGCCTACAAGGCCTAACTTGACAAGCACTACACCTTAGTCAAAATATGTGGCTTGGCCGTTCATTACTACAAGGACAGTGAATTAATTTTTAACCTTACGCCTATGTGAATGTAGCGAAATGGCCAAGCCACGTATTTTGACTAAGGTGTAGCTAGGCCTTGTAGAGTTAGGACGTGTAGAGTTAGAAGCTTGGCTCTACATGAGATCTGAAACTTTTTGACAGTGCGAGTTATATGGTCTCGTCTTGGCACTGTATTGGACTGTATCTGATGTGTGGACTGTAAGTGAAATATGTGTGGAATGTCTTTTTGCCGCCTTTTTGCGAAATTCACCACGGCACAAAAGATTTAAATGGAATAACACAAAAACGCAATTTGAATTTTATATTGATTATATGTTAATAATTTTAATAATTCGTGTTAGTTAATAATTGTATATGTTGGAAAATTGTGTTTTATTTTAAAAATAGGATCAAATAAACACTTAAAATATTGAATTTATAATTTTCCTTTGGAGGCGGTTGGTTGCTGCTATGTTGGATTTACATATGCAGGTTTTGTTGTAAATATGTCTTATATTTTTTTGGATGTTTTTTTTCTTTTTTAAAATGATAATTTTATGATAATTTAAGTGATACTGGAAGGAGAGCTTAATTGTTATTGGATTTTAATTAATTTTAGTTTTGTAGGATTATAGTGGAAGAAAAATGTATTTTGTTATAAAACATATCTGAATTGTTCTCTTTTATTTATTTACAAACATCAACAAAATATATATCTTTCCTAACAGAAAAGCTTTTAACCTCTCACTCGCACTCACACGCTACATACAATAAGGGATACCTTTTACTGACGTACCACCTTATATTATTCCACCATGGGGCGGAGTTTGAACGGAGCTTTATAACGGAGTTAGGCCTAACCCACTCATGCCGTTGTGTCATGAACACTGCTTCATAACGTCGACTTGGCCATTTAGAAATTCACCGTTTTTTGAGACAACAAAGGCTATTTACTCCTAGATGTGCTCCTCTCTATTATTAAGCTTTCACTATCTGTCAACTGTCAACTGCACAATAATTAGTGGGGAAAAAATAATTTGTAACTATGCCTAGAACGGAACGCGCATGCAAATAATGCATCTACATCAAAATTCTCTGGACTGCAAGATTCTAACAGGCGCAAGCGTTAACGAAAGGGTCCTTATACAAAAAATAAAACTTTCGCAATCAGACAGTGTCCTTCCTTTTAAAATGCAGAGGTACCAATTTCCTATACTCTTGGCATTTGCAATGACAATAAACAAAAGCCAAAGGCAATCATTGAGCAAAGTAGCGATTTATTTGGAGAATCCGGTATTTACTCATGGCCAGCTCTATGTTGCATTGAGCCGAGCCCGCTCCTTTACTGGAGTAAGAGTATTCATAGAAATATCACCAAAATTTATTAATTTTACAATTTTCATTAAATTTTTTTTTTGAATAAAGACAATGTATTATTTTCTGCAAAGCTATTTGTATTTCATGCAATGCATTATCTGGCGAATTTCGCCGCAGGGTTCACTAGTTATAACTAAAGCGGATAAAACAAAGTCTGAGACTGCAAATTGTGTGAGGATCGTTGAACATTAGCATTGAAGCAGAAATCGATTAATTTTTCTGCAATGTTTTGTAAAACAGCGTCCTATTTATTGAGCAAAACTGTGAAATTCACACATACAATCAACGAGAACAAACAACCCAGTTGTTCTGGTGCACTGGTGCAGCATTAACGATTTCGTCAAATACGAGTGATCGCAACAAACGAAATGTCTCACGACCGCCCTTGTATTCGCCTAACGAATTTTGCTCTGGCATGTCCTATGGAGGGACCCTAAAGGTACGACTTTATATTGAGATCTGTGAATACATTATTCTAAAATATTTACATATATACTACATATTTAACAAAATTAATCATTTTATCTTCATTTTTATATATCTTTTCTATGACAAAGTACCCATAATCCCGAGAACTTCACAATTTTGTGGCTGTTATATTTTTGTTCGACCAAAATAGCGTGCGATAAAAAACTTGCAAATGCTAACGACTACACTGACGACCGGATATGCATAGGATCGTCTGTATAGTTTTTTATTTTCACATCAAACGGTACGACGACGCATAACAGTTCCTTAGCGAATTGTCTAACGACCTGTGTTGCATCACTTCTTCACTAAAAAGTGACCCTTTGCCACCATCAGAAAAACTGTGCAAAGCAAGCAGTGAAATTCGCACATACAAGTGAACGAGGCCAACGGCACTATCCGTATTCTTGTGTGTGTTTGTACAAAGCGGCTAACCACAAGTTGGGTGCGACAAGCGCGTGCAGATCGTTTGCAACAAAAATAAGAAGCTGGCGACAAGC